>JAZGTL010000039.1:9992500-9995000 GCA_037349345.1 Oemleria cerasiformis | reverse complement strand
CGACACTGTCATCAGTAGGGTAAAACTAACCTGTCTCACGACGGTCTAAACCCATTTCACGTTCCCTATTGGTGGGTGAACAATCCAACACTTGGTGAATTCTGCTTCACAATCATAGGAAGAGCCGACATCGAAGGATAAAAAAGCAACGTCGCTATGAACGCTTGGCTGCCACAAGCCAGTTATCCCTGCGGTAACTTTTCTGACACCTCTAGTTTCAAATTCCGAAGGTCTAAAGGATCGATAGGCCACGCTTTCATGGTTCGTATTCGTACTGGAAATCAGAATCAAACGAGCTTTTACCCTTTTGTTAGCCTTTTATCTAATAAATGCATCCCTTCCAGTAGTCGGGGTTTGTTGCACGTATTAGCTCTAGGATTACTATGGTTATCCGAGTAGCAGATACCATCAAACAAACTATTAATGATTTAATGAGCCATTCGCAGTTTCACAGTCTGAATTTGTTCATACTTACACATGCATGGCTTAATCTTTGAGACAAGCATATGACTACTGGCAGGATCAACCAGGTAGCATTCCTTTCTGCCGCCGGCACCATACGAGACAGACAACCCCGGAGGGCAACGAGCCTGCAGCTGACACGACGGACGTAAATTTCGAAGGACCAAGCCGGACGATCGGGAGACCAAGACCCCGCGCCCACTCAATATTACGCATCCAAGAGAACAAACGGCAAAGCGCAGACCGACACGCTCCCGCAGCTTCCTGCGGGTCTTTTGGGACACGAGCGACGATACAAAGTCCTATTCCAATCCCGCTAGGGCTGGAGACAGGAAAGGCACAAAGAGTGGCACCATTCCATTACAAAAGGCCGCTAAAACAGAAACCCGATTGCCGAAAATCAAATCTTGATTCATCACTGAGGAAGGAGAGAGTCGGTAGTTCGTTGCCCAAGCAAGGAGCCTGCCGTCGCATCACCCTATTCACCTCTCACACGTCATGACATTAGCTAAATCCCAGAACCACAAAAAGAAACGCAAGGGTCGGCCAGCGAAATGACTAGACGACAATGCGGGAACATCGAGTGGAACAAAGCCAGCGCCGCTGGGCGTGGTAAAAATCGAAAGCAACCCTCAACCGACATAGCAGGCCATTTGGGAAGGTTTCCCGAAGACATCTACGACCAAACCAGGCATAAGAAGGGACAGGAAGGAACACCGAAGGGACACCGAGGAAGGAGAGAGCCGGCAGTTCGTTGCCCAAACAAGGAGCCTGCCGACGCATCACCCTATTCACCACTCACACGCCATAACGTTAGCTAAAGCCCAGAACCACAAAACGAAACGCAAGGGTCGGCCAGCGAAATGACTAGACGACAATGCAGGAACATCGAGTGGAACAAAGCCTGCGCCGCTGGGCGTGGTAACAACCGAAAGCAACCCTCAACCGACATAGCAGGCCATTTGGGAAGGTGTCCCGATGACATCTACGACCAAACTAGGCATAAGAAGGGACATGAAGGAACACCGAAGGGACACCGAGGAAGGAGAGAGCTGACAGTTCGTTTCCCAAGCAAGGAGCCAGCCGACGCATCACCCTATTCACGACTCATACGCCATGAGGTTAGCTAAAGCCCAGAACCACCAAACGAAACGCAAGGGTCAGCTAGAAATATGACTACACAACAATGCGGGAACATCAAGTGGAACAAAGCACGCGCCGCTGGGCGTGGCAATAACTAAAAGCAACCCTCAACCGACATAGCAGGCCATTTGGGAAGGTGTCCCGAAGACATCTACGACCAAACTAGGAATAAGAAGCGGCACCGAAGGGACACCGAGGAAGGAGAGAACCGGCAGTTCGTTGCCCAAGCAAGGAGCTTGCCGACGCATCACCCTATTCACCAATCACACGCCATTATGTTAGCTAAAGCCCAGAACCACCAAACGAAACGCAAGGGTCGGCCAGCAAAATGACTTGACGACAATGCGGGAACATCGATTGGAACAAAGCCCAGGCCGCTGGGCATGGCAATAACCGAAAGCAACCCTCAACCGACATAGCAGGCCATTTGGGAAGGTGTCCCGAAGACATCTACGACCAAACTAGGCATAAGAAGGGACACAGAGGAAGGAGAGAGCCGGCAGTTCGTTGCCCAAGCAAGGAGCCTGCCGACGCATCACCTTATTCACCACTCATACACCATGACGTTAGCTAAAGCTAGGAACCACGAAGCGAAACGCATGGGTCGGCCAGCAAAATGACTAGACGACAATGCTGGAACATCGAGTGGAACAAAGCCCGCGCCGCTGGGCGTGGAAATAACCGAAGGGACACCGAGGAAGGAGAGACATCGAAGGGACACCGATGGGCTCAAAGGGACACCGAGGGACTCGAAGGGACACGGAGGGTGGGCTGCCCATGCCCGGGAACATCGCCTTCCTATCGAGAGAACCACTACCCCCCCTATATAGGATTATTTTCATTTTCAGCAGTTGCAGCAGCAAACATCTCCTATGTGCGTGGGTAGTAATGGACA
>JAZGTL010000039.1:9965000-9977500 GCA_037349345.1 Oemleria cerasiformis | reverse complement strand
TTACGTTAGCTAAAGCCCAGAACCACCAAACAAAACGCAAGGGTCGGCCAGCAAAATGACTAGACGACAATGCGGGAACATCGAGTGGAACAAAGCCCAAGCCGCTGGGCATGGCAATAACCGAAAACAACCCTCAACCAACATAGCAGGCCATTTGGGAAGGTGTCCCGAAGACATCTACGACCAAACTAGGCATAAGAAGGGACACCGAAGGGACACCGAGGAAGGAGAGAGCCGACAGTTCGTTGCCCAAGCAAGGAGCCTGCCGACGCATCACCTTATTCACCAATCATACACCATGACGTTAGCTAAAGCTAGGAACCACGAAACGAAACGCATGGGTCGGCTAGCAAAATGACTAGACGACAATGCTGGAACATCGAGTGGAATAAAGCCCGCGCCGCTGGGCGTGGAAATAACCGAAAGGACACCGAGGGACTCGAAGGGACACGGAGGGTGGGCTGCCCATCCCCGGGAACATCGCCTTCCTATCGAGAGAACCACTACCCCTTTATATAGGATTATTTTCATTTTCAGCATTTGCAGCAGCAAACATCACCTATGTGCGTGGGGAGTAATGGACATTTAGGAAGCAAGGAGGAGAGGACCACTACCCCCCTATATAGGATTATTTTCATTTTCAGCATTTGCAGCAGCAAACATCGCCTATGTGCGTGGGGAGTAATGTACATTTAGGAAGCAAGGAGGAGAGGACCACTACCCACCTATATAGGATTATTTTCATTTTCAGCATTAGCAGCAGCAAACATCACCTATGTGCGAGGGGAGTAATGGGCATTTAGCAAGTAGGGACTCCATGGGACTCGAACTATCGACCAGGAGAGAGAGTTTGGAAGATGCCTCGTAGCCAACTATGACAAAACATGTCTCAGCTTGGTCGAAGGGGCTGAGAGGGACTCGAATGGACACCGAGGGACGCCGAGGGACTCGAAGGGACTAAAAGGGACGATTAGGGACGTTTAGGGACGTTTAGGGACTCGAACGGACGTGCGACGCGCGGTGGCTAAAGCCCACGGGGCACCAACTTCCTGACGGGATGACCACTACCCCCCTATATAGGATTAATTTCATTTTCAGCATTAGCAGCAGCAAACATCACCTATGTGCGAGGGGAGTACTGCACATTTTGGAAGCAGGGAGGAGAGAACCCCTTCCCCCCTATATAGGATTATTTTCATTCTCAGCATTAGCAGCAGCAAACATCACCTATGTGCGAGCGGAGTACTGCACATTTTGGAAGCAGGGAGGAGAGAACTCCTTCCCCCCTATATAGGATTATTTTCATTCTCAGCATTAGCAGCAGCAAACATCACCTATGCTCGAGGGGAGTATTGCACATTTAAGAAGAAGGGAGGAGAGCACCAGTACCCCCTATATAGGATTATTTTCATTTTCAGCATTAGCAGCAGCAAACATCACCTAAGTGCGAAGGGAGTAATGCACATTTAGGGCGCAGGGACTCCAAGGGACATGTCAAGGAACTAAAAGGTACGCCGAGGGACGCCAAAGGGACCCCTGAGGGGCTCCAAGGAACGATGAGTGGCACCATTCTGTTACAACACGCAGCAAAAACAAGAACCCGCTTTGCGCAGAATCAAATCTTGATTCATCACTGAGGAAGGAGAGAGCCGTCAGTTCATTGCCCAAGCAAGGAGCCTGCCGACGCATCACCTTATTCACCACTCACACGCCATGACATTAGCTAAAGCCCAGAACCACCAAACGAAACGCAAGGGTCGGCCAGCAAAATGACTAGACGACAATGAGGGAACATCGAGTGGAACAAAGCCCAAGCCGCTCGGCATGGCAATAACCGAAAGCAACCCTCAACCGACAAAGCAGGCCATTTGGGAAGGTGTCCCGAAGACATCTACGACCAAACTAGGCATAAGAAGGGACACCGAAGGGACACCGAGGAAGGAGAGAGCCGGCAGTTCGTTGCCCAAGCAAGGAGCCTGCCGACGCATCACCTTATTCACCACTCTTACACCATGACGTTAGCTAAAGCTAGGAACCACGAAATGAAACGCATGGGTCAGCCAGCAAAATGACTAGACGACAATGCTGGAAGATCGAGTGGAACAAAGCCCGCGCCGCTGGGCGTGGAAATAACCAAAGGGACACCGAGGAAGGAGAGACACCGAAGGGACACCGATGGGCTCAAAGGGACACCGAGGGACTCGAAGGGACACCGAGGGTGGGCTGCCCATGCCCGGAAACATCGCCTTCCTATCGAGAGAACCGCTACCCCCCTATATAGGATTATTTTCATTTTCAGCATTTGCAGCAGCAAACATCACCTATGTGCGTGGGGAGTAATGGACATTTAGGAAGCAAGGAGGAGAGGACCACTACCCCCCTTTATAGGATTATTTTCATTTTCAGCATTTGCAGCAGCAAACATCGCCTATGTGCGTGGGGAGTAATGGACATTTAGGAAGCAAGGAGGAGAGGACCACTACCTCCCTATATAGGATTATTTTCATTTTCAGCATCTGCAGCAACAAACATCTCCTATGTACGTGGGGAGTACTGCACATTTTGGAAGCAGGGCAGAGAGGACCACTACCCCCCCCCCCCCCCCTATATAGGATTATTTTCATTTCCAGCATTAGCAGCAGCAAACATCAGCTATGTGCGAGGTGAGTAATGCACATTTGGGGCGCAGGGACTCCAAGGGACCTGTATATTGGAGATTTTTTTGCAGGGAGGCTAAAACAAAACAATCTAAGTTAGGAAGAAAACCAAGACGTCCAAATTTTCTTTCTTTTGAAAATTTCTTTAAAAGAGAAAAAGAAATTCATCGATACGGATGGCTAGATCGAAATGCGGAGACGGTTCGGAAGACGTCCCGATGACATCTTATGACCAAACATTGCTCAAGAGTAGGGACAAAGTAATCAGACTAAACTTTTTTTATCAGCAATCACTTAGTGGAAAAGGAAGTGGTCGAGCGGTGACATCCAGGAGGTGGGCTTGGAAGCAGCCATCCTTTGAAGAATGCGTAATAGCTCACTGGTCTATATCAAATCTGTTTGTAAAATGCTTCTTTAATTTCTGCAAGTCTCAGTTGTAAAACGCTTCTTTAATTTCTACAAGTGTCAATAGCGCTAAATTTTCTTTCATCGTAATAAAGCAAAGTTGTTGCTGTTTGTAAAATGCTACTTTAATTTCTGCAAGTGTCAGTAGCGCAAAGTTTTCTTTCATCATAATAAATAAAAGCTGTTTGTAAAATGCTACTTTAATTTCTGCAACAAGTAACGACGATATCGAGATGCCGAGGATCGTGGCAGCAAGGCCACTCTGCCACTTACAATACCCCGTCGCATATTTAAGTCGTCTGCAAAGGATTCTACCCGCCGATCGGTAGAAATTGTAATTCAAGGCGGCCCTCACAGCACTTCTGCCGCGAGGGCTTGACCAACGACACGTGCCTTTGGGGGCCGAGCACCCCTACTGCAGGTCGGCAAACGGGCGGCGGGCGCATGCATCGCTTCTAGCCCGGATTCTGACTTAGAGGCGTTCAGTCATAATCCAGCTGTAACAACCCGGAATTTCAATTATTGGATTTAATTAAATTATTTATGTAAAATGACGATTTTGCCCTTGATTGTTAAAGGGCATGGAAATCAAGTTTTGTTTCGAAACCTTTTTGGTGGTGTTTTGTATACCGTTGCGTAGGTCTCGAACTCACGAGTTCGTAGACAGGCGGCACGCGGAAAACGGAGTTCGTAGACGAGAGTTATGGGTCTAAATGTGCAAGGGCATTTTGGTAATTTTTGACTTGGGGTAGATATTTTTAACCCCCAAATCAGATATTCTCTGATCCATCTTCATTTTCATCCTTATCATCTCCTTCTCTCTCTCTCTGTGACAAACTCAAACACACCGAAACCATTGAACCCGTGCGAAATTCACCCAAACACCCACAAAAGTCAACGTTGATTTCAAGGCCTCATCTTCCAGTTTTGATCCACTAATCGTGTTCTACTCCTTCCCGTGATCACAACCGTACCAACCATCGAAGGAGAGGACCACGGAGGAAGCCGAACCGAGGAAAGGAAGTTTCGGACCTTTCGATCGATTTTCCGGCTAGCACAGGTATGTGTTCGATGTTTTAAGCTCATATTTGGATTCCTGGGTTTGAGTAGATAGATTTAGACGTAAAATTTGTGAAAAATGGTTGAGTTTTGAGGAAGTTGGAAAGCTTGGAGTTTCGGCCGGAAATGGAGGATTCCGGCGAAACCAGACGGCGGCGGAGGGGTGGTCCGGTCATCTTCTCCGGCCAACCTCCGGCGACGGTGACGGCAGCCGGTCATCTTCTCCGGCGAGTCGCCGGTGACCGGTCAGGTTGAGTTGAACCGGTCCGGTCGAGTGAACCGGTCGGGTCAGTTGAACCGGTCGGGTCGAGTTGAACCGGTCGGGTTGAGTGGACCGGGTCGGGCCGAGTTGGACCGGGTTGGACCGGTCCAGGCGCGTGTGTACTGTAGCAGGCGCGTGACCGGCGCGTGAGCGCGTGTTCCGACCTTCCGTCGGCGCGTGGCGGCGCGTGGGGCTGAGTCTGAGGTCACGGTGGCGCGTGACACATAGTTTTTGACGTTTCGGACCTGTTGGCGCAGGTTTCGAGTCGATCGGATGTCGTTTAGGGGTTGTTTCGGACGTTTTAAGGTTGCTGCGTTTTCTAGGACAGCATCGTTAGACTCCCGGGATTTATGGGGTTTATACTTAAGATTATTATGATTGGCTGGTAATCCCGATTATTAATTTGGACAGGCGATACTGCTCCAGGAACTTCAGGGGAGCGTACAGTTCGGGATTGAGCGTGCTTGAACAGGTTTGTGAGTGGACTTTGATTTATAAACTATAATGCATGCATAAATGTATCTTTGCTTTAAATACTGTTGAGTATGAGTGCAATGAATTTCTGGATTTTAGAAATGATGCTGGACACATATTTTACAATATTTCTGTGAAAGTATGTTTTGAGAAATGGCCTGATTTTGTACTCGATTTTGATATCGTTTTGACGTGGTGGCTATTTGAGTATGTGATTTGGGTTTTGACTCATAATTGTGATTTTACCGATTTTGGCGATAAAATGATATTTGCAAAGAATTTGGCTAAGGCCGCGAAACAAGATTTTGAAGTATGGATTTGATTCACTGATTCCCGTCCCGATTATTGTTGTTGCTATGACTGGTGTTGAGGAGTATGACTCTACCAGTTGTTGAGGGTTCGGACCTTAGGTGTTGAGGAGTATGTCTCCGCCGGGTCGCGAAGCTGTCTATGCATAGTACAGATATTACAGACAGTACATATGGTACACAGAGTTGTACAGATTTGAACACATCTCAAGGGATACCCTGATGTGTTATGAATATGTCGGGAACAGTGAATTCTTGATTTTGAGATATTTGCCAAATGGAACCAAATGATTTGATATTTGCCAAATGGAACCAAATGATTTGATTTTGAGATAATTTGTGTCCAGATTGAATTAAATGATTTTAAACTCATTTGAAGAGAGTTTTCAAACCAAATTGTGGATCACGAGGTATTTTCATTATACAGATTTTATGTGAGTCCAATTAAATGGTTTTAAAGATAAATGTGAATTTTGGATGATTTACATATGATGCTTTTATATGATAAATTGTTTTATGTTATGCATGCATGATTTTATAAATGGAGGGGAAGAAAGGTAATTCTTCGAAAATGAATTTATAAATGATTATTTTTGTCCACTCACAATTTTTGTGTTTAAACCCCCTTCAGGCAGTTGAGTAGAGTTGACGCGAACATTGATCTCGAGGCTGAGGCATTAAGATTCTGACTGCGCTGTGTTGTATAATTGAGTAGGATATCTAAATTTTATTCTTGATCCTACTTAGATGCTCTGATATTATGTTGCATTTGATTTGTCGTTAATTACGGGAATTATTGAGTGCTTAAGTCCCTTGTCTGACAAGAGGAAGTATTTATTATGGTTATTATAATTTGTATGGATTAAAGGGTATTTTGGGAACATTTTCTTAGGTTGTCAGACGGGATCAGGGTTCTTCCCGGATTTCGAGGGGAAATTCGGGACGGGTCCTGACAATTGGTATCAGAGCACTAGGTTAAATTCCTGCAGACTGTACACTACGTGTACAATTATTTTGGTATTGATGAGTTATAGTTCTTTTCAGCGTAATGCCTCCGAGACGCGAGTTCCGTCAACCGTCGGAAAATATGGGGGACACACCTGAACCTACAGTGGAGCCTGATATGAGGCAGACACTGGAACAATTAGGTCATGCGTTGACTTCTGTACTTCAGAGTAGGACTGCTACTGAAGGTTCAGACATTGAGAGAGCCCAGAGATTAGGGGCTACAGTATTTATGGGCGACTCTAGCCCAGATGATGCAAGAGAGTGGATTACTCGTTTAGAGCGAGTGTTCTCGGTTATGAGATGTCCTCAGGGGGACAGGGTGTTGTTAGCCACTTTTCTGCTGGGTGGTTCTGCTTATGATTGGTGGAGTGCATTAGAGGTATCAGGTTGGGAAGTCAGTACCATTACCTGGGCGACCTTTCGGGAGAAGTTCCTCGAGCAATTTTATCCTTGCTCGTACCGAGATGCCATGGAGGCTGAGTTCATACACCTACAGCAGGGAGATTTGACAGTGGCTCAGTATGAGCAGAGATTTTTAGAGTTGGCCCGTTTTGCACCAGCTCTAGTGGTAACCGAGAGGGACAGACGCCGCAGATTTGAAAATGGGCTGAGGGGCGAACTTCGGTCAGCGGTAACGGCTGCAGCCCATACTTCATTGAGAGATGCGTCTGACGCTGCAGCTCGTGTAGAGTTGAGCATGGGTGTGCCAGTCCAGCAGCAGTTTAGGGGTTCCAGGCGACACAGGGATCGCTGGGATGTTGGAACCTCTAGCCAGGGACCGTCCAAGAGAGGCAGTTACAGCTCTGGATCTACTGCGGGTGAGGGATCTGGTTCAGGCAGTGGCGGAGTCAGACAGGCACCCCAGTCATCCGCCCGTTCTAGTGGTGCTTCTGTGCAATCAACTAGAAGACCGAGTGGCAGCTCAGGTAGCACTGGATGTTTCTTTTGTGGGGAGAGTGGTCACATCAAGAGATTTTGCCCACATTTGTATCCGGCTAGTAGTTCCTGGGGGCGGGGTGCTGCTGAACAGGGGCAGAGGACATTTCAGACGCCCGGTTTTGCAGCTGGAAGTCAGAGTCAATCCAGTAGGGCCAACCGGGCCAATTGGACAAACAGGCCCCGTGGGTCCAACAGGGCCAGAGGCAGACAGGGGGGTCGTGGTCGATCGTTGGATACACAAGCTCGAGTGTTTGCTATGTCGCAACAGGAGGCCCGAGCAGCACCAGATGTAGTCACGGGTATGTTATCTATTTTTAACCGTGATGCTTATGTTTTAATAGATCCTGGGGCTACTCATTCTTTCATTTCTCGGGGTTTTACATTATTTGCTGATAGAGAATTGTCTCCGATTGGTTGGGACATGGGTATTAGTACTCCTACTGGGAATATGTTAGTGGTGAATCTCGTGATTCGAAATTGTCCAGTGTTAGTGGAAGGTCATGCATTAGAGGCAGATTTAATCCCCTTAGATATTTTTGATTTTGATGTGATTCTGGGGATGGATTGGTTGACTATGCACCATGCCTCTATTGATTGTTATGACAAAAGAGTGGATTTCCGGAGTCCAGGTTTACCGGAACTTACATTCAGAGGAGATCGTAGGGTACTACCCTGTGTAGTGATATCAGCTTTGACTGCTGAGAAATTGCTGAGGAAAGGTTGTGAGGGTTACTTGGCTCATGTGTTTGATTCTCGGGAAACTCCGATGAGAGTGGAGGATATTCCCGTGGTGAGTGAATTCTCTGATGTGTTTCCAGATGATCTTCCGGGATTGCCACCTCACCGGGAGATTGAGTTCACCATCGAGCTTTTGCCAGGTACTCAACCTATCTCACAGGCACCGTATAGGATGGCACCGGCAGAATTACGAGAGTTAAAGACTCAGTTGCAGGACTTGGTGAATATGGGATTTATTCGCCCAAGTGTTTCACCTTGGGGTGCACCAGTGTTATTTGTGAGGAAAAAGGATGGTGGGTTGAGGTTGTGTATCGACTACCGGAAGCTAAACATGGCTACGGTGCGGAATAAGTATCCTTTGCCAAGGATAGATAATTTGTTTGATCAACTTAAGGGGGCAAGATATTTTTCGAAAATTGACCTTCGATCCGGATACCACCAGTTGAGGATCAGAGAAGGGGATGTTGAGAAAACAGCTTTCAGGACTCGTTATGGTCATTATGAGTTCCTGGTGATGCCTTTCGGGTTGACTAATGCTCCAGCAGCATTTATGGATTTGATGAACAGGGTGTTCCAAAAGTATTTGGATCGGTTTGTGATTGTGTTCATTGATGACATTTTGGTGTATTCGAGGAGTGCTAAGGCACATGAGAAGCACTTAAGGTTGGTGCTGAATATGCTTAGGAAAAAGCATTTGTTTGCCAAATTCAGTAAATGCCAGTTTTGGTTGACCGAAGTTGGATTCTTAGGTCATGTGATTTCGGCTGAGGGTATCAGCGTAGATCCCCAAAAGATTGAGGCAGTGGCAAACTGGGAGCAACCGAGGACAGTGACAGAGGTGAGGAGTTTTCTGGGTTTGGCAGGATATTATCGACGGTTCGTAGAAGGATTTTCTACGATAGCAGGGCCGTTGACTCGGTTGACAAGGAAAGGAGTCAAGTTTGACTGGGGAGCTGATTGTGAACAGGGATTTCAGGAGCTGAAGAAGAGGTTGACTTCTGCTCCAGTATTGACCATTCCTGATGATACTGGTGGATTCGAGGTGTATAGTGATGCATCATTGCGGGGTATAGGCTGTGTGTTGATGCAGCATGGAAAGGTGATAGCTTATGCTTCTAGACAACTTAAACCCCATGAGTTGAATTACCCCACACATGATTTGGAGTTAGCTGCAGTGGTGCATGCATTGAAAATCTGGCGACATTATTTGTACGGGGAGACGTGTCGGATCTTCACCGACCATAAGAGTTTGAAGTACTTGTTCACCCAAAAAGACTTGAATCTGAGGCAGAGAAGATGGCTTGAGTTAATAAAGGATTATGATTGTACTATAGAGTACCATCCAGGGAAAGCCAATGTTGTGGCAGATGCTTTAAGCAGGAAATCCATGAGTTCTTTAGCCCATTTGCATACAGTCTACTTACCATTACTGGTAGAGTTCCGTAGAGCAGGGATAGTACTGGACATGGATAACCAGGGGGCTTTGTTGGCTAGTTTTCATGTGAGGCCTGTGCTGATTGATCGGATTATTGAGGCTCAACTCCAGGACCCTACATTGTGCATTATCAGGATGGAGTTGGAGGCTGGAACCAGGCATGACTATGCGGTTAGGGATGATGGAGCCTTGGTTAGGGATGGCCGATTATGCGTACCGAATGAGCTGGACCTAAAAAGGGAAATTCTTGATGAGGCTCATAGTTCGGCTTACGCTATGCATCCAGGAGGTACCAAGATGTATCATACCCTAAGGAAATATTATTGGTGGACTGGGATGAAAAGGGAGATTGCTGAGTTTGTGAGTAGATGCCTGACGTGCCAGCAAGTGAAAGCCGAGAGGCAGAAACCATATGGGGCACTTCAACCATTACCTATTCCGGAATGGAAGTGGGATCACATTACGATGGATTTTGTGTATAAACTTCCAAGGACACAGAAAGGACATGATGGGATATGGGTAATTGTTGATAGACTCACGAAGTCTGCACATTTCTTGCCAGTGCGGGAAGATTTTCGGATGAGTCAGTATGCCAAATTGTTCATTGATGAGATCATACGGCTACATGGGACTCCAGAGTCGATTGTTTCGGACAGGGATCCTAGATTTACCTCCAGGTTTTGGCGGAGTTTGCAGAAGGCTTTTGGCACTACATTGCATTTTAGTACAGCTTTTCATCCTCAGACGGATGGTCAGTCTGAGAGGACAATCCAGATTTTGGAGGATATGATGAGAGCTTGTGTACTACAGTTTAAAGGAAACTGGGATTCACATCTGGCTCTGATGGAATTTGCTTATAATAATAGTTATCAGTCGAGTATTGGGATGTCTCCTTTCGAGGCACTGTATGGGAGGCAGTGCAGGACACCATTATGCTGGAACGAAGTGGGTGAAAGGAAACTGTTAACACCAGAGTTGGTTGATACGACTGAGGAAAAAATAAGAATCATCAGAGAAAGGTTGAAGACAGCTCAGGATCGCCAGAAGAGCTATGCAGACCGCAGAATTAGAGACCTTGAGTTTGAGGTTGGTGACTGGGTGTTCTTGAAACTATCTCCTTGGAAGGGGGTTGTACGTTTTGGTAGACGAGGAAAACTGAGTCCTCGCTACATTGGTCCATATGAGATTCTGGAGAGGATAGGACTAGTGGCATATCGTCTTGCTTTACCATCGGAACTATCCAGAGTTCATAATGTTTTCCATGTATCTTTGCTCCGGAAATATCTGTTTGATGAGTCTCATGTGTTGGAAGAGCAACCACTTGAGCTGAAAGATGATTTGACCTTTGAGGAGCAACCGGTGCAAATTTTGGATTGGAAAGAGAAGGTACTGCGCAGAAAGAGTATTCCTCTAGTTAAAGTGTTGTGGAGGAATCATAACGTGGAGGAAGCCACGTGGGAAACTGAGGAACTAATGCGGACGCAGTATCCTTATTTGTTCCAAGGATAGAGTTGAATTTCGGGGACGAAATTTCTTAAGGAGGATAGATTGTAACAACCCGGAATTTCAATTATTGGATTTAATTAAATTATTTATGTAAAATGACGATTTTGCCCTTGATTGTTAAAGGGCATGGAAATCAAGTTTTGTTTCGAAACCTTTTTGGTGGTGTTTTGTATACCGTTGCGTAGGTCTCGAACTCACGAGTTCGTAGACAGGCGGCACGCGGAAAACGGAGTTCGTAGACGAGAGTTATGGGTCTAAATGTGCAAGGGCATTTTGGTAATTTTTGACTTGGGGTAGATATTTTTAACCCCCAAATCAGATATTCTCTGATCCATCTTCATTTTCATCCTTATCATCTCCTTCTCTCTCTCTCTGTGACAAACTCAAACACACCGAAACCATTGAACCCGTGCGAAATTCACCCAAACACCCACAAAAGTCAACGTTGATTTCAAGGCCTCATCTTCCAGTTTTGATCCACTAATCGTGTTCTACTCCTTCCCGTGATCACAACCGTACCAACCATCGAAGGAGAGGACCACGGAGGAAGCCGAACCGAGGAAAGGAAGTTTCGGACCTTTCGATCGATTTTCCGGCTAGCACAGGTATGTGTTCGATGTTTTAAGCTCATATTTGGATTCCTGGGTTTGAGTAGATAGATTTAGACGTAAAATTTGTGAAAAATGGTTGAGTTTTGAGGAAGTTGGAAAGCTTGGAGTTTCGGCCGGAAATGGAGGATTCCGGCGAAACCAGACGGCGGCGGAGGGGTGGTCCGGTCATCTTCTCCGGCCAACCTCCGGCGACGGTGACGGCAGCCGGTCATCTTCTCTGGCGAGTCGCCGGTGACCGGTCAGGTTGAGTTGAACCGGTCCGGTCGAGTGAACCGGTCGGGTCAGTTGAACCGGTCGGGTCGAGTTGAACCGGTCGGGTTGAGTGGACCGGGTCGGGCCGAGTTGGACCGGGTTGGACCGGTCCAGGCGCGTGTGTACTGTAGCAGGCGCGTGACCGGCGCGTGAGCGCGTGTTCCGACCTTCCGTCGGCGCGTGACGGCGCGTGGGGCTGAGTCTGAGGTCACGGTGGCGCGTGACACATAGTTTTTGACGTTTCGGACCTGTTGGCGCAGGTTTCGAGTCGATCGGATGTCGTTTAGGGGTTGTTTCGGACGTTTTAAGGTTGCTGCGTTTTCTAGGACAGCATCGTTAGACTCCCGGGATTTATGGGGTTTATACTTAAGATTATTATGATTGGCTGGTAATCCCGATTATTAATTTGGACAGGCGATACTGCTCCAGGAACTTCAGGGGAGCGTACAGTTCGGGATTGAGCGTGCTTGAACAGGTTTGTGAGTGGACTTTGATTTATAAACTATAATGCATGCATAAATGTATCTTTGCTTTAAATACTGTTGAGTATGAGTGCAATGAATTTCTGGATTTTAGAAATGATGCTGGACACATATTTTACAATATTTCTGTGAAAGTATGTTTTGAGAAATGGCCTGATTTTGTACTCGATTTTGATATCGTTTTGACGTGGTGGCTATTTGAGTATGTGATTTGGGTTTTGACTCATAATTGTGATTTTACCGATTTTGGCGATAAAATGATATTTGCAAAGAATTTGGCTAAGGCCGCGAAACAAGATTTTGAAGTATGGATTTGATTCACTGATTCCCGTCCCGATTATTGTTGTTGCTATGACTGGTGTTG
>JAZGTL010000039.1:9955000-9957500 GCA_037349345.1 Oemleria cerasiformis | reverse complement strand
GAACATCGAGTGGAACAAAGCCCAAGCCGTTGGGCATGGCAATAACCAAAAGCAACCCTCAACCGACATAGCAGGCCATTTGGGAAGGTGTCCCGAAGACATCTACGACCAAACTAGGCATAAGAAGGGACACCGAAGGGACACCGCGGAAGGAGAGAGCCAGCAGTTCGTTGCCCAAGCAAGGAGCCTGCCGACGCATCACCTTATTCACCACTCATACACCATGACGTTAGCTAAAGCTAGGAACCACGAAACGAAACGCATGGGTCGGCCAGCAAAATGACAAGACGACAATGCTGGAACATCGAGTGGAACAAAGCCCGCGCCGCTGGGCGTGGAAATAACCGAAGGGACATCGAGGAAGGAGAGACACCGAAGGGACACCGATGGGTCAAAGGGACACCGAGGGACTCGAAGGGACACGGAGGGTGGGCTGCCCATGCCCGGGAACATCGCCTTCCTATCGAGAGAACCACTACCCCCCTATATAGGATTATTTTCATTTTCAGCATTTGCAGCAGCAAACATCACCTATGTGCGTGGGGAGTAATGGACATTTAGGAAGCAAGGAGGAGAGGACCACTACCCCCCCTATATAGGATTATTTTCATTTTCAGCATTTGCAGCAGCAAGCATCTCCTATGTGCGTGGGGAGTAATGAACATTTAGGAAGCAAGGAGGAGAGGACCACTACCACCCTATATAGGATTATTTTCATTTTCAGCATTAGCAGCAGCAAACATCACCTATGTGCGAGGGGAGTAATGGGCATTTAGCAAGCAGGGACTCCATGGGACTCGAACTATCGACCAGGAGAGAGAGTTTGGAAGATGCCTCGTAGCCACTATGACAAAACATGTCTCAGCTTGGTTGAAGGGGCTGAGAGGGACTCGAATGGACACCGACGGACGCCGAGGGACTCGAAGGGACTCAAAGGGACGATTAGGGACGTTTAGGGACTCGAACGGACTCGAACGGACGCGCGACGCGCGGTGGCTAAAGCCCACGGGGCACCAACTTCCTGACGGGAGGACCACTACCCCCCCCCCCCCCCCCTATATAGGATTAATTTCATTTTCAGCATTAGCAGCAGCAAACATCACCTATGTGCGAGGGGAGTACTGCACATTTTGCAAGCAGGGAGGAGATAACCCCTTCCCCCCTATATAGGATTATTTTCATTCTCAGCATTAGCAGCAGCAAACATCACCTATGCGCGAGGGGAGTATTGCACATTTAAGAAGAAGGGAGGAGAGGACCAGTAACCCCTATATAGGATTATTTTCATTTTCAGCATTAGCAGCAGCAAACATCACCTATGTGCGAGGGGAGTACTGCACATTTTGGAAGCAGGGAGGAGAGAACCCCTTCCCCCCTATATAGGATTATTTTCATTCTCAGCATTAGCAGCAGCAAACATCACCTATGCGCGAGGGGAGTATTGCACATTTAAGAAGAAGGGAGGAGAGGACCAGTACCCCCTATATAGGATTATTTTCATTTTCAGCATTAGCAGCAGCAAACATCACCTAAGTGCGAGGGGAGTAATGCACATTTAGGGCGCAGGGACTCCAATGGACATGTCAAGGAACTAAAAGGTACGCCGAGGGACGCCAAAGGGACCCCCGAGGGGCTCCGAGGAACGACGAGTGGCACCATTCTGTTACAACACGCAGCAAAAACAAGAACCCGCTTTGCGCAGAATCAAATCTTGATTCATCACTAAGGAAGGAGAGAGCCGGCAGTTCGTTGCCCAAGCAAGGAGCCTGCCCACGCATCACCCTATTCACCACTCACACGCCATGACGTTAGCGAAAGTCCAGAACCACCAAACGAAACGCAAGGGTCGGCCAGCGAAATGACTAGACGACAATGCGGGACCATCGAACGGAACAAAGCCCGCGCCGCTGGGCGTGGTAATAACCGAAAGCAACCCCCAACCGACATAGCAGGCCATTTGGGGAGGTGTCCCGAAGACATCTACGACCCAACCAGGCATAAGAAGGGACAGGAAGGAACACCGAAGGGACACCGATGGGCTCAAAGGGACACCGAGGGACTCTAAGGGACCTGTATATTGACGAGATATTTTTGCAGGTGAGTAATGCACATTTGGGGCGCAGGGACTCCAAGGGACCTGTATATTGACGAGATTTTTTTGCAGGGAGGCTAAAACAAAACAATCTACGTTAGGAAGAAAACCAAGACGTCCAAATTTTCTTTCTTTTGAAAATTTCTTTAAGAGAGAAAAAGAAATTCATCGATACGGATGGCGAGATCGAAATGCGGAGACGGTTCGGAAGACGTCCCGATGACATCTTATGACCAAACATTGCTCAGGAGTAGGGACAAAGTAATCAAACTAAACTTTTTTTATCAGCAATCACTTAGTGGAAAAGGAAGTGGTTGAGCGGTGACATCTAGGAGGTGGGCTTGGAAGCAGCCATCCTTTGAAGAATGCGTAATAGCTCACTGGTCTATATCAAATCTGTTTGTAAAA
>JAZGTL010000039.1:9945000-9947500 GCA_037349345.1 Oemleria cerasiformis | reverse complement strand
CATTTTCAGCATTTGCAGCAGCAAACATCACCTATGTGCGTGGGCAGTAATGGACATTTAGGAAGCAAGGAGGAGAGGACCACTACCCCCCTATATAGGATTATTTTCATTTTCAGCATTAGCAGCAGCAAACATCACCTATGTGCGAGGGGAGTAATGGGCATTTAGCAAGCAGGGACTCCATGGGACTCGAACTATCGACCAGGAGAGAGAGTTTGGAAGATGCCTCGTAGCCAACTATGACAAAACATGTCTCAGCTTGGTCGAAGGGGCTGAGAGGGACTCGAATGGACACCGAGGGACGCCGAGGGACTCGAAGGGACTCAAAGGGACTCAAAGGGACGATTAGGGACGTTTAGGGACTCGAACGGACTCAAACGGACGCGCGACGCGCGGTGGCTAAAGCCCACGGAGCACCAACTTCCTGACGGGAGGACCACTACCCCCCTATATAGGATTATTTTCATTTTCAGCATTTGCAGCAGCAAACATCACCTATGTGCGAGGGGAGTACTGCACATTTTGGAAGCAGGGAGGAGAGAACCCCTTCCCCCCTGTAACGACCCGGACCAGAAATTAAATTATTTTTGAGAATTGGACAATTTTACCCTCAGTTTTGGATGGGTTCGGGAGTCACTTTTTGACTGGTAATACTTTTGGGAACTTTTCTTGGGTTGTTACGTAGGTCTCGAACTCACGAGTTCGTAGACAGGCGGCACGCTGAAAACGGAGATCCGATGAGTTCGTTACGGGTCTAGAAGCTGCAGGGGCAGTTTGGTAATTTTGGAAATGTTGGAATTATATAACAGATATTTTTCTCTCTCCTCGAGAGATTGGTTGATGCAGTCTCGGTCCTATCTGATCCCTCCCCGTGCGAACACCGAAGGCCATATTCATCGGAGGGATTCCGGTCCGATTCGAACAAAACCAAGGTCGGGAGGATCTTCCCCGGGACCCCACGAGCATTTTGGGGTAGTTCTTGGAGCGGGAACACCGCCGTAGGCGACGGACGGAGGACGGAGGTGAACCAAACATTCTCGGCCGTTTTCCGGCCAAACCAGGTACGATCTCGGAACTTTGACCTCATATTTGGATTCCTGGTGAAAAGTAGATGAATTTACATGTGTAGATCTTGAAAAACGGTTAAGAAATGAAGAAATTAGAAAACCTTGAAGTTCGGCCGGAAATGGGGGATTCCGGCGAACCAGACGGCGACGGAGGTGGCGGTCCGGTCATCTTCTCCGGCCAGCCTCCGGCGACGGCGAGGCCGTCCGGTCGTCTTCTCCGGTGAGTCACCGGTAACCGGTCGAGTCGAGTGAACCGGTCGAGTCGAGTGAACCGGTCGAGTCGAGTGAACCGGTCGAGTCGAGTGAACCGGTCGAGTCGAGTGAACCGGTCGAGTCGAGTGAACCGGTCGAGTCGAGTGAACCGGTCGAGTCGAGTGAACCGATCGAGTCGAGTGAACTGGTCGAGTCGAGTGAATCGGTCGAGTTGGACCGGGTCAGGTCGAGCCGGACCGGGTTGGACCGGTCCAGGCGCGTGAACACTGTAGCAGGCGCGTGACCGGCGCGTGGGACTGTTCCCGAAGTCACGGCGGCGCGTGACTGAGGTTTGGGGACGTTCCGGATCAGATTTTGTTGGTTTCGAGGCCATAGGAGTTCATTTAGAGCTCGGCTGGGCAATCCCAGCGGTAAGGATTGACCGTGGAGAGGGTTTTGAGTTTGGAAAGTCAAGGTAGTTGGGTCATTATGGTGTAGGTGTTCTGAGGCTAGAGCGTACATGAATTTTGGGTTGGATGGTGATGGTAAGCGGACTTTGATTATAAATTGTAATGTATGTATAAATATCTTCGATTTCATTACTGTTGTGTATGGTTGTATTTATAAATTGTGATGCATGTATTAATATCCTCGATTTAAATACTGTTGTGTATGGGTGCAATGATTGCTGGATAATTGTTATTCCAATATTTCAGTGGAAGTGCGTTGTGAGAAACGATATGGTTGTTGGATTCGATTTTGATAGTGTTTTGACGTGGTAATTATTTGGGTCTATGATTTTGAGTTGAAACCGTACTTGTGACTATAAAATAATCGATTTTGGATCCAATACCGATTTGAGGGGGCCAGGATCTGGGCTAGGATCCGCTGAGGCGGTGAACCCGGTGAACCTCCAAAAATAAATAATACCGATTTGAGGGGGCCAGGATCTGGGCTAGGATCCGCTGAGGCGGTGAACTCGGTGAACCTCCAAAAATAAATAATACCGATTTGAGGGGGCCAGGATCTGGGCTAGGATCCGCTGAGGCGGTGAACCCGGTGAACCTCCAAAAATAAATAATACCGATTTGAGGGGGGCCAGGATCTGGGCTAGGATCCGCTGAGGCGGTGAACCCGGTAAACCTCCGAGATAAATATTGATTTGAGGGAGGCCAGGATCTGGGCTAGGATCCGCTGAGGCGGTGAACCCGGTGAACCTCCGAGATAAATATTGATTTGAG
>JAZGTL010000039.1:9422500-9940000 GCA_037349345.1 Oemleria cerasiformis | reverse complement strand
TAAGAATCCCACTTCTGTCATCCAAAACTGGCATTTACTAAACTTGGCAAACAATTGCTTTTTCCTAAGCATATTCAGCACCAACCTTAAGTGCTTCTCATGTGCCTTAGCACTCCTCGAATACACCAAGATGTCATCGATGAACACAATCACAAACCGATCCAAATACTTTTGGAACACCCTATTCATCAAATCCATAAATGCTGCTGGGGCATTATTCAACCCGAAGGGCATCACCAGGAACTCATAATGACCATACCGAGTCCTGAAAGCTGGTTTCTGAACATCCCCTTCCCTGATCCTCAACTGATGGTACCCGGATCGAAGGTCAATTTTCGAAAAATATCTTGCCCCCTTAAGTTGATCAAACAAATCATCTATCATTGGCAGATGATACTTATTCCGCACCGTAGCCCTGTTTAGCTGCCGGTAGTCGATACATAACCTCAGACCACCATCCTTTTTCCTCACAAATAACACTGGTGCACCCCAAGCTGAAACACTTGGGCGAATAAATCCCATATTCACCAAGTCCTGCAACTGAGTCTTCAACTCTCGCAATTCTGCCGGTGCCATTCTATACGGTGCCTGTGAGATAGGTTGAGTACCTGGTAAAAGCTCTATGGTGAACTCAATCTCCCGGTGGCAATCCCGGAAGATCATCTGGAAACACATCAGAGAACTCACTCACCACTGGAATATCCTCCACTCTCATCGGAGTATCCCGAGAATCAAACACATGAGCCAAGTAACCCTCACAACCTTTCCTCAATAATTTCTCAGCGGTCAAAGCTGATATCACTCCACAATGTAGTACCCTACGATCTCCCCTAAATGTAAGTTCCGGTAAACCTGGACTCCGGAAATCCACTCTCTTGTCATAATAATCAATAGAGGCTTGGTGCATAGTCAACCAATCCATCCCCAGAATCACATCAAAATCAAAAATATCTAAGGGGATTAAATATGCCTCTAATTCATGACCTTCCACTAACACTGGACAACTACGAATCACGAGATTCACCACTAACATATTCCCAGTAGGAGTACTAATACCCATGTCCCAACCAATCGGAGACAATTCTCTATCAGCAACCAATGTAAAACCCCGAGAAATGAAAAAATGAGTCGCCCATAAATATTGTAGCCCCTAATCACTGGGCTTTCTCAATGTCCGAACCTTCAGTAGCAGCCCTACTCTGAAGTACAGAAGTCAAAGTGTGACCCAATTGTTCCAGTGTTTGCCTCATATCAGGCTCCACTGCAAGTTCATGTGTGTCCCCAATGTTTCCAGACTGTTGACGGGACTCGCGTCTCGGAGGCATTACGCTGAAAAGAACTATAACTCATCAATACCAAAATAATTGTACACTAAGTGTACAGTCTACAGGAATTTAAACCTAGTGCTCTGATACCAAATGTCAGGACCCGTCTCGAATTTCCCCTCGAAACCCGGAAAGAACCCTGATCCCGTCTGACAACCTAAGGAAAGGTTCCCAAAATACCCTTCAATCCTTACAAATTATAATAATAATAAATACTTCCACTTGTCAGACAAGGGATTCAAGCACTCAATAATTCCCGTAATTAATGACCAACCAAATGCAATATAATATCAGAGCGTCTAAATAGGATCAAGAGTACAATTTAGATATCCTACTCAAGTATAACTACACAGCGCAGCCGAAAGTACTAAGGCCTCTGCCTCAAGATAAGTGTCCGCGTCAACTCAACTCAACAGCCTGAAGGGGTTTAAACACAAAAGTTGTGAGTGGACAAAAATAATCATTTATAAATTCTTTTTCGAGGAAATACCTTTCTCCCCCTCCATTTATAAAACCATGCATGCATCACATAAAACAGTTTATGATATAAAAACATTATTTGAAACCATCGAAATTTCATTTCTCTTTAAAACCACTTAGTTGGACTCACATAAAATCTGTATAATGAAAATACCTCGTGGTCCACATTTTGGTTTGAAAATTCTCTTCAATGGAGTTAAAAATCATTTAATTCCACCTGGACACATAATATCTCAAATCCACTGTTCCCGACATATCCACAACACACCAGGGTATCCCTTGAGATGTGTTAAAATCTGTACTACGTGTAGACAGCCTCGCGACCCGGCGGAGCAAGACCCCTCAACACCAAAGTCGGAGCCCTCAACAACCAGCGGAGCAAAACCCCTCAACACCAGTCAGAGCAACTGTAACCATCAGCACAGAAAACCAGTGAACCAAATCCGTATTTTGAAATCTTTGTTTCTTGGCCTAAGCCAAATTCTTTGAAATATCATTTACGGCCAAAATCGGTAAAATCATAATTTCAGGTCTAAACCCAAATCACAGACTCAAATAGTTACCACTTCAAAACGATATCAAAATCGAGTACAAAAACCGGGCCATTTCTCAAAACACACTTTCACTGAAATATTGGAAAACATTTGTCCAGCATCATTTATAAATTTCAGAACTTCATTGCACCCATACATAACAGTATTTAAATCAAAGATACATTTATGCATGCATTATAGTTTATAAACCAAAAGTCCACTCACAAACCTGTCCAAGCAAGCTCAATCCCGAATTGTATGCTCCCCTAAAGTCCTAGAGCAGTATCGCCTGTCCAAATTAATAATCGGGATTACCAGCTAATAATAAGAACCTTAAATATAAACCCCGGGAGGTCTACCTATGCTGGCCTAGAAAACGCAGCAACTTCAAACGCCCAAAACAACCCCTAAACGACGTCTGATCGCCCCAAAACCTGCACTAACAGATCCGGAACGTCAAACACTAGCTGTCACGCGCCACCGTGACTTCAGACTCGGCCCCACGCGCCACCACGCGCCGACGGAAGGTCGGAACACGTGCCCACGCGTCGCCACGAGTCCTCACGCGCTGGTCACGCGCCTACTACAGTGCCCACGTGCCTAGACCGACCAACCCGGCCCAACTCGGCCTGACCCGATCCAACTCAACCCGATCGGTTCAACTCGACCCGATCTGATCCAACTCAACCTGACCGGTTCACTCGACCCGACCGATTCACTCAACCCGACCGGTTCACTCGACCCAACCGGTCACCGGTGACCTGCCGGAGAAGACGACCGGCTGCCGGCGCCACCGTCTAGTTTCCGCAGGAATCCCCCATTTCCGGCTGAAACTTCAAGCTTTTATAACTTCCTCAAAACTCAACCATTTTTCACAAATTTTACATCTAAATCTATCTACTCAAACCCAAGAATCCAAGTATGACCTCAAAACCACAAACACGTACCTGTGTAAGCCGAAAAATCGATCGAAAGGTTCGGTTATTCCTTTGCTCAGTTCGGCGTCTCCCATGGTCCTCTCCTTCGATGGTTGGTACGGTTGTGATCGTGGGAAGGAGTAGAATACGATTAGTGGATCAAAAATGGAAGTTAAAGCCTTGAATCAAAAGTTGACTTTGTGGGTTTTGGGTGTGTTTTTCGCACGGGTTCGAGTGGTTTTGGGAGTGTGTTTCACAGAGAGAAAATGAGGATGATGATAATGAATTGATGTGTATCAGATTAATCTGATTTGGGTGGTTAAAAATATCTCCCCTCTATGGCAAATTACCAAACTGCCCTTACACGTCTAGACCCATAACTTTCGTACACGAACTCCGTTTTCCACGTGTCGCCTGTCTACGAACTCGTGAGTTCGAGACCTACGCAACGGTATCCAAAATACCACCTAAAATGTTTCGAAACAAAATTTGACTTTCACGCCCCTTAATAAGCAAGGGTAAAATTGTCATTTTACATAAATAATTTACGTAAATCCAATAATTGAAATTCCGGGTTGTTACAAATGGAGTTTAGGTATCAATGTGAGTGATGAGAGAATAAGGTTCACTTAAGTGACTCTCACACTCACTTTATATACTACACACCAACACTATGACTCAACAACAATACAATGACTTAATATTACTCACAGTTGTGTACGTTGCCTCAGTAGTTTGATCCGACGTCTCTTTATAGGCCTTTCCCCATTGTCTTGTTTATTTTCCTTCCTTTTCTTCTTTTTCTTCCTTTTCTTTTTTCTCTTCCTTTTCTTTCTTGTTCTTCTTTGTCTCTTCTTTTCTTTATGGTCAACCTGAGCCTTTTGTCTTCTACTGCAAAATGGTTTATTCAACCTGATGGCCAAGGTGTATTATCATAATTATATAATCTTTAGTAGCTTGGGTTTTACCGGGGGGTATTCTAGGTATTTCACTCAACCCACACTCTTAAACACAGACACCCCATGCCCATCGACACCTCATCAAATACAGCACTCTTCTCATTCTCCTGCGATTGCTTTGGGGAAAACCACGAAGCCATATGCACTGATTAAGAGCCCCCCAATTGGTAAGGTAGGTGTGGATCCTGTGACGGTGATGGGTTTAGTCTCACCGTGGCGGGAAGCATCAGCTCCGGCGCGTTGAGGACGAGGGCTATGGAGAGATGTATATGGGGCGAATTAATGGGCGGGAACGGGCTGATTGTGTATGTGTTAAGCTAATCGATATCATATCCCTTGCCGATGAGGAGGTTGGCATCCGGTGCGTAAGTAAGCTGATTTAATTATGGTGTATGTGGTGTTATTATTATTAGGGTTTATGGAATGTGATATGTTATTTTCCAGATTGCTGTAATTTTGCTTAAGTGCAGAAATTGTTTGGGTCGTGTGAAGAGAATCTGGAAATGGAAAACTACGGTAATGAAGGAGGGTGATGTGACAGGTGAGAAATGTATTCAGGGAGAGAATCGATGAGGATGTGAATAAGTTTGAAGTGGCGCCGAGGTTGCTGGTGTTTGGGTCGGGCAACACGGAGAACTACGCCAGAGTCGTGATTATATTTGAAAAGCAGGTACAATATTTTGAATTGAAAAATTGTTGTTGGTTATGGTTAGTAGGCGGCTGATTTGTTGTATGGGGGATAAATGAAGGAGAATGGTATAGGTAGTTAGGTTTAAAAATGTACACAAAATGAATTCGTTTTAACCTTGAATGGATGAAGTACAACTATCGTGGACTGGAACTTAGTTGGTCCGCATCATATGTGAAGGTCATGATAGTATATTTTGATTCTTTCGTTTTGTTCTTTTGGGAAAGAGGTGTATGCTAAAATTTGTGGAAGTTTTATTTAGATATGAATTGGCAGTGGTGTTTTTTTATAGCAGGCATATATATTTATGTTGACGTGATACATCCTCAATGGAGTTTCATGTTACTTTTATTCAGAGCAATGGACAGAAATTAAAAGTTTAGATTGGGTCATTGATGTTGGGGAATTGTCGAACTTGATGCAGGTGATAAATATTTGAAACCATCTGGCGGACGATGTTCATTGGGCGTGCTGGATGTGCCCCCATTAGTTTCAGGTATGTTATTTTCACACATTGGAAACAATATGGGCATTGCGTCAGATGAAATGTTAAGAAAAGAGTCATTGGAATTTGTTAGGGTGGTTGTGGGTATATACGAAAAAAATTGGAAAAAAAGAAATCAAGTGAATTTAGAGGGGGGGATCTGCATATAATACATTGATTGAATAGTTTGTGTCGCGTGGATAAAGTTTTGAAAAAAAGTTATCTATTGCTTGTAATCTGGTAGAAAAATTTGTTGAATTTGAAGTTGAGTGTGAACCTCCAGTGGTGGCACATTGGAAAAAGGGAAATGCAGTATGGTTGGATGAGACTCGGTTGGCCTATGCCATTCAAAGGCCCTTGAGCATAGAATTACAGACACCCTGTATTTGAAGCCAGTAAGGGTGCCATTGACTAACCTTATTGAGGTGACACCTTTGTTCTTCTCACTTTGAGAGTCACACTGTATCAAATAATGTATTATTTGGGTGGTTGTGTCTATCATATGGAAACAAAAGCAAAAGAAAAAACTTGGATACACAAATTGTAAAAAAATGAAAATGCACTTGAATCAATTAGAAATGTAAACCTGACATAGTGGGCATGTTAAGTACCATTTATCATACAATCATGTGGGTGTAGAACTAAAAATGTGTTCTACAATGACTGTATACATTAGATGAAATGATGTGAAGGGTTGGGTCATATCTATTATCTGAAAGGGGACGCTAAAGTGAAGTGCACCTTCCAATTGTATTATATGTGCAGGTACTTGCAAAGAAGTTTGAACACGGCCTCTTCAACTATGTTTACTATTCTTGAAATTGTCAAAACAGAGTGCGATTTGAGCTTGAGTAAGCAGTGAGATTTGAGGTCAGACTTAGTCGATGTTAAAATGTGTTGTTTATTGTGAGAGGTTTAATAGTGTGATGTATCCTTTACTTATGCGATGTGCAAGTAGTATTTGAAAGATGGTGGTTTTATGAATTGGCTTATGTGTACATACGAGTAATAATTTGATGTTGTGATAGTATAAATATGTTCATGAAAGTATTGTTATGCCTGGTGGTTTTAAATTTTTAGTTACTCAGATATGAATGTAAGTTTTATTTCAGAGGTAAATTGGGCGTTGGATATAAAATTGGTTGATATAATTTTTTAAATTTCCTCGTTGAGTTTCATAAATTTAATGTCTGATGGGGATGTTGTTAAACATGTTTTGCAGGGGCAACTACATTGACAAGGTGTTAGCAAGGAAAGTCAAAAACGGATTTGGAGGAGTGTGTAGCAGAAAAGTGTTATTATATGACTATTTATTATATTATTGTATTGTAGTAATGGTATTAAGGAAAAACACTATATATGTACGGTGAATATAAAAGGTTCATGTTAGAATCCATGACCACTGGATGCGAAGCATTGGATGTGGTTGAATCAAGGGTCCGACACTATTAGTCATTAGTGCGAAGAAAACAAAATGTAAATATACAGTGTTCAATTTAGTTCCATTTACTCTAAATTATTATGCCCTCTTATGTTATAACAGGTGAAATTTTTAGATTTGCTAAAAGAATGGACTACACAATCAGAGGTATACAGAAATGTTGATTAAAGGCACTAAGATCATTGAATGTTATGGACAATGAAATATGGACATAAGGTTTGACATGGTTGTGAAAGTTATATTATCTTCTGTAAACATTTGGTAGTGAGTGATATGTATTTGGATTTGGGACTTAAAAACAGTTACAATATAAGACATATTTGAACTATTGAAAAAATGCCATAGTAGGTATATACCTAGTACAACGTCCGTTATTACAGCATTTTCTCTTAATATCTCAAAATTTGTTAAAGGTTTTATTTAGTGATAAGGATTACTATATTTTTCAGTTGTTTATTCCCATTTGTTATTACAAAGTTTATCATTTCGATTGGAAAGGATTTGACGATACCATTGACTGCCGTTCATTTGAAGATTTACGTTGTACAAATGGTGTTCTACAATCAGGCCCATATTCCGAAAGTTAATTATTATTTATTATGAGCCTATAAATGTTATCCACATTTATAATATACTATATTGTACTTCATTTTTTCCTTCCTATTTATCCCCCTCATTTCAAATCAACAAGGAAAAACATAAAAAACAATTTTATCTTGGAATGGAAGTATTTGTACCGGTTACCCACCTTAGGGATTGATTGGGTCAGGGAAATTATACATTTGCAAATTCATCTGGGGCTGTAAGTTTGTTGTCTTAAAGTCCAATTAAAATTAAACACAAACCGGCCCAAACGGAACCTATTATCAACTCCAGTTGAAGGAAAAACTTGTATCCTTCCGCTAAATTCAATTGTTAGCTTCACCCACTGCAGAAGTACGGCAGCATACCGTTTCACCATTGAAGCCATCCCTAAAAGGTTGAACATGTTAGCTCATTTCCAGTAATGTCTTCAACCCCCACCTCCTCCAATGAAGAGGATGTACCCATGCCGGAGCACGGTACCCCAAGTAGGCGTTTCGAAGAAAAAACTATCTCCAAGATTGAATTCCCAACTTGGAGATACCCATATCAGTCACCTGTGGCCTAATAACAACTCCTCCAACCCCATCCACCCTAAACAATGCAATGTTAGTAGGCTTAAGTCCACCTCTTCGAATGGCAAGCATCCGACCTCCTGCCATGAACGCGAAGGATTTATTGGGTTAACATTTAAATATTTGCAAAATCATTTATTTTAATATTTGTGTTTGGTCTACCTTATTCAAAAGAGATTTTTGTATGCAGCAAGGCAGAAGTGTTGCCTCTCAAACGAAAGAACAAAGAGGCCATGTTCGTAGAGGTACGTTTACAAGTTAACGGATGTTTCAATACATTGAGTTCCCCCAAGTTCCCTCCTTTGGACGCGTGGGAAGCTTATATCGTTGTTTGTGTATAATATGTACCCAGTGCTTTTTCATTCCCCAGTTATGAAATATGTGACTATGCAATTGGCTATTAGAATGAGCATGTGCTTTCTTAAATTACAATATGCAATTGCATGTCCGAGGGTCCGTTAAATGTTGTGTTTTGGTGCAGGTGAATAAACAGCTTGGTGAAAAGTGGAAAGAAATAAAGACATTGAAATCGACTATAGGTCGTTAAGAATCTCAAATTACCTCTGTTTCCACCCTCATATCAAGTGAAGTTGACAAAGTATTTGTTGGTTTTAAACAAGATTTCCTTTCTACGGTTAACCAATCCATGATGAAAGTTAAATGCGACCTCCTTGCCGCATTTAATGACTCCTTTTCCTCCATGGAATGAAAGTTAAATCCCAAGTGTCCGGACAACAATGAAACACAGTTTGCAAAGACACAGATGAAGCCCACTTGTGATTCAGGACATGAAGGTCGTACTTTTGGTGGGAGGGAACCTAACCTGTTAATGATGATGTAGGTTGTTATTTCCCCCTTCAAAATTGTCGGTGCTTTGTTATGTGTCCCATAAACACCTGACATGTATTACTTCAATATAGCCTACCATGTGGCGATCACCATATTAGTACCAAGTGCAGTTTACAATACTTCCAAGTATTATCCCCAGTTTGGTGGTCTTGGTGGCTTTCTGTGTGAGTATATTATTATTTGTTATGACTACATCATTTCTTGGTTGTTGTTCCAGCTGAAGACAACCATGTTTCACACTCCTCAAAACTTTTATGCCAAGTTTTTAGAGAACAAGGCATCTAACAATGTCACCCATACTCCGGTGAAGGAAAAAGTAAAAGAAGCTGAGGGCCCTATTTTACCAACTCGGTGAGCTACATATATTGATCTAACCAACAGTGGCTCCGACTGTGCAGCTGAAGCCTTTCCCCTTTTACCAAAACAGAACTTTGGGTTGAAATTTTATACTGGGGACCAGCAGTTGTTAGGCTACATCTTTGATTCCAACATCAAACCGTAGGCAACTTGACCATGATGTGGCATGCAACATTTGTGTAACATTGTTTATAATTTTTGGTAGTATGATCTCACATATAATAAATTGTTTTGTCGCAATGATGGAGTCCCCATTGTCAAGACCCAGCATTGCAGTATTGGCCAGGGTTCATTTCACGTGCTCCGTCCACAATAGTGGTTGGATTGTAATGTATTGATTATCGTCACTCCAATAATTTTGGACTCTAATATTATTTGCAATTTTTCTTGTACGTAAATAACGCAAATGTTATGTACATTTTATGTTGTACGTAGATCATCAGCGTGGCTGCTGCCTTCCTTCAAACTTCATCAGCGCATCAGTGGTTCTTCCTGGCCTACTTTGCGGTATTTGTCACCCCCTTTTTACATTAAATTCATACCTATGTATGGTTCTTTTTGTTCAGTCATGATTTATGCATCATTTTGATGTCATTAAGTACCTCTCTTACATATATTTTGAATGATTTCGTGCCATCAATAGTAGAAAATGATCAATCTTGTGAGACTTGTGCAGATTTGGAAAGATAAGTGAATTCTGAGAAGAACGCAAAAAGAATGGCTCGAATCGGAGTTATAATGAAGAAGTTATCTCAAATTGAAAATCGAGTCTCAAAAGTTAGCCGGAGGCTGGTCCTAGACATGCCCTTGACGCGCCATTGGAGATGTCCTACCGAGCCTAGAGACATGCCCTGGCATGTCTTCTATCGAGTCCCTCAAAAGCCTTGATCGAGTCCCTCAGAAGCCTTGATCGAGTCCCAGGACGTATCCCATGACATTTCCCAAGACAGTCCAACCGAGAACTCATCCCTGCTCAAGACCTGCCCGTCAAGTCCCTGAGCCAGTTCCGCCTCGCCAGGACATGTCCCAACGCATGTTCCTGGTCCGCCAGCAGAAGAACCATAGTTCACACTACTGCGCCAACTTTCAATGTCATGCGCCAAGCCAAGACCCTTATGTGCTTTTGACGAGCCAATGGTGCGCCGCAGAAGCGCGGCACCAGATTATCCAAAGGCACCTCCTCACGGTCCGCCAATAGTGTGTCTAGAGCATGTCCCGAGACATGTCTACACCCTAATTAGGGCGCATTTTTGTGATCTCCTAGTTCTACTAGCTTTTTGAGTGCGCCCAGGCTTCAGACTTTCAAAGTACATCATTAGGAAGTCCAAGACGTGGTTGGGACCCGTTGCTAAGGTTCATGATATGCCAGGTTCAAGAAGTCCTTTAAAAGGCCCTAAACGATTAAATTGAGGTCCAGCCGTGTTTCGAAAGCACAAGGCTTGGCCCAACCCATTAAGTGACGTCCAAGCAACCTCTAGAAGACTCCAAAACTGCCTTGGCGTGCAAGGAAGTCCAAGAAGATTGTATCTCAGTCTTTGCCGCAAGTCCTAGTCCTTGTTCAAAAAGGATTAGCCTTTTTGAGTCCTCTTTCTTGTCAAACTAGGATAGCAGTTTTTAATTCATATTGTAATCAGATTCTAACCCTAATTGGTCTCCTATTTCTTAGGGTCGTGGCCTCTTATAAATAGGAGCCTTGGGCGTCAGGTTGAAGAGCCTTAGAACCCTAGCCGTAGTTCCTTTGTAATTCAGTTTTATAATTCAAACAATTTTATTTTTCAAGTTGAGAAGGAGATTTGCACGTGGAGCTTGGAGAGGAGCAAAACCTGCTGTGTTCTCTGCCGTGTCTCATTGTTCAACAATCCTTCTTTACTTTACGCTTTACTTTCGTTGTAATTATAAATGAGAATTTAAATTATGTCTTTACTTTCAGTTATGCGTGAGTAGTTTTATTAGAATTAGGGATGCTTGAAGCCCTAACCATGATAGTCGTTCAACTTGATTTTGGCCCTTGATTTGTATTTCTATGGATGTTGGATATAGTCTGAATTACTGTGCTTAATTTATGTTTATTGCTTATAATTTTGGCCTGCTTGTTTCCATGAACTATTGATGAATGATTACTTGTTTGATTGGCCATCTGCTTGTGATTGTTAGCATCGAAGATAATGGCTTACATCTTACCTGTAATTCAACTCATGACAACCTAGGACTGCACATCACTTTTCTAGGGATAGTGTGATGTAATTAAATTTTCTTCACACTTCATGCATCATCATGATAAATTTTGATAGATGTTCTAAGGTACTCATCCGGCCTAGAATATGCAAAGTAAGAGAGAATAATATATGTAGAGTGTGTCTTAGTCGGACTTTTGCATGGGCATCATATTCAGAAGTTTCGTAGTAATCAAATCTTGGAAATCATGTTAATGACTTAATTAGTTAGTGGTGGATAGTTTGCCTTAATTCGCCTTAATTACTTTAATCAATCAAATCATTATTTCTGGTGCACTTTACTTTCTTGCATTTTTTTCCTCATTTATTGTTGGTTGCTATTGTATTGTACCAGTACACTTTTACCACCGAACGCCTCCAACTAGTGCTAGATCTTTTGAAACACAGAAAAAATCCGTGTTTTCTTGATGTCCAAAAGGCTGCAAAGAAGTGTACTGTTAGGCCCCTACCATTTCAAGTGGAAGAGGTGAAGGTGTTTTCTACGACCCTGGGGAATTCTTCTGACCAAACATATCCCTCCTCATTCCTTCCTAACACCCAACTTGCCCACAGAAATGTCACTCCGACGGCACCTTCTTCCAAAAGGTTTTTGGACCCAACTTTCGTCCGGCGTTCGAAGGTGGGTCGATGTTCCAAGCTGTGCCGGTCTTCCAAGGCTTAGCAGCCGGGCGTGTTTGGGTGCCCGGTGGGGGGTGTGGGGTTGGTTTAATTTTGTGCCAATTCGTATATGTCGCTTTCGTATGCTTCCTTGTTCGTTCGTACTTATTTAAGTGAACCCCCTTCCATGGGAATTTATCACTTGTCATTATGTAATTTTGGTTCTGTGTGAAGTCACCTATACCCAAACTTTTGTTTCTCCATCGGATTTCTTTGTATTTAACAGATGCTGTAAATATTAATTTGTTATAACAGCTGGGTTTATTTAGGTTGTAGGAAGTTAGGATGCGTTGTTTAGCAAAGTGGGTCTAGCTCAGTTCGGAAGAGCGTTTACTTGCAAACTAATGTTCTAAAGTTCGAATTCCGATGACGTATTTTGTGATAGAATCTCCCCTCTTCTATAAATACATTAAAACGACGAGTTTGTTGATAACAGCTTTCAATGTTTCAATGTTCTTTTATGGTGTATTACATTAGAAACTCTATAACATATAATTATGTAGTTGCCCTATAACAGAAACTCAATAACAGATTTCAAATCCTCGCAGGTCACAATGTTAGTTTACAAAGTCATCTCCAACCAAATAATATATTTATTATTTGTTTTCATTCCTCCCTTTGTGCATCTAATTATTCTCAATAACTCATATTTTACGCAACCTATTGCAGCATGTTTACAGCACAAATTTACAGAAGTACGTTCATATATAACATATAATATTCAATTTTTTTTATCTTACTAATCTTTTCAATCTATGCAATTAATACACTATATTGCACAAGCACAATTCGATGCTGTTAATTCCGTAAGTTGATATCAGTTTTCACCCAGTTATTTTATGCAATAGTTATTGAATACCAAATAATTTTCAAATCTATGTTTTGTTCCCTTCCTATTCACCGATCCGTTAGTGGGGGTACATGCAAACAACCTTTTTTTATTTATTATTACAAATTACAGCAAAAGAAGTCAATTTCATGCATTATGTAATAGGTTACATAACCAACTTAACTTATTGTTCTCCTTGAACATTTCACCGTTTTGCCTATGTTGCAGCTCTCCTTCCCTTAGTTTCTATTGTGATATTCAATTATTTTCTCCGCTGATGATGGCCCTATGTTGTCCCATGTCTCTGAAGCCTCCGGTATCATCAGTTTTACATATTCCCGAAACAATGAAAATCCTTCGTTATAACCTTGATTATATTTACGCTTTTCCAATGCATTTGTGCGCTTTGGCATGCTCCTGGCCTTTTCCAACTTCTTAACCAAGGTTTGCATGTTCTTCTTCATTTGTCGCCCCTTCTCCACAACCCTCATATAGTAGGAGTTAAAGATCTTGTGGTCAAGTTCATCGTCATCCGAAGATGCTATAGGCATCATCGGAGAAGACAAATCACACAATCCTTCCATATTTGAACTCCCCTCTTTTGATTCACCTGCCATCACTGCCACTTGGTTTCTAAAACTGAAAACCCTCACTTGTTTCTCAACTCAAGTTGCCTGTCTTTCCACCCTCCCTCCTCTTTTATTCCTGAACATATCCACACTGCAGGTCTATGTTCAACAAATGCGTTCCCACGTGACTATCAACCTACCCCCTCCCTCGTGACTCTACCCCCAGAGACCCATCCTTTCTCCTGCTTCCGTCTCTCATCAAACGCAGCTTTCCCCTTTCGACAGAAACCGTACCCAGCTTTCCCGACTTCCCATTATCCTATTTTGTCCTCTATTTCCCTATTCCCCTCGCACTGTCGTCTGCAGGTCTTACACAACTTCACCCCTTTGTTAGATGACTTGTTTCTGATCTGCTCCTGCTATACCGTGTCCATGTTGTGCCACGCTTAGTTGGTATGCCGCGCCTGTACCATGACTGTACTGCGCCTCACTTCAGGATGTCGCGCCTATGGTGCGCCTCACTTCTGCACGCCTGCGGCTGCACTGCTGTCCATGACAGCTATGTCTTAGCTGCATTATAGGTGCTAGACAACTATGTGTACTGTTAGGTTTGTTAGGGCAGTTAGGACAGCTATAGTATGTTGTTAAGTTTGTTAGAGCAGTTAGGAAACTGTTATATCAGTTGAGAGACTTACTTGATCACTAAGTAATCAACTACAAGTTATAAATAGCTAACAAAATGTTGTAATGTGTGTGTGTGATTCTAAGCAATAAAGATTGTCTTGTTCATATCTCCTCCATCCTTTTAAAACTAAGATCCCTCTTTCTTTTCTTTTGTAAAAGTCTGGTACCTAACATGGTATCAGAGCTTAACTCATGATATATGGTTGACCCCATTCATGAGTGATCGATCTTCTACCTTTGCTTCCGCTGCAAATCTCCACATAACTTCTCAAAAGAAAGTTGTTTCTGTTCTTTCTTCATAATCCTTCTCAGAACTTCTCAAAAGAAAGTTGTTTATGTCTTCCTTCGAGAGAAAAAAAATTCTTCTATACGGGTTGATGAGACGTATTAGCCAAGGGTTATGTCGGCTGAGATAAGTTGATGGAGATTATCATGAGTTAGGGCTCGAGATGAGCGAGACATCGAGCTACGGCTCGGGATGAGCCGGGATATCGAGTTTACCGCTCGGGGTAGAGTCAGCGAGTCTCAATTGAACCAAGTCTTGAACATTAAATTAAATCAAATCATTGAGGCATGTATGGACTTCTATTCAAGTTCAGGGAAATAGAAGCCTGGCCAGATTATCATATTCAAGGAATAGCTAGGATGTGATAGCTGATTTGACAATATGATAGCCGAAGAACTTACCAGCTTATATGATACGATGATTAGTGTCACAGATTATGACTAGTTGCTGACATATTTGGCGAGGATACTTTCATCATCGAGGTCAGTGGGTGGTGTGGGCGGTGACCCGGATTGACGAGTTGTAGCTGGTTCACACGAGGGCAACACTTCAGTTATTTTGTATTGCTTGCTGAGGAAGTCCTCAAGGGTAGTTTTGTGAACTACTATTGTGTCCTTCGCCTGATAGGTGGTTGATGGTCAACCAGGTACAGGGGAGGTTCTGCCGGGTTTCCAGTAAAATTTCGTACGATGTTTGTGAGGCATAAATGGTAACTCTAGTATTAAACTGAGGTGTCAGAGGTTGTTAGACGGGAGCAGGACTTTTCACAGATTCTGAAGGGGAATTCGGGAAGGGTCTTGTCATAGACACGTCCAGGACTCAATTTGGCTCAAATCAAGACCCTAGGGAAGGTCATTTAGGGCAGAATAGGCCACGGACATGTCCTAGCTAGTTCTGAGTGCACCTTCACACTTCTTTGGCTTGAAAATATGTTCAGAAGTTCAGCTCTGGTCCATGTCTCACTTGGTTGCATCGTTGGCTAGGTGATGACACAATTAGACTCAACTGACACGACACAGACATGTCACGGGCCTCAATTTAGGGAATGACCGAGGGGGACGTCCAAGGACATGTCGAGGTCATGTCCTGGGCTTAGTTATGGCCACCTGGACTCTAGAACTGATACGTGAGAGGGGCCACGTCTGGGACTCTGATGCGATCCCTGAAAGACACGTAGTGGCTCGTCTGTGATTGTCTCTAGGGCACGATTAGGGCGCGCCTAGGGCATGTGTTGGGCTCGGCTCAAGACACCTTTTTAAGACCCGATAATGAACTTGGGGCCTTTCCTTCATTCTAACTCCAAATTAGGGCATTCTTTTTGCATTCTTCTCAAAATAGACTTATCTTTCCAAATCTGCACATTGCTCATAAGATTGATCATTTTCTCATATTGATGACACAAAATCACTCAAAAGACAAGTAAAAGGGCATTAAGTGACAACTAAAAAATGTATGAAATAATGACTGAACAGTCACATTCCTAGAATTAGCTTCATCCTTTGGCTAGCTGCAAAGGTTAAGTTAGCAACTTTGGATAAGCTGAATTTCGTTGGAGGGTCTTTTAATGGTGTTTGTGTGTTTAGTGACAAAGCTTTTGAATCACACTCCCATCTTTTCTTTGAGTGCGAGTTTACTACTAACATTTGGCAGCTTGTCCAGCGTAGATGTGGGCTTCCTTATTTCTTATAGCCTTGGTCGAAGCTGCTCTCTATTTTGGATGCCCGTTGGAAGGGTTCCTCCTTGATGACAACAACTTATAGGCTTGCTTTGGCCTCTTCGGTTTATAGTATTTGGTTGGAGAGCAATCGTCGTATTTTTGGTTCTACCAGGAATTCCTCTAGTTTGATCTTTGATATTATTGTAAATATTATTAGGAACCGCTTGTGCACGGTTAATTTTAGGCCTTCCAATTCGAATAATGCTACTCCATCATTTTAGAATGTGCCTTTGGTGTAGTTCTCCCCTGTTTTGGGGCTGAGGCTTTTGCCTCTGTTTTCTTGGTTTCCCATGGCCCTCTTTGGAATATGTACTTAATTATCCAAAAATAAAAAAAAGGATGATAAAGTAATTGTCCTAAATATATATGAAACAAATTAATAAAATACAAAACAATAAACAATAAAGGAGAAAGTATATGTAATGAAGGATGAAGTGGGTGGTTTTTTTTTTGTTTTTGCTCGAAGTAGAAGATATCATTGATGAAGAGAGTTACAATGAAAGTTGGGGCATATTGCTTAAGGGGTTTCCTTAAAATCTCTCCTTAAAAACCTGACTAATCTAGGAAAAATCTATTGAGGAAAAAAATTGCCCCATCCCAAAAACAAACCTAGCTAAGTGGGTGGTTATTGTACCATTAATTCATTTTTTAATCTTTTTTTAAAGCTTTTTAAAATTAAATTAGAATTAAATAAATATTTTCACAAGAGTCCGCTGGTGTAAGTAGGGGCTATAATATGAAATTTAAAGTGAGAATTTGGGATATCCAAATTTCATGTTCATATTTTGTTCTTAGAATTTCTAAATTTTTATATTTATAAATCCAAAAAAGTAAATTAATACCTAGAAATTTCGAAATTATACTTTTTGTCAAATCTCATGTTTTTTTTCCTTCATTCACATAAATTTAATCAGATTTTTTTTTCACATGTGGGTTCATGACAAATTACCTTTTTTTCTTTTTCTTCCAATTTAATCAAACTAATTTTTATTTTTATTTTTTGAATTTTTATAGAATAATGCTTATTTAGACCTACTAAATTGACCATATTGATGTGACAATTAATAGATTGTATTATTTTAATAAATTAAATTATTTTGTATTTATTTTGTGTGGTCAATAGAATGCTACATCAATGTAATAATTAAATGTGGTGAATTTAATTTATCTAAATATCATAATTGATTTTTATATCATCAATCCTTGGACGCCTCCAAATTCTCCCAGGATGTGACTGGACGGCCTCTCTCCCTTTTGCTATCTTCTTCCTCTCTCTTCATCCTCTTCCATGATCTCAGTGTCACTCTCGACTTCCCCTCTTCCAACCTCTCCTCTTGTCCGCGGCAGCCCCTACATCACTTGCGCCGTCACTAGCCCCACCGCACTAACAATTTCAACCGTCCATAAATTCCTCTCCGCCTTCGCGAGCTACTCAAACACCAAATTCACCATCAAACTCGACAACGACCTCGACGTCCACTCACCGCCACCACAATCCTCGTCAACGACCGCGAGCTTCTCTTCCTCAATCCGTCCCTCTTGCTTCCCGGTAAGTCTCAATCGCTCTTACTACTCTAATTCTATTTCTAACCCAATTTCAATAATTAATTTAGTCCAAAATAAACCCAATGAACAGAAAAGCAATAACAATCAACTGACACTAGAGTAATGAATCTATATATGCTTTAAAAGCGTGATGTTATAATAAACCAGACTTCCATATTGTTTTGATTGCAGTAATGGCTAGTTTTTTGTTTGCGGTAATGGCTATTTTTTTTATTGGAATGATGTGTTGGATATATTCTCTGTTGCTTTGTCTTCCATGGGTGATGATTTTGGGTATTTACCAGTATGAATTGAATGGGAGAGTAGCTGATTTTGGTGCTGGTATATGTCTTCCTTTAGATAACATTCCTCTCTTATATTTTTTTCCTGTTTTACCAGTATGATTGATGCTGGTATATGTCACAAATTTTTTTTGGTGGGAGACTGGATACTGGAATACAATGGATATTGCACATGATCGAGGTTTACATATATATATATATATATATATTCTACCTTTTGCTTTGTCTCCCATTGTTTGGTTGGGCTAAAATGTTGTTAGGTCTCAGATTAACCATCAGATGTGATGGCAATATTTACTTCAGTGTTAGAAGGTTTAATTTCTAACAAAACTGAGTATTGATCTTCATGTTTTTCTTACCCCAGTAGATGTTGTTGTTCTCTGTTGTAGTACTTATAATCAATCTAGTTTGCACCTAATATATGCCTATTTGATAAACTATGATGTTGGTTTTTGGGAAACTTTGTTTACTGTGTCTCTAATTTGTTGTTTCTGTTAGTTGTTTGCAGTAATGGCTGTTATTTGGGTTGTATGTCTAGAAAGGAATAGACAGATACTTGAGAATGTGAGAGGTGGATAGGTAATGACTATTTTTTGGATTGTTGGATTGCTGTAATGGCTATTTTTTGATGAGATTGGATCTTCTTTTCTGCCAGAACTTTTATCTTGAAGGGAATATATGAAACTTCTATTTCATGGATTAGAATTCTTCTCAAGTTTTAGTGATTTTGTTATGGGAATGCTTTGATAAGCATTGTAGCTTTGGTCCTGTCTGAGACAGCTTACATTTTGCATAAGATGAACTGGATTGGTGTTGAGAAGATTTGCAGTTTCTGCATTTTTATTGAACTGGATATTTTTCTGTTGTTTCTCCATGAATCCTCTGCCTATCCTTGATTAGATTACTCTCTGTTTGGTGATATATTATTTGTTTATGGAGGAATTGTACTAGATACTTATAGATATGGTCTAGCTAAAGTCACTGGGAGTTATGGTTCCATATTAGTTTCTATGACAACAAAATGTGCGCATAAAGGGCACCGATATTTAGTAAGATTAGTGGGAGATGACTGATTGAGAATCTCATTGTTAAACCTAAAAACGTCTATTATGCAAAAACATGCACAGCGGCTGGTAGTGTTTAGTGTACAGAAATACATCATAAAACTCATTCTGGAAACAGAGATGTTCATGTACCGTGGAGAATTTAGTACTTTGGCTTGACCAGATTCATATTGCAATGTAGCCTCCAACATTGATTCTGCCACTTTTACTCTGTTTTCCATCTCAGATAGTGAAGACATTATAGTCATGCAGTCAATGTTTGAGTTGTTTGATGTGAGGTTCTTGTTAATCCATTATAGTGTTTGAGTTTAGTGTAATTAGCCGTTAAAAACTAGCCGTTGTAGGAAAATTATGTTGTTATATATTCAAATTTGAAAAATTAATTTAATATTCAAAGTTGGTCAAATATAGAGAGTTTGATATTGGTAGCATTGAAAACTGGCTAGCTATTAATTACTTTTGGCTAATTTCAAGTTAAATTTTGACCAAAAATTTAGAGAGTCTGATGTGGATGCTCTTTGGGATTGAATGGAAACCAATTCAGAAGTGAGGCACATGTGCTGAGTGATATAGTTGAAATGTGATCTTTGTTTGGTATCTTAGAAATGTGAATGGGTTATTTGATATATTAAATCTGGGAAACAAAACTGATGTTTTGTTTAGAAATATAGTTCAGCTAATTAGCTGCTAGAATTAATATTGGGAGTGGTGGTGGCAATGAGGGCGTTGGTGTTCAATGAAATTGGTTGGTGTCAATTTCTTCTCATATGTTCTTCGCATTCTTAGTGTCGATTTCTGCCACCAAACCCAAAACTTCTGTAAAAACCCTAATGGATTGGTGGGTGATGTTGGAGAAAAAAATATTTTACACTGAAAGGGTGGTGGTCTAATGAGTTTACGACGTGTTATTTGCCAAAGTCACCAAGGTGTTCAATTCAGAATTAGTGAGATGTTGATTTGGGGACTAATAGAAATGGCAATGCCAACCACAAAGAAGCTTGGGTTTGGGGGATCAAGTACTTTAAGGGGAATTTTGAGAGGTTGGTTAAAGTGAAGACTGTAGTGTATCTAAGGGAACTTTTTTAGTTATGAACAAAGTTTTCCATCTCTTGCAGTTTGGGAAGGTAAAATGACAGACTTAATGGTGCCTTGTTTTTGTTTTCAATTGGCATCCATAATTGACTCTTTCTTGGATAGAGTAGCAAGAAAGAAAAAAAAAATTCTACAGCATGTCTCATCATGAAAATCTAGATTTGGTATGGAGTGTAGTAAAATTTGGCATGCCAACTGTTAAAAATTATATATATGGATCTAATGAAGTACATATCTTTCAATGTAAAGCTCAAATTTAGAGAAAATGATTGTATACATGTATGAAAAATATTCATGCACCATTTTCACCATTAAATGGTGGGCTGCTCTTTTTTTTAATGGTGAAGATGATGAATGTATAATGTAGATACATGTATACAATCATTTTCGCAAATTTAGATTTTGGAGCTGTGTACCATTAGTTTGATGTTGTGCTACATTTTAGGCAATCTCCCTCCTTTGGATATGACCATAAGGGTCTCTTTTGTAGGCGTTACTAAGTGAGTCCTGCTAAATCAAAACGACTTCTTTAAATAGGCTCAAAATAGGGATCATTTTGTTCCGTCACTTCATTATAAAGCTGCCACCTGTCAATTGATATAACCATTGTTAGCACGTAGTAATTATGATTTGCCAAAGGGATCTAGCTCAGTTGGTAAGAGCCTTCACCTACATACCAATGGTCTCAGGTTCGAATCCCGACGACATCGTATGTTTGAAAAAAATCCCCCCTCCCCTTAGTGTAAGAGTAGAATATAATTGTATAAATAAAAGAAAATTATGATTTAACTAGGAGAGATAAAAGAATTTAAAATAATAAAAAAAACACACATTTATCATTTATGCTCCAAAAAAAAAATATCCTTGCACTTCCTCCTCCCAAAATCAAATGTCCACACAGCATCCATGTTTTCTTCCAAAAAAAAATCTTGAAATCCCAGAATTCAATATAAGTGCACACTGTAATTCCTAAATCGATGGGGATCCATCTCTAGAGCAACCCACCTCGGCCTTTGACCAAATTGAGTGGTCAAAGACCCCATCTGTATTTTTGCGTTCACCGTGTCTCAGCAAGGCTTACTAGCCTTGATTTGGAGTTTTCTCTCTTCATAGGTAAGTCGTTCACTTTCTCCTATATGACTGATCATGAATTTGGGTTTGAGTTGATGTATCAGAGATGGTCAACAAAGCTGGTGTTAATTTAATATTTTAATTTATTAATATTACATTTTTTGATCGTCTATATCCCTAGGAAAAAGTCTTTCAGATCATCGATCTTTTTGAGTGTTTGAACTTGAAGGGGACTTTGCCTTTCACGAAAATATGGGTTTTGACAGAGCCTTTTCACAACCCTTGATAGGCTGGATTTGATTTTCATATTGATGTCAGATTTTGTTCGTTCGAGTGTCATATGAGTTTGTCAGCCAGATGCAGGGGTGAAGCCAGTTAAGACTTAGGAGGCTCAGCTGACCCTTCTACCATTGTTTCGGTTTGGCTTTCATGTTTTCTTCTTGCTTTTTCCACTTTTTCTTTAGTTTTTATTTTCCCTATGATGGCTGTCATTGAAGAACATAATATGGCTGTGTGATATATGGTTAGTACTTTTTTTCGTGGGTGTTTTTTCGTTTATAATTTTTCATATGTACCGAGGATTATTTTGCTATTTGCTTATGTGATTTAAATTTCGACTAATGGCTGATTATGTGTGTTCTTTTTTCTTTTTCTTTTTTTTAATAATATAAAAAGTAACAAATCTTCTTTAACGAGAAGATATAGTACAACCTTAAGGCTGTTTGGATGAGAAACTTTAAAGCACCAAGGATTTAGGCTAAATTAGTGAAAAATGAGGAACTTCAAAGTACCAAGGAATTTCAAAATGATTAGATGCAACACACTTACATGGATCTGAAAGTAACACCTACCCAAGGTGTTACTTTGGAAATCCCTTGTGTTATGCTCATGTCGTTCATGTGCTCCCTTTCTAATTACTCAATTAGCTACTTACCGATAGCTCTATTAATTATTTACAATACCATTCTTAGTAATATATCTCAAATCCCGTGGTACTTTGAAGTTCCTTATCCAAACATAAACTAGTGAATAGCTCCTTTCCCATCTTACAACATAGCAGAAAAAGATAACTCCCTTGATTCTGAAGCTACTAATGGCGGATTGTGATGAACACAAGTCTTTTGTTTTAAATGTTTAGTCTTGTTGAATTCATTGTATTGTTGTTGTTCTTTAAAAAGTTGGACTCTAATGTTCTAGGAATGAGAGATGTATATGTGATGTTGATATATGTATTACTGTGTTTCGATAAACTTGGGCTGTCATCGCACTGGCTGCTGAAATCAAGAATAGGTAGGTATATGTGATTTTGATGTCTGTGTGTACGGTTATCCTCTTTTTGTTGACATGAGTAACCAGTTTGCATGAAAGCACTTGGGATTTTGAGCTATTATTTTTTGTTTTCTTTTCCTGAATTTATGATTAGGCTTATATTCATTCTAGTAACGTGTAAAACTATTGGCGCTTTCAATGTAGAAGGACTTGAATCCTGATGTCTATGTTAACTTCATAACCAACTCTACTCCGCAAGATGAATGAAGGAGTTCTTGATATGATTCATTGCTAGGTTGATGAAATTTTCAGATGAGTACTGGGCTGTGATATTAAATTTAAATTTAACCCTTACAAAATGGGATTGAGGTGGTTACCTCTCAGTACCTACACACATCTCTTTTTGTTCATTTTAACCTTTTTTTTTCCTAAATACAAATTAATAATAAATTAAAAAAGAAAATTGGCACATGCTCACGCGTGTGCCAAGAGGATATAATATATATATATATATATATATATATGAGAAATAGACACCGGTAGAGACTTGAATTTTATTCAGGTTATTGGAAAAATATAAAAAACCACAAACATGAATTTGGTTGGTGAAATCATGAATTTTTATAACACAATTTACACGAAGAAATCTTCCAAAGTCCACAAAGCTTCATCAATTATTGAATTCTACAAAATTCAATGAGTTTTTCTACACATGTAGACTTTTGTGGAGCTCCTAAACACCTTGATTTTTTAGGATTTTGCAAAATTCCATGAAAGTTTAGATTCAATACCCCGATCTTTTATCGACCCGTCAAAGTCCTAATTGGATGTCCCTGAACTTTTATCAGCTTCAGCACTGGTAATTGGGACTCACTGTGTAAGTAATCTTGTATGTGTACTTGTGAGCTTCTGCTGCATTCGCATTTGATGCTCTTTATTTAGGTTTCATTTCTGCCGCACAGCTGTTTGATGAAATGTTAGAATGCATTATGAATTCAACACACTTATTAGATTCTTAAAAGAAGTTGGACCTTTATAGTAAATTGTCTGATTTAATGTCTCATGCCTTTGGGAAAAGGCAAAATTGTTTACATTCAAGACAGACTGGACTAGCATTTGGAATGATTAAGAGTTTGGTCTTGCCTTGCAAGGTGTGTTCATTAACTTCTTCTAAAGAAACTTTGTTGCTGCATGACTATGAGCATATGATTCAGTTTAATATATTTTCAGTATCTGCCAAGTCTAATTTTGGTTTTGTCCATAATTTTGTTGTGGCATAGGCAGTGAAGTTTTCCTCTTCAAAGTTTGAAGGGTCCAACCAGTTACAATACAAAGGAACAAAGATGGAGCTGACTATAACACGCCCTGACGACTGGCATCTTCACCTTCGTGACGGTGAACTACTTCAAGCTGTAGTCCCCCACAGGTTAACTTTCCTTGATAATTTGCATTTATTTTGTTGTACATTATGGTAGTTCTATTTTGATGTCAATATTACCGGCAGTGCAAGTCATTTTAGAAGAGCCATTGTGATGCCAAATCTGAAACCTCCCATAACCACCACAGCTGCAGCTATGGCTTATCGAGAAGCCATTTTGAAAGCATTGCCTAACGATAGTGACTTCACTCCTCTTATGACACTTTATTTGACAGATACCACAGATCCTAATGAGATCAAGCTTGCAAGTAAGTCCAACTTATGATATGTAGCTTCGACTCTAGTCAACCCATTTACACCTTGAAAGTCTTCATGTACACTTTGAAAGTCTTCATGTACAATTTGAAAGTCTTCATGTATGTTTCTACTGCTAAAGAAATCTTGTAATAATTCATTATGTAATTGATTAACCACAATTACTAAAAGTTGATTTTGGAGATGTAGTCAATTCTCATGTCTATTTCTTCATATTTCTGTACTTTCTCTTAATTGGTGAATATTGTTCCCTTTATGATTCTGATTGCATCGACAGGAAGAAGTGGGGTTGTCTATGCGGTGAAGTTGTACCCTGCTGGTGCCACAACAAATTCCCAAGATGGGGTTTCAGATCTTTTTAGCAGATGCCTACCTGTCCTTGAGGAGATGGTTGAGCAGAATATGCCTCTACTGGTATTCTTTCTCCGTCCATACTTGTTTAAGTGTTGGTTAGGGACTTTTGACTCCTTCCCTCCCTGAGGAGATGGTTGAACAGAATATGCCTCTGCTGGTATTCTTTCTATTTATATATATACCTGTTTAAGTGCTGGTTAGGGACTTTTGGCTCCCTCACTCCCTCTCTCAATAAGGATGTCCATTTGGTGATTCAAGTTGTGTTGTAGTCTCCATTTTGTGAATATATCATCTAGAATTACAACCTATATAACTAATATACTAAATTATTTAGGTTCATGGGGAGGTTACGGATCCTGATGTTGATGTATTTGATCGTGAAAAGCTCTTCATTGACACTGTTTTACGACCTCTAATCCAAAGGCTTCCGCAGCTGAAGGTCGTGATGGAGCATGTCACTACTATGGATGCTGTTGAGTTTGTAGAGTCTTGTGACGAAGGTATTCGTAATCACTTTAGCATAGCTCTTCTGGCACTCACCTTTTTCGTCCTGTTTATGAACAAGATATATATTTCACTAACTTTCTTTCCGTATTATCCCATTTTTGAATTGGACATGCCAATTTCATGTAATTTTATTTTTTAGGCTCTGTAGCAGCAACAGTTACTCCACAACATCTTCTTCTGAATAGAAATTCTCTGTTTCAAGGAGGATTACAGCCTCACAATTATTGTCTGCCTGTACTCAAAAGAGAGATTCACAGTAAGTTACATTTCATATATTTCAGATGCTGCAAACCTTGGGTGGTTTGTCCTTGTTGTGCCACTCTTGAATTATTGGATCTTGTGGAATTACACGGCTCTCCTATTATATAAAAAATAAATAATGTGTCACTTTCTTTTCTATGTAGGACAGGCTATTGTGTCAGCTGTTACTAGTGGAAGTAAAAGATTTTTCGTTGGAACTGATAGTGCTCCTCACGAGAGACAAAGAAAAGAATGTTCTTGTGGTTGTGCTGGTATTTACAGTGCCCCTGTTGCCCTATCATTATATGCCAAGGTCTTTGAAGAGGTAATCTTCTTTATGTTGATTGGGCTTCCTGTGTGCACTTACGTTTCATTTTCCTTTTTTATTTTTCTTTGGAAACAATTTTTCCTAATGGTTAATTTCGTATCAAACCAGCGAGGCATCATAAAATAAATTTAGTGTGCAACCAATCAGGAAGACTTCTGCTATGAATCACCATCTTTAAACCTTGTATTTTTTTCTCCAAAAAAAGGGAGTACCGTGCATTTATGAGTGCCACTGTGTCCTTATGACAGCTTAAAAGATAAAATTGAAGCTTAGGTTTATACTAATATGTTCATTTATATTCCTTTTGTTCAAATTTTTTCCAGATTCTCCATGTTCTGTGATGGTGCTGTAGTTTATGCACTGTTGACAGGCCTGATTGGTTTGCTGAAAATACAGCCAGACATGTTAGATGTCCGGTGTTCATATTCGGAGTGGTAATTTCTTGAAAAAGGCAAGGATTTGAACTTTTCTTAGTGTAGAGATGGTGGTCATAAGTTTTTTATTGAAGATGGATTAAGAAAGGTAGCATTGAGGAATTACTCCAACACAAGCAGTTCAATGAACGTAACCAAGAGTGTTTGAATGAGGGATTATCCAAGTACCAAGCAATTTGGTCTAAATTAATTAGAAATGTAGTAGAAAACAGGGATTTGTAAATAATACTTGATAGGATTCATTGGAAATCCTTTGTTTATTGGTTTTATAATGTTAAAATACCCGTCTTGTGGTTACAACTCAAGATCTGTGAGATGTTTTATGATAGACGTACAGGAGGAAGGATTGGGTTGAGAGAGCGTTCTTCTGAATATTGTGAGTTTTTGGGCTTAGGGTTATGTAAACACTTCTGCTTTTCGTTGTTTCTTTGTTCTTTTGATGTTTGAATCTCTGTGTGCACGCACCCATTAACCCTTTCGCACAGATCGCAGTACCTGATCTCCTGTCTTTCTTATCGTAATTGTTCGATTCTTAATTAGCTGATTTGTTGTGCTCGTATCTGTACGAGTGATCTTTGCTACTGCTAATAGGCTTTCTTATTTCAGGCAGGTGCGCTGGACAAGCTGGAAGCCTTTGTAAGCTTTAATGGCCCAGACTTCTATGGTCTTCCTCGAAACACGTCGAAGATAAAGCTGAACAAGACTTCATTCAAGGTGCCGGAGTGCTTCTCGTTTCCGTTCGGCGACATCATTCCCATGTTTGCTGGCCAAACACTTGAATGGCAGCCATCATTAAACTGATTCATCATCATCTTTCCATAATCATAAACCGAGTTGTTGGAATTTCTTTGTTAATAATTCTAAGTTTTACTCCAATGCAGGACATTGGAATTAGAAACTAAACCAATCCTCTTTACTTATTTCGTGCCTATACAATTTGAAGTTTCTATTTATTTTTATTTTTATTTTATTAGACTGCAATTTGAAGTTTAATGTGAAATTGGTAACATGTTTTATCTGTTTAAGATCTAAATTTGGGTATTCAAACCTGTCTGGGAGTAAGTTAAAAGAGGAAACTGTCCCATAAGAGGACCCGTTCATTTATCAAAATTAGTTCCAAGATTATCTATATAAATAAAGCCAGAATTCCAAAATGGTTAAAATTTTTTAATCCCTAAAACGGCCTTGTTAAATAAGAAAAAGTAAACATAAAGATATTATTAATTGAGGGTATAATAGTAAAAGATGTTAGCTAAATTTTTTATAGACTCGGCAATACCCCTTAAAATAAAGATTACAATAGAAGTCTTTTACTTAAAAGGATAAAAACGTAAAACATTGCCTATTATGAAAGAAAAATAAAAAAAATGGAAATAAAATGAGAAAGGATAAGAACAGTTATCATCCCCATCCAGAGAAGTTGTTCAGTTTTCACATTCTCAAACCAACTTCTATGCTTCCGGCTTCTCCCATTTAGAAAATTTACAACGTGAAAAGGCAAATCAAGCGATGAAAAGATTTTGGTCATGATTCTATCCTCATTTTGGTACGTGATAATTCCAACTTCATCTCTCTCTTTCTGTTAAATTGTCAACGTTTATTAATGGTTTAACTATTAATCAATCTATATTCTCTAATAGTTACGATTTTTTAGGAGGGCTTCATCATCATCAGCCTACCTTAATGTGCGCCGCCACAACTCCTCCTCTCTTATATTCCATTTTTTATTTATTAATTTTATGTTTTTTTTCATTCATTAATTTTCTTAAGCACGCAAGTTTTCATTTCTAAAGATTTTTTTGAATGCAAGTTATTCATTAGAAATTGAGTTGTTTTAGGAGGGCTTCCTCAAGAACTATATACCTTCATATAGCCGAATCACAGTAAAGGAAAAAGTGTTTATTTCTCTTAAACAATAAAGTCTTCTTTTTTGGTCGAAACATATAAAGACCTAAGCAATGAAGAATGGAACAATGCCAAACTCTTTCAAAATTTATTTCAATTTCAATGTTATAATCAGCATGTAACATTCTATCTTTTATGGCTTTGTAGGGAAGCATTCAAATGGAGAAGGAAAAAAAAGGTGCACATGCGCCAAGTTGCGATTGTCTCGACGGATTCGAGCTATTCCATTACAATGAACACCACTCATCTTAATTAATTGTTTTGAGTGTATGAAAAAAAAAAATGAACAGTATGTACAATTATTTTTATTTTATTTAACTACTAATTTTATATTGAGCGTGACATTATTTCTGATAGACTTCTTGCGATATTTGGAGTATACATGATCCATTAGAGAGACTATCCAAATTTAAGGTACTATGCCTGATCTGAAATAATTAATCAATAAATTTATCATAGTAGTACAAATTTAATTCACTTTTACTGTAAAAATTGGTCTCATATTATTTGTTTATAGACAAACAATGAAAGAGTGAAAGATCAACTACAAAGAAATGGGCGGCGCAAGCGGTCTTGAAATCTGATGTTTATATGTATTCGTGTTTTGTGCAAACTTTATATTTCAAACCGTTAATATATCTAAAGAATTTAAAGTTACAATGTTCATTATATTTACGGTGTTATTCTTATCGTTCATTTTATGTTGCATATAAAAAAATTGATTTCAATAACGGAAATTAGCAAATAAATAATACGGAAATAATGGATGAAGAGTAAATAGATTTACGCCAGAAAGAAATCTACTTTAGGTTAAGTGGTTTTTTTTGAATAAGAAACGGTAAAAAGAGGAAGAGAGAGTGAAAATGTATAGTAGATGTACTGTATTATGTTGACCACAAAAGATATATTACAACTACAATTTATCATGAAAAATGTGTTACATTAATGTACACTAAATGTGCAAGGCTTCTTTATTTTGAAATATAATTTTCACCAACATTTAACGAAGATAAAGAACATTACTTTTTTTTTTCCTCCAAACAGATAAAAGAACATTACTTCGAAATAGTATCATTAATTCACTTTTAAAAGTAATATTAAAAACAAAAAAGTAAATCCGTAAAAAAAAAAAGAGCACACTTAAAAAAAATTAACACACGCATAAAAAAATACATATTGGCACGTGTGTGTGAAGATGCTAGATAAGACATATTTACTAAGTCACGGTGAGCCAACAAAATATATATATATATATATATATATAATTTTCTTATTAATTATCTTTTCTATGTGTCATCACTATTGAGGAAACGACAAAGCGAATCAGAATTGTAATGAGAAGATTGCTTCAAAGTGATGTTGTGAAGAGATAAAAAGCTAACAATTTTCACATTTCAATGATTGTAAATTTGATATTCGACATCTCTAAGTATTATGAAAAATGCAGTTTGACACCATTGGGTTCAGGTGACAACATTGCTTATATATTAAAATTTTTATTCACATTTACATATAAAAAAAAAATGCAGATTGACATGCACGACTTCAAATGACATGAAGTATATGACTATATTGTAATGTAGTTCTTACCATCATTGTAAGGACCCTTCCCGAATTTCGCCTCGAAATCCGCGAAAAGACTTTATCCCGTCTGACAACTCTTTTTCCTAAAATTTTAATACCATGAATACCCTTTATCCTTGAATATATTTAGTAAACCTTATAGGGTTCCCGACAGAATCTCTGTACTTACTGACCACACCTAACTATCAGACGCAGGATAGCTTACAAGTCAAAGACGAGACCTCGGAATAGTGGTGGTCCAAAAAGTAACATGCTCTTACACCAAATATCAGTAGGTCAGACACTGCTGAAACCTCTACTGGAATAACACAAGACAACTTGTCAGGACCCGTCCCGAATTTCCCCTCGAAACCCGGGAAGAACCCTGATCCCGTCTGACAACCTAAGGAATGGTTCCCAAAATACCCTTCAATCCTTACAAAATAATGAGAATGCTTTCTCAACATCACCCTCAGTATGCATTTCCAAACGTTGATCAAATGACCTGATTGATGCAGAGATACTTTCAACACTAATCTGTTATAGGTCTCTAGTTTCTTCAAGTATGGACACAATTGAATCATAGGGTTTAGTCAAGCTTATCAGGATTTTCTGTGCTATTCTCTTTTCAATTACTTCTTCACCATACGTTTTCATTTGATTAACAACACCAAACAGTCTAGTCATATATGTAGAAAATGATTCATCATTTTCATACGTGTATACTCAAAATCTCTTATAAGACTTTGTAATTTAACTGCTCTCACCTTAGGATCTCCTCTGTATTCCTTTTTTAGAATCTCCCAGGCACTTTTGGCTATCTTCTCATTCGAGATCCTTGGAAATATTTCTTCAGAAACTGCATTCTGAATCAGGTTCAAGGTCTTGGCATTCTTGATCTGATCAACATGGCTTGCTGCTGTCTCAATCTCCTCATCTTTTCTGTCATATTCAGGATCATGTAAACCTTGAGTGACTATCTTCTACAGATCACATGCCTTTAATGTTGTTTTCATTTTTATATTCCAGAAATCATAATTAACTTCTATGAATACAAGAAATTTTGGTTCTCCCCCTCCGGTACCAACCATGATAACTTGGCAGTGAAGGAAACTCCTGCTTGGCTTTAACTCATGCTCGGCTTCACCACAGACAGACGCCCCAGAGATATGATCTCAGAGCTCTGATACCATGTTGAAAACCTAGACTCAAAGAGGACTCGAAGAGGATGATGATCTCTTCAAAGAACATAGCCGATTCACCGAAGAGGATGATGATCTCTTCAATGGCCAGAGCCGATTCACTCTCAGCAGGAACCGCATACAAGGTATGAATTTCTAAGCCTCAATCTCTAGCTGAAATTTTGAATCGAGACTAGCTTGTGATGTCTTCAATTTACTCCTTAAATGTGTGAAATCTGGATTGAAGATTATAGCTGGAAATCGAGTGTTGATCAGTATGATGAGATTATGCCCTCTAGGTATTTGTTATTTTGCTTGATAGGGTTTTCTAGTTTTAGAGGGAGGTCAGATATGACTGCCTTTTCTTCTCGTGTGTATATATATTAATCTCACTTGAGTTTGTTGAATTACAAAGCATATATCCTCTCACACACACTTCATGATTCGGTTAGAGATGATAACACTATGATGTCATCAGACACACAGTCCTTGCAGCTTACTTAACAAACTGCTCATACACTCACTGCTATACTAACTGTCTCAAACACTCACATCTCACACACATGCTCTCATTTAGTGCCTTTAATTAGTGACACTTGTCCTTCTCGACTCAGTAGTTGGTATGCTGCCAAGTCAGCTGCCAGTTATGCAGCTTAGTCACCAACAATTAGTCTATGCAGATGACGCATATGTTGACCGAAATCAGCTGACAACCCTGCTGCCTGGGCACGTTTTGGGCATTGAGGTTCGTCTAGCATACAACTGCGTTGTTATGCAATGAACATGAGTGATTATACTGTTTTGCAATGCTCCAATACCTGTCCACTGAAATAAATGTGGTAACATTCAGTTACTGGATGCCGTTTTTCACCTGCTGCATGCAGACCAGATGTTGAAGTGGGTCTTCCCATTTCGTTTCACAGTAAGTTGCCGTAATTCCTTATTTTATCATTTACCGTGTTTACACCTTGTGCACATATCCTTCACATTTAATTCGGACTGAAGGAGCAGGCAATGGACGGAATGGTGGGAGCCACAATGTTGGATTCCATTGTGTCATCTTTAAGGACATTTCCAGCAATGCACAATGCCGGCGCCAGACTTATGTCCTGTCAGCAGGTAAATATCACTATTCAACGGAACAATTATTGAAATCGGCTTCGAAGCTCTTTACTAAATAACATGATATATGTCCTGCATGAAGATGTTCTTCCCAGTTTTTGACAAGGGAACCTCTCATTGGTATGTATTGATCCTGGACGTGGACAACAGATATGGAGAGGTGTGGGACTGCAGGCGAGGTCCACATACTTGGAAAAGGATATTAACATATTGCAGGTCACTGGTGCGACATTATATTACAAAATTTCATTTCGATTATCGTCAATTGAATTTACGGTGGTTTTTTTTTTCTTATTAACTATCAGGCAATTCCTTTCAGTTGGTGGCAATGGAACAATTTTTTTTCAGTCAACCAGGTATTGAAATGGATTGCCTCCAGCGTATTATGGACATTTCCAAATTCAAAATGGGTATACATCAGACGGAACCTCTACATCCAAATGTTTATGGGAGCGGCCTATTTTGTGTATCGTTGCATCGCCCACTACCCAAACTGGCCAAGATTGGTGAATCACCGGTTAGCGTGTTACTGGCGTGGATATCATATTACTTTCATACCAAATACAAATAACGGGATTAATTGTGGGTTCTTTTTTGTGTCAGTTTGATTCCAAAGAAGAGCGTGAAATGATGGCTTTGTTTTTAGTGACGCACCCCAATAATACCCTTAGAACGACGGTTCTTAAGGAAGTCAGCCGGATGTGTGATTTGTTCAAGTAGACGGACAACCTCAACGTCTAGAAGACATGCCAAATGGAATTTTTTTCCGACCTTACACCGGGTAAATGGTATGGTCCATTCCTGGCAATTTTTTGGCTCGTCATTTTCGGGCTCGTGGTAGTTGCAGATTTATTCTGCTTGCTTACGATTGCCAAACCAACTTGACCTTTTTAGTTGCCGAGCGGATTATAACTAAAGTATTTTGGACGTATGTTTATTATTCACTTAGAATTATTAGTAATAACTTTCTTCCCATAAGAGCAATTCTATTGGGGTGGTTTTGGACTCGGCAAGCCTTGCTTTAGCCCCAAGCCCTTGCCACGAATGTTTCTAGCCCATGAAATTTGGACCAATCTTTTGCAAGTCTTGAATCTAGTCTAGGCTCAATGCATACCCGGGCTGGGCTCCTGGCCCACTACTATCAAATGCAGCAGCAATCCCTATCCAACTGCTCCCTGCTGTTGCCAGTCTGATAGTGCCACGTGGCACCGAATTCTATCTCTTCTCATCCAAATCAACTTACATTTTGCAAAAATAATATTTTCCTAGACAAAATTATTTATCTTTCCATGTCATGTAACACTTTTTTTAAAATTTGTTGTTCAAGTGTAGCAAAGCTTGATTGAAAATCCACGTAGATTGTCAAATGCAAATTTGACCCTAATTTGACCCCAAGCAGTGTACTACTCTAAATTTCTTTTTCATCTCTTGGCAGTCTATTTTGTACTATCTAAATCGTTTGATGACATTTCTCTTTTATTTTGCCAATGTGTGCGTAAAGCAATGCAATAAATATTTCTGTACTTTATTGCCATGTATCAACTCATTTTTTTCTTGTATAAAACGCGTTAACCTATACTCTTTTGCATATATTTACCAGATTTCTCAGCTATCTCTTACATATTCTCCAAAATCTTCACTATCATTAGCCATCGTGTATCTTCATTGAGAGAACTAACTAAATCCAAACCAAGGCAACTAACTTGTTCCATCCCAACAATATGCAGCACTTTGCAATAGGACGAAGTATCAATTCAAAATCATATCAAATTTCAAGCAACGTTGAATCTAAATCCCTTGTCGCTTAAATAAAATATCTAAATCGATATGTATATAAATTTTTTTTTTAACTACATGATCTATACTTACATAGAACATATAAGTTTCCTACTTAATTGTTAGAAAATTACGGAAGAGTTACGTAAAGTGTTTTATCGGGAAAAAACATAATTCAAAAGTGGTCTCCAACAAAAACTTATTACAATATCTTAAATTAAAATGAAATATGGGTTCGTTTGGAAGTTTAATTCATAAACATAAAAGAAAACAGTAAAATCAAAATGAGGAGTGCATCAAGTATTTTGGGTTTTGCCAAAATCAGATCCATAATGTCATATGAAATGACACATGCACTAATCAATTTTTCACTAACATAGTGGCTTATGAAATTACTCGTGCACTATTAAATATCATCCTGCTACTTTTTATATTACCTGCATCTGCGGACATGTTGATGTTATTTGTCGATTATATAATTGATCACTAATTATATTCAATTTCAATACTTCTGCAGAATCTATATTTATCTCTTTTGGGACACCATTTGGTTATTTTATTATCCCCAATTGTTCGATGGTGGGTGTAGCGTCGGTTTAGAACTACGCATAAATTTTTGGTTTCAAAGTTATAAATCTACAAATTTGGGAAATCTCTCATTCTTTATTGCAAACCATGTCTCCTTATATAGCTGACATGTTGTTGTAAATTATGTTCGTATCAATTTTCGTTTTATTCCGGTAAGGATATTATATGTGGTATTAAATTTAAATAAAACACATTTTCCTCGAATGTAAACAATAGTATCTACTCATTAGAACATTTGTAGCAGTAAGACTAAATCTGAATTAAGGGCAAAATTTTGAAATTTTGGATCAAAAATCTTCTCTAAAGTGTTATAAATCTGGACTAAAAGACCTATGTTTGATCATTACGCTAAAGGGCCAGCCATTCTTTTGGGATGAACTAAAACAAAAGTGGGTGTGGGATTGCTTCCAAATCTGCAGTTGTTTTCCATTTTTTTTTAATTTCTTCTCCCTCTTGCTCTGTAGTGGTTGCATAGAGGAAAATGGTTTTGGCAATTTTAAATATTTTTTTATATTTTTCCTATAAATTTTTTTTCTCGTTCAATACATATTACTATTCAATTTTATTCCATATTTTGATTCAATTATATTCCACAAAAGGTCAAAGTTTAATCAAAACTAAAGATCGAGGCGACACGTAACAAACAAAAAATCTTATACAAAATATTTTTATTTGGTCACATATTTGAAAACAAATTAAGATATTATTTTAGTGCATTTATTAATTCATTAAACTAAAAGATATATCAAAAAATTATAAAATATTAAACGAAATAGAGCATAGTCCTGAATTGCTGATGATGGTAAAATATAGCACTATATAATTTATTTAAAAAAAATTATTTGGTGTCCTAAATTTACATTTAGATGGTTGCCCTTTAGGACCACCTTGGTAGAGACGGCCTTAGAGGTCAGTTGCCAGGCAATCCAACTAACCCTTGCATGGGTACCTGTAACCGTCAAAATCGCTTATAGGGGGACATAAAAAACACTTTATCAAAGGGTTAAAATCAACTTCATTATAGCGTGAAGATGGTTGGTGGGATTGTGGCGTGGTCTTCTTACCATATTATGCGCACACAAAATTAAACTCCTTATCCACTACACACAATAAAATTAGGGGGACGAAACGGTTCGGTGTTGCGACAATCCAACATAGAAAACCAGGAAGGCAAACCAAATATTTCACCCAAACAGCGAGGCTTTAGCCTCAGTGACAAAGACGACCCGGCTTGCAGTGATGGCTTTCAGGGCTCGTCAAGACGGACAAGGTTCTAAGAGGAGGTAAGGTTTTTTGCTGTCTTCATAGTTGTAACTGTACAAGGTTGGGTGGTGGATAAAACGGGATTACTGGCGGGGATTTAAAATCGGAAACTTTTAATTGAAAATTGTTGCACATTCTTCATTCGTATGTTGGATCCATAACAAAATTAATGGGTTTAAAGGTCAATTGTAGGATTCCCAATACGTGTTTTTCACTTACTAAATTGAACTCACACTTGAACATGTATATGGGTTGCTAATATATGAAGTTTGGGAGGACTTTATTCACGAGGGACTCACACAAGCACGAAGGATAATACTTAATTATTTGTAATGGGTTTCGGTAACTCGATCTGCTGTGGTACACATTCATTTCCATGTTTGCCCAGAAGGTACATTTATCCCTTATAACTCCATTACATCATCCAACACAATGTTTGTTAATGTTGGGTGATGAGCCGAAAATATACTTGTATTTCTCATTTATTTAATTAGGTATTGTTATTATTTTGAGAGGAATTGATATTCGAATTTATTAAATTGACAGATTTATTCTAAAGGAGTATGTGGAGCAAAAGAAGGAAATTATGTTAAGGAATCCCATACCACAAAGGAGACGTTTTTGAATGAAGATAGCAACATTGATTTTATGGTTGTATCAATGAAATCCCAATTCAAGTAGGAGAAGGCATGTGATTGCCAAGTTCTGTTCAAAATAGAATAGGGATTAGATTTTATTCTTATGTTATTTTTACTCCTTTTCACATTAGAATTAGGAATATATCCTTATAAATACCCAAGCTTGGCCTAGGTTGGAGGAGAGCAGAATTCAGATTACAATTCTCCATCTAAGTGCACGGAAAAGCTGGGATTTTGGCTCTCCATTATTCTACAACCCTGTTTGTTCTCTTAACTTCAATTTTAATGAAATTATTTCTATTCATTATGAGCATGAGTGGCTAATTTTCTCACTAGGGTTAGACCTAAGCTTTAACATGAATATGTGATTTATCTTTTTCCTATGTTGTCGTATATGCATGTTTTGAATCTTTAATCACTGTTTAAAATTATCTTTATGTCTTAATTCTTGATCACCCTTAGGATATTTAGACAAGTAATTTGATGCAATTTTATAGGAATGCCCACCTAAAAATTGGGATTAGCTTCTTGTGATTAAAGATTGTAATACATCTAGGTTAAATGTCATAACTAAGAGATTGCATGGTTATAAAAGATTTTCATGAACTTAATGAATCTTGCCTGTAGAATTAGATCTAAATGTCATAGACTAATCGCATGTTAGGTATACGTTTTCACTTGAATGGCCACGAGGAAAATATGCTTTCGAAAAATCTAACCTTCAAAGTTGCATGTATTGATTCATAGATTCTTTTCTAAGTCACATATGATTGTTAATGGTGAAGGTTGAACCCTAGTACTTGTTTAATTGTTTAATTGATTTTGTATTCAGCCACCTAAACTCTTGCAATTTACTTTATTATTAATTAAGAGTGAATACTAAAATAAGAAATATCAATATCAGTCACTGAGGAAATCGCCCCTGCTTCCAGTGCTATACTACAACAGCCCTGTACTCTTGCAGGTATTATTTGTGTGATTTTAACCCTTGTTTTGCAGGTGGGAAAAATTCTATCAAGAAATTGGCGCCGCTGCCGGGGACTGTGCCGATTACCCTTATTTTAATTTACTCTTAGTTAGTTATTTGCCTTCATTTTTATTTTTTTCTCTCTATCTTTCCTATTCAACATTTAAGAACATGTCTCTACTCTTGCAAGAGTATCTAATTTTGCATGGTTATTGCTACACGATCTACGAACCCGATTCTAGCACAATTCGATCCAGAACCTGAACGAACAACAAGAAGAAGAACACAATTACAAGCAATTAACGCACGGTTTACACTCCAAGGCACTTTACTTGTAGATCTATTCATCGGAATAGATAGAAAACTGCCCGCATCAATGGCATTAACAATACCTGAAGTCAGCGCACCGCTTAGTAAAACCCTTGCGGCACGTGGGAATGGAACCCCACAATGTATCGTGTACCCCGAGGTCTAAGACGGATTCACTTTTGAGATCAGACACCATATGCTTGAGCTTCTACCCACTTTTCATGGACTCACAAACAGTGATCCGAACATGCATTTATCTGAGTTCTTGTCAAGGTGTGACAACATCATTGTTCGAGGAATTTCCAACGAAGCGATCAAGTTAAGGCTTTTTCCTTACACCTTGAAGGATAAAGCTCGGGCTTGGCTACATTCACTACCTCCGGGAAGCATTACAACATGGGAACAATTACAGACAATGTTTCTAAACAAATTCTACCCATCACCCAAGACTCTCGCTTTGAAGAAAGAAATACTAGCCTTTGCCTAGAAATCTAACGAATCGTTTCATGATACTTGGGAGCGGTACAATGACCTATATATGCGTTGCCCTCACCATGGGTTGGATTCAGACATGCATATGAACATCTGTTATGATGGACTCAACCACATCACCAAAAGTTACGTCAACGCATCCCCAGGTGGTTCCTTCATATCCAAAACTGCTCGTGAGGCATTTGAGATCTTTGAATTAATGGCTAACAAATCACAACAATGGACGGATGATGGCACTCGTACGAGGGGACACGTCTATGATGTCGCGCAAGGACATGGTACCCCTCATATTGCAGCACAAATCACCCAACTAGAAAAGAAGATCAACAATTTGATGCTCACCACTGCTGCTCCAAAAGCAACACAGGTTTGCGCCATATGTGAGGACCCTACACATCACGTCCTCCAATGCCCTCAGAAGGATGGATATCCTTACCTTGTCCAAGAACATGTTCATGCCATGAATTCCTTCCAAAGACACTACAAGAAAAATGGTCATTTTCGACCAGTTTTTTTTTAGAGCCAAAAATACCGTCGAAAAAGGCACCTTTATCGACAGCAAAACACCATCCGTCGAACATGTGATACCAGACGGCCATTAGTTTCCGATACACAAACTTGCCCTCGAAAATAGTGATGTGACTGTAAAAAATGAGGGGTTTTTGGAGGGAAGAGTTAGCGCCAAAAGTATTAACGACTAAAACACATTGTCGTCGAAAATAGAATGTTAACTTCCCAGAGCGTATCCATTCCGTCGTATGTGATTAAGTACTTTCGAGGGGGGCCTAGTCCTTGTCGGTAATTAATTACTAATTTCGACGATGCTTAGCTATAGTCGGAAGTGTTTACGTATTTCCAAGGAGAAATAGTCCATGTCGGTAATAATGTATATTTGTGTCCGCTTTTAATTATCATCGAAATTGGAAAAGGTATTTTCGATGTCGTATTTTGATTGTCGGAAGATATTCCTTATTTACGATTATAATTAATCATGGTCGGAAATAACTATTCATTTGCAGAGTATATACTTTTTATTATATATATTGGCTATTGAAAGAGTTTACGTGTGGCATCGTAAACGTCATTGAAAAAAACTAAGATACAAAGTTATGTATTTTTTGGGCCACCACAAATAACAAATTTGAAGGGATATTCGAGCCACGAAATCATCCCATTTGGCCTCAATCAAGCACAAACTCAGGATCAACCTTAGACCTATCTTGAAATCCACCATTCTTGTAATGAATAGTTACTAGTGATTTTTCCGTATCTGAACAAGATAATCTATCACAACCCTGTCAAATTAATTCAACTCTAATCAGAAAATATTGATTCCAAAAGTAAGCTTCAAATGTTAATATGTTATCCTACCTCAAATATATAATGTAAAGAATCTTTATTGAAAGTAAGTAAGAAACACTAGCCACACAATCCAACAATGAAAAAAGACAAGAAATATAATAAACAAGATATTATGACGTGCAGTAATTGATAATAAGGGTATAGTCTCCAAATCCTAAAAGGTTTTGTTTGTCTGTTTCCTCTTTTCTTAAGAACTATGTAATCTTTATTTGAGAAAATTTTTGATTTATTCAGTTGTCTAATTCAGACCAAAGTACACCCACTCCATTGGGTTCTTCTAACATCCTCTAGCATGCCTTTTTTTCTTCTTGAGATGAAAATTAAAGCTCAATTGAGTACCCGGATAAATTAGATTGCTGAAGTACTTAGCCAATTCCCGCGCAGAAATCTCAGCACTGCACACCAGTCACTAAATGCTCCATATCTTCCTCGTACGAGCTCGTAATTATGAACCGTAAATTTCTATAGAAACTAGACATATAGGGATTTCCATCCATATATGGAAATTTTTCTGGTTCAACCTGAGCAAGTACATAATATTCTGTAAACATGGCTGATCTGCACAGAAATCCCAGCACTGCGCAGCAGTCACAAAATTTACAATATCTTCCTCGTTCGACCTCGTAATCATGAATCGTAAATTTCTGTAGACACTAGACATTCAGGGCTTTCCATCCATATATGGAACAGTTTCTGGTTCAACCTGAGAAAGTACAGAATATTCTGTAAACATGGCTTATCTGCACAGAAATCCCAGCATTGCGCAGCAGTCACTAAATTTGCAATAGCTTCCTCGTCCGACTGCATAATCATGAACTGTAAATTTATGCAGAAACTAGATATTCAGGGCTTTCCATCCATATATGGAACAGTTTCTGGTTCAACCTGAGAAAGTACAGAATATTCTGTAAACATGGCTGATCTGCACAGAAATCCCAGCACTGCGCAGCAGTCACAAAATTTACAATATCTTCCTTGTTCGACCTCGTAATCGTGAATCGTAAATTTCTGTAGAAACTAGACATTCAGGGCTTTCCATCCATATATGGAACAGTTTCTGGTTCAACCTGAGAAAGTACAGAATATTCTGTAAACATGGCTTATCTGCACAGAAATCCCAGCATTGCGCAGCAGTCACTAAATTTGCAATAGCTTCCTCGTCCGACTGCATAATCATGAACTGTAAATTTCTGTAGAAACTAGACATTCAGGGCTTTCCATCCATATATGGAACAGTTTCTGGTTGAACCTGAGAAAGTACAGAATATTCTGTAAACATGGCTTATCTGCACAGAAATCCCAGCATTGCGCAGCAGTCACTAAATTTGCAATAGCTTCCTCGTCCGACTGCATAATCATGAACTGTAAATTTCTGTAGAAACTAGACATTCAGGGCTTTCCATCCATATATGGAACAGTTTCTGGTTCAACCTGAGAAAGTACAGAATATTCTGTAAACATGGCTGATCTGCACAGAAATCCCAGCACTGCACAGCAGTCACAAAATTTACAATATCTTCCTCGTTCGACCTCGTAATCATGAATCGTAAATTTCTGTAGAAACTAGACATTCAGGGCTTTCCATCCATATATGGAACAGTTTCTGGTTCAACCTGAGAAAGTACAGAATATTCTGTAAACATGGCTTATCTGCACAGAAATCCCAGCATTGCGCAGCAGTCACTAAATTTGCAATAGCTTCCTCGTCCGACTGCATAATCATGAACTGTAAATTTCTGTAGAAACTAGACATTCAGGGCTTTCCATCCATATATGGAACAGTTTCTGGTTGAACCTGAGAAAGTACAGAATATTCTGTAAACATGGCTTATCTGCACAGAAATCCCAGCATTGCGCAGCAGTCACTAAATTTGCAATAGCTTCCTCGTCCGACTGCATAATCATGAACTGTAAATTTCTGTAGAAACTAGACATTCAGGGCTTTCCATCCATATATGGAACATTTTCTGGTTCATAATTGGAAAGTCTGAAATTCTTAATTTCTCGCTTTCAGGAAAAAGAAAAGGAAAAGAAAAAGGGGGAACGCCAAAATTATTTCCTTCGATCTGACTCTCTTTCTTCCTTATTTATTAAGCCCTCCCTTTTTGATCTTCACATATTCAAATAAGTTCACATCAGCTGCAATGAACTCTGATTGGAATGTTGAGCTCATTGTTTGAATGTTGAGCTCAGTGTTTGAGTTCTTGCTAACATCAGCTGCAATGCTATAATGTTTAGAGGTATTGGTTGGTCTATTCTGTTTGCTTTTGTTTGTTGGTATCTCTGGATTTGGAGAAACAAAAGAGTGTTGATGGCGTGTCACTAGTTAATTTCAAGATGTTGGCGCTGCCAAGCAAGTCACATCTTTAGGGAATGTAATAGAGTTGTTGATGAGTTAGCTCGGTTGGGGGCTATGAGTGATTTTGGTTTTTGTGACTTGGACGGACCACCCCCCAGCTGCATGAGCTGGTTGTTGGATGATGCTATGGTTGTGGGGCAGCTGCGTTTTGTAGTGTAGCCTTATGTTTTCTTCGTTCCTTTGTTCTTTCGCGTGTTATGACCAACAAAGAAATTGGTTTTGCCATCATTTTTTAAGATATTTATTCCTACTATTTTTTATTGATTAGTTTTATTCGATGTTCAAAAGGACACTAGGCGCTACTAGAGCGGCGAACAGTGGCCTATCCCCTAGACGGTTAGGCGGAGTCTAAGCAGGAGCCTAGGTAATTTATTATTATTATTATAATTTTATTGTACACCATATAAAGTTATAAATATATACCGATTAAAGACAAAAATTACACTTGTATTGAGAAATACTAACATAAAAAATATCTAAAATACAATAAAATAGGCCATAATATTTTTCATTTGTTTTCTTATATAACATTTATTATACAAATGTCTTGTGATTTTCTTTTATATAATAAATTTATTACAAAAATTCGATTTGGAATGAAATAAATCTACAAAATTTATATTAATTAATTCAAACACTTTCTTTTATAAATTTTTAATCCTCCACAACCCTAGTACGCTACTTTGTAGCCACTAGCCGCCCCACTCTCTTATTCACTCTCTCTTTCTCAAGACCTCTGTAACCTCTCTCAGCAACATCGCTCGCTCTGCAACGTCCCCCTCTCTTCAACATCGCTCTCTCTGCAACATCCCCCTCTCTTCAACATCTCTCCCTCTCATGGAAATGCTTTTGCATTCTCTCTCTCTCTCTCTCTCTTAACCTCTCAACCCAATCTTCCATCTCTAAACAAGATTGTGAATTGAAGAAAATGAAATTCGCAAAGGCTGCTCAGCGGCGACCAGCGCTGCTCAACGGCGCCCAGCACCGCCCAATGTCTCCCAGCACTGCCCAATGCCGCCTAGGGCTGTCTAGGCGCCCGCCTAATACTATTCCGATTTTCTCCACCGTTTAGCCTAAAATCTAGGCGGCGGCTTTCCGCCTAGCGCCTAGAACGATTTTTTGAACATTGGTTTTATTGTATTGTGATTTTGTGTTTTGTTGTATTTGATTTAGTGTTTTGTTGTATTTGATGATGTAGAGTCTTTGGTTGATGACTTTGTTGTCCTGATGCTGGAAAGAAAAGAGGTAGAGGGAAGGCTAAGGGTGAAAAAGGACAGGCACGGCCATGCCAATTGAGTTTTATGATAATAGGTAATAAAATTGATCTTTGGTGTCAAAGATGCTAAATTTTCTCATCGGTAAGAAATTATGTTGATGTAATTACTCACATCACCTGCAAGAGATTACAGGACCATGGATAAAGTTTACTGACTATCCAAAACGTGAGTCTTACACATGCTCTGAGGAAGAACTAAAGCATGCCTTTGAAAGTCATATCAAAAGAAACTATTCCGACTTATTGTTATTTAGACGTTGTGCTTTCCATTTTGGGAATTTTTTTGTATTGTTGATTTTGAATTATTTATTAAGTAAGCAATACTGAATGATTTCAATGTACTACATTGATGTTAAATTTTCATATTTTATTTCTCAATTTTAATGAATAGCATATTTATGACTAATTTTATGGTTTAAAATATTATTTATTTATATTTGGATGACCATTACTTTTGACAAATTTAGAATGATGACGATTGTTATAAATAGTAATTCTCTCAATACAAATGATTAGTTTTCGACGGATGAAAATGGTCGAAAGAGAAAAGAAATTTCTCGAAATAAGTGGATATTTTCAACACTTCAAGGTAGTTGAAAAACGTTAGTCATCTCGGAAAAAATAATTATTTCGACGCCACAAGGTGGTCGAAAATATTTAATCTCTCAAGTCAAACTATTATTTTCGATGCCAAAAACTAGTTGGATAAAACGTATTTTCGAGGATAATTGGTTGTTGGAAATAATAATCGAATTCCATTTATGACAAAGTAGTCAGTTTTTACGAGTACTAAAATTCGTCGAAAATGTGTAGTTGTGATGGACAATGACCGTCGAAGCAGCAATTCCTTGTCGGAAATGTATTTTCGATAGCTAGTGTGTTGTCGTAACCTTGTTATCAGAAAAAAAAAAGATCATCGCATACAAAACATTTACGATGACTCTAAAACTATTTACGATGGACAAACTATGTCGCAAGAAAAATTTCTCCTCATTTTAAAAAGCTTCTTTACGACGACAACAACACATATCCGACAGTTAGGGATTGTCGGAAATAGAAGAGTTTACGACGGTTCCTCGGAAAATACCTTTTGTGACAAGTGCTTTTACGATGGCCTACGACGGCCAGTTGCCCTCGTAAACGCATATTTCCGATGGAAAACTGATAGTTGCGACAACTTTTAGCATTCTCAAAAAGGGGTTTTTTTTTTTTTTTTTGTAGTGAGACCCCGTAATGATGCCTACCCCAATACATATAATTATGGATGGAGAAATAATGCAAATTCTGGGTGGAATAGCCAACACCAAGTTCGACCCAATTATCAGCAAAATTATCAACAACCGCTCAATCATCAGGCCCAACAGGCCGCACCTCGCCAATTGAGTGTAAAAGAGCAGCTTACTAGGTTTATTGAAATCTCTATCCAGAATCAGCAAAACACCCAAGCATCAATCAAAAACTTGGAGCAACAGGTCAGTCAACTGGCCCAAGAAATTTCCGAAAGAGATAAAGGGGTTTTTCCTAGTCAACCTATACCCAACCCAAGAGGGGTTGAACATTGCAAAATGGTAAGAACCTTACGAGGGGGTAAGAGTTATGACAATCGGGAAGCAGAAAAGTCAACCTAGTAAAAAACAATTCCTGCCGAGCCCAATATTGAACCTGAACCTCAGGTAGAACTATTTACCCCACAAATCCAGTTTACTCCATCTACCGCCCCTGACTACACCCCGCCACTGCCGTTCCCACAAAGGCAACAGCGCCGCTCAAACAAGGACCATCAAACCATTGACTTCATGCAGACTTTAGCCAAGGTCCATATCAATCTACCTCTATTGGATGCTATATAGCACATCCCTTCCTATGCAAAATTTTTAAAGGAAGTTTACACCAATAAGAAGAAAATTTCACACTTGAAAAAGTGATTTTGACATAACAGTGTAGTGCAGCCCTCCTACACAAACTGCCACCAAAGAAAAAAGATCCCGGTAGCTTTACTGTTTCTTGCACTATTGGGAATTCCGAATTTCAGCAATCTTTAATAGATCTAGGGTCAAGCATCAACCTTATGCCGTACTCAATATTTCAGAGGTTAAGAGTAGGAAAGCTCAGGCCTACACCAATGGTTCTCCAGTTGGCTGACCGATTCCTCACATATCCCAAGGGCATCATTGAAGATCTCATCATCAAGGTGGATAACATATATCGACCTATTGACTTTGTGGTACTCGACATGGTGGAAGACAAAGAGACGCCACTAATCCTTGGTCGACCCTTCATGGCCACAGCCTGTACACTCATTGATGTAGAAGCTGGAACTTTTACATTCCGTGTGCAAGACCAAATAGTGGTCTTAAACCTATTTGACATGGCTAAACGACCCGCTGAAACTTTAGAGTGTTCACGAATGGAAGTCTTGGAGGATGTAAACTGCATGGAACAAAGACAGTTGTTGTATAACGACCCTATAGAGGCAGCCCTCATTAACCCAATTCTGGGCCAAAATGAGGACGATATTGCTGAAATAAAGGCAGCACTAGATAGCAACCGGCCACCATATCCACGGTGGCGACCGCAGATTGAAACCCTTGGGCCACCAAAGAAACCGCAACAGCCTTCTATTGAGAAGGCCCCTCAGTTGGAAAAGAAACATTTTCCAGCCCATCTCAAATATGCGCATCTTGGTGATCAAGAGACTCTGCCGTGATCATTGTAGCAGACCTCACCGAACTAGAGGAAGACAAGCTACTCCGAATCCTACAAAAATACAAGGAGGCTATTGGGTGGACTATAGCCGACATCAAAGGCCTTAGTCCTTCAATCTGCATGCATCGGATCTTACTGGAAGATGACAGCAAGCCCACAGTTGATGCTCAAAGGCGATTGAACCTAATCATGAAGGACCTTGTTCGAAATGAGGTCTTAAAACTCCTAGATGTTGGCATTATCTACCCAATTTCGGACAGCCCATGGATAAGCCCAACACAAGTTGTTCCTAAGAAATCAGGAATTACTGTTATTACAAATGAAAAGGGGGAGCAAGTTCCTACAAGAATGACTACTGGGTGGAGGGTGTGTATTTATTATCGCAAGCTGAATTCAGCCACACGAAAGGATCACTTTCCACTCCCATTCATTGATCAAATGGTGGAGCGATTAACGGGTAAGGCGTTCTATTGTTTTTTGGATGGTTATTCAGGGTATAATCAGATTCCTATTGCACCTGAAGATCAAGACAAAACTACGTTCACTTGCCCATTCGACACTTTTGCCTATCGGCGTATGCCATTTGGATTGTGTAATGCACCTGCCACTTTTCAGCGATGCATGATGAGCATATTCTCAGACATGGTGGAGCGAATAATTGAAGTGTTTATGGATGACTTCTCCATGTATGGAGATTCCTTTGACCACTGTTTGGACAACTTGGCCACTTTTTTGGAAAGATGCAAAGATACGCATTTGGTATTGAACTGGGAGAAGTGCCACTTTATGGTGAAGCAAGGTATCGTGTTAGGGCACCTAATTTCAGACCGTGGAATCGAAGTGGACAAAGCCAAGATTGACGTCATTAGCAACCTGCCACCCCCCCATGTCAGTCAAGGCTATTAGATCCTTTCTTGACCATGCCGGGTTCTATAGAAGATTTATCAAGGATTTTTCTAAGGTTAGTCGACCTCTGTGCAATTTATTGGCCAAGGACTCAGACTTCATATTCGCTGACAAGTGCCTCAAATTATTCACGACTTTGAAGACTTTTTTAACCACGGCCCCAATTATCACAGCACCTTATTGGAACCTACCTTTTGAAGTCATGTGTGATGCGTTAGATTACGCAGTTGGAGCTGTTCTAGGACAACGACAAGACATGCTACTTAGTGTGATATACTATGCTAGCCAAACCTTAAACGACGCACAACTCAATTATTGAACAACAGAAAAGAAGCTCTTAGCAGTGATTTTTGCATTGGAAAAGTTCCAATCATATCTAATTGGAGCTAAGGTAATTATCTTCACTGACCATGCAGTGTTGAAATACCTTTTTGCCAAGAAAGATTCCAAACCTAGACTCATACGATGGATTCTCCTACTACAAGAGTTTGACCTAGAAATTTGTGACAAAAAGGGGAGTGAGAATGTGGTGGCTGACCACTTATCTAGGCTGGTGAACACCACTGCAACAGAGTCTGAATCATTGCCACTCCAAGAAACTTTTCCTGACGAGCAGCTCTTCGCTCATATGTAGCACATTCCCTGGTATGCAGATATTGTGAAATTTCTGATTAGTGGCAAACTTCCCATTGATATTACATCCCAACAGCGAAAGAAGTTTCTGTCCACTGTCAAATTTTATTTCTGGGATGAACCCTATCTATTCAAGCACTGTGCATACCAACTTATTCGTAGGTGTGTGCCTAGTGAAGAGCAGGAAAGTATCCTACGATTTGCGCATCAATCTGCGTGTGGAGGTCATTTCGGTCCAAAACGAACCGCGGCCAAAATTTTACAGAGTGGTTTCTATTGGCCATCGTTATTCAAAGATGCTTACACATGGTGTCAAGCATGTGATCGCTGCCAGCGTGTTGGAAACAAGTCCAAACGCAATGAGATGCCCCAACATAGCATTTTGGTTGTTGAAATTTTCGACGTTTGGGGCATTGACTTTATGGGTCCTTTTCCCTCATCTCACGGCAACTTCTATATCCTAGTGGCTGTGGACTATGTATCTAAATGGGTGGAAGCTGTTGCCAGTCCAACCAATCAAGGATCGGTGGTTCTCAAATTCCTACAAGGTACAATTTTTCCTAGATTTGGAGTCCCCATAGCTATCATAAGTGACGGAGGCAAGCACTTCTTAAATAAGCCTTTTGCCTCATTACTTGCAAAGTATGGCATCACTCATCGGGTGGCAACACCGTACCACCCCCAAACATCTGGGCAAGTTGAAGTTTCTAATCGCAAGCTTAAGCGCATTCTAGAGAAGACAGTGTCTTCTACACGGAAGGATTGGAGTACAAAGCTGAATGATGCACTATGGACGTACCGAACAGCTTATAAGACACCTATTGGGATGTCCCCATTTCGACTGGTTTATGGAAAAGCATGCCATATACCCATGGAGTTAGAACACAAAGCGTTTTGGGCAGTAAAGCAACTCAATCTTGCCTATGATGAGGCAGGAGAGCAGCGTAAACTGGAGCTTAGTGAGTTGGAAGAAATTCGTAATGACGCTTACGAAAATGCAAAGATTTATAAAGAGAAGACCAAGCTTTTCCATGATCGACAGATTTTAAGAAAGGAATTTCATCCAGGACAGATGGTACTCTTATTTAACTCCAAACTCAGACTCTTTCCAGGGAATCTTAAGTCCCGCTGGTATGGACCATTTGACGTCGTCCAAATACATCCACATGGAGCAGTGGACATAAAGAATGTCCAAACCGGAAAGGAATTCACAGTTAATGGACATCGTCTGAAGCCTTATTTGGAGTCACCCTCCGACCTAGCTAAGGATGTCGTGACTCTACAAACTCCTACTCAGTGATCCTAGTGGCCCTACGTCAAGCTCTAGACGTTAACTAAAGCGCTTAATGGGAGGCAACCCACCTATATCCTTTTCGATAGTGTATTTATTTTTTTGTTTAACTTTCTTTTCTACCCTCTATTTAACTAACATGCAAAGACCGTTTTATGTTGTTACCCAGCACTACGTGTGATTGCATACATACATGGTTGATTTGATTGGCGCGCCCTATCCACTAGAAGTCGGGTATTATCATACAACAAAATGTAAACATGCTTCAGAATCTCAATACCAAGGATGGAAGAGTCATACCTGGGCTGTTGACGATCGTGATCCTAGGTCTATTATTACAACACTTTTACATCAAATGAATTGAATAACCTAGGAGTCTACAACCTAATCTAAGTTTGGGGGTTGGACCTGCACACATACTAGCCAGGGTTATGTTTCAATTATGAATAAAAATAAATAAATAAAAAAAGGGCCTATTTCGGAGCGTGAGTTTTACCTGCCAGCCCAACCAAGCACATGAGCTGCATCTAGACCCAAGTCAAAGAGCCGAAGCCGTCCAAGCCCACTCAAGCGACGGTCACGTGGGTACCCAGCCTTGCCCTCTGGCGCCTTACTACTGGGCCTAGGTTCCGGGCAGGTCCACACTAGCCGGGCAGCCCACGATACATCCCCGCCTACCTAGACTTGGACCCACAAGACTACCGGCCCAATAACGACTGACCCCCAACCCGCGGTCAACTCAGGCCCTACTCTTAGGCCTGCGATCAAATCAGGCCCAATTTCAAGGAACTCAGCCGAGAATGGACCGGGCCTATGGTGGCTTCCCCCCTTCACCTCAGCCTCTGATGGACTTCTTACTCGTGGGCCCAAGCCCAATCGACGATACTAGCCATGTAAGAACCCTTCCCGAATTTCCCCTCGAAACCCGGAAAGAACCCTTAACCCGTCTGACAGCTCTTTTACCTCAAAAATTAAATATCAGGAATACCCTTTATCCTTAAATAATTTTTAGTAAACCTTACAGGGTTCCCTACAGAACCACTGTACTTACTGACCACTCCTACCTGTCAGGCGTAGGATAGCATATAGGTCAAAGCTAAGACCACGGAATAGTGGTGGTCCAAATAGGAATACCCTCTGACACCAAATGTCAGTAGGTCAAATACTGCTGACACCTCTATTGGAATACCACAAGACAACTGACTAGTCAGATACTTGTGAACCAACAATAATTCGTCACTCTGGGTCACCGCCCACACCAACCCACAGACCCGGATGACGAAGTATTTTCATAGGCTAATTAAGCACATGACAATCGTCGTCAAATCATATTAGAGCCGGAAATATCCTCGGCTATCATATCATATAAGTCAGCAAGTATCCTCGACTATCATATCGTATCCTCAGCCGGAATAACCCTCGGCTGGCAATACATATAAGCCGGCATAACACTCGGCTACCATATCACATCAGTCGGCATATCCCTTGACTGGCATATCATATCATCAGCCGGCATAACCTTCGGCTATCATATCACATCAGTCGGTATATCCCTCGACTGGCATATTATATCATCAGCCGGTATAACCTTCAGCTATCATATCACATCAGTCGGCATATCCCTCGACTGGCATAGCATATCATCAGCCGGTATAACCTTCGACTATCATATCACATCAGTCGGCATATCCCTCGACTAGCATATCATATCATCAGCCGGTATAACCTTCGGCTATCATATCACATCAGTCGGCATATCCCTCGACTGGCATATCATATCATCAGCCGGTATAACCTTCGGTTATCATATCACATCAGTCGGCATATCCCTCGACTGGCATATCCCTAGCCACCAGGGTATCCCTTGGGGTGTGCTAGTCCTGTATCACAACTTTCTATACTATGCAAAGACAGCCTCGCGACCCGACGGAGCCAAAATTCCTCGATGCCAGAGTCGGAGCACTCAACGAACCAGCGGAGCAAAACTTTGCACGCTAGTCGGAGAAACAGTAACCAATTATATTGGAGGTTCACCGGGTTCACCGCCAATAGCAGATCCTAGTCCCATATCCTGGTCCTCCTCAAATATGTTTATCTTGGAGGTTCACCAGGTTCACCGCTAATAACGGATCCTGACCCCGAGTCCAAGCCTCCCTCAAATATAGCCAAATCCGATAAACTCATACATATGGGTCAAAACCCAAATCATGGACTCAATAATTTCCACGTCAAAACGATATCAAAATCGAGTCCAAAAACCATGACATTTCTCAACATACACTTTAACTGAAATATTGGAAAACATGTGTCCAGCAATCATTTCGAAATTCCGGAAATTCAATGCAACAATACATAACAGTATTTAAACAAAGATACATTGATGCATGCATTTCAATTTATAAATCAAAAGTCCACTCACATATATCATCCAACCCAAAATTCATGGACGCTCTAGCCCCAAGGAACACATGCACAATAATGACCCAACTACCTTGACTTTTCGAGCTCAAAACCCGCTCCACGGTCAACCATTACCACTGGGATTGCCGAAACGGGCCTTAAACGAACTCCTATGGCCTCGAAACCAACAAAATTTGATCCGAAACGTCCCAAAAACCTAGTCACGCGCCGCCGTGACATCGGGAACAGTCCCACGCGCCACCGGAAGGTCGGAACACGCGCCGTCATGCGCGGCCACGCGCTGCTACAGTGACTCACGCTCCTGGACCGGTCCAACCCGACTCAACTAGGCCTGACCCGGTCCAACTCAACCAGATCGGTTCACTCGACCAGATCGGTTCACTCGACCCGACCGATTCACTCAACCCGACCGGTTCACTCGACCCGACTGGTTCACTCAACCCGACCCGACTAATCACCGGTGACTTACCGGAGAAGACGACCGGACTGCCGCCTCCGCCGCCGTCTGGTTCGCCGGAAATTGCCATTTCCGGTCGATTTTCAAGGTTTTCTAACTTATTCATTTCTTGACCGTTTTTCACGATCCACACATGTAAATTCATCTACTTTTCACGAGGAACCCAAATATGAGGTCAAAGTTCCGAGATCGTACCTAGTTTGGCCGGAAAATGGCCGAGAAGATTCGGTCCACCTCCTTCCTCCGTCCGTCGCCTACGACGGTGCTCCCGCTCCGATAAATACCCCTAAATGCTCGTGGGGTCCGGGGAAGATCCTCTCGACCTTGGTTTCGGTCGAATCGGACCGTAATCCGTCCGATGAAAAGGGTTGTTCGGTGTTCGTACAGGGAGAATTTCGGGTAGGAGAGAGAGACTGAATGGACCAATCTCCCGAGGAGAGAGAAAAATATATGATATATAGTTCCAACTTTTCCAAAATTACCAAATTGCCCCTGAAGCTTCTAGACCCGTAACGAACTCACCGGGTCTCCTTTTTCCGCGTGCTGCCTGTCTACGAACTCGTGAGTTCGAGACCTACGCAACGACCTAAGAAAATTCCCAAAAGTACTGCCAGTCAAAAAGTGACTCTCGAACCCGTCCAAAATTGAGGGTAAAATCGTCCAATTCTCAAAATAATTTAATTTCTGGTTCGGGTCATTACAAGCCTGAAGCTTACTGCTTAATCCTCCCTGCCCTTACTCATGAGCCCATCAAGCCCACTTTCCGAGCCGGGTACCCCTAGCCATATGCCCCAGGTGTTCCCACCCATTGGAGTGGGCTCACGCCCGCACTTTGGCCCAATACGGTCACGGCCCAGAGGCTTACTCAGTGGGCCTATTGATCTGCCCACTTTCCGCCCCCAGCCCATAATCACACCGGTTCAAGGCACGGTGGCGTGGACCCCCGATCTCCGGTCAGTACCTGCACAACACCATCACCGCCATCGTCTCTGACGGCCGGTGATGGCCCACAAGGAAACATCACAGGGCCGTTCCATTGTTCCCTCACCAACAACCATACAAAGATTCAAGACCAATATAGCATTCCAAACGAACAAATCCAACACCATATGCTTGACAGATTTGTAGAAATGATTTCGGTTACCTTTCTAGGGGCATTCGGCCGATTCCACGGCAAGCTTAAGCTCTCTCCTCCATCCTGCTTTCATTTCTCCCACCCGCATTCCAGCTACCGCTTACACATTCAACCACTCTGTTTGCCGATTACACATCCAACAACACAAACCACATACACGAGACAAAAAAAAAAACATATATCCATATATCATACAAAAATGGCCAAAGCAACTGATCGGACCAAGCGTAAGGACCTTACCTTGTGACCACTGCCGATCGCTGATGCTGGTTCCCCCTCGGCCGTTGGAGCAGCGTGGCGATGATCGGTGACACAGCCGTCCTCGTTTACGCCGTCCTGGGCTCCGACGGGTGCTCGGGTTTCCCAGCATTTAACGACATTTCTCTCGAACATGGATGGATATCGGCGTTGTGGAGGTTCATGGTGGCTCTCGCCTTCACGATGATGGCGATCTTCGCCAAAGACGGTCAGATCGGGTGATCGGCGTGAGGTGTCGGTGGGTATTTTCGGAGATTTTGGGCCAGTTCTCTCCGGCTTTCAAGCAAAGGGACGGTTGGGTGAGAAATGAAACCCTAAAGGTGAAGATGGCATTTTTTGATAGCTACGTCCAAATGGTGGCGTTTTGGTATAGCGCACCAACAATGCGACGACGTCGTTTTAACGAGCGGGGGACACTGCTCCAGTCTACGGTTCGAACCCAGGTGCTATTCTTTCTTTCTATTTTGTTTTCCTTTTCTTTTTGTGTTAATTCTTTATTTTATTTTGTTTTTCTTTCTTCTTTTCTTTTGTATTTCTTTGGCTTTTCTTCTTTTGCACCCTGGGGACATGTTGCATGATAAGTTTGGGGGTAGGACACTATCATTTTGTTTTTGTCTGTTTTATCAAACCTTTTTAGTAAATATACAAAAGAAAAAAAATAAATAAATAAAATTTTGTGTAGATATAATTTGATTTTTCCTTCCTAAATTATTTTTAATGCACCCGATTTGCTATGATTGAAATTTGAAAATTCATAGGTGAGATTAAATGTTAGAGCATAACCACCAAGAACATATAGTTGATTTTCGCACACAATTCTTACCATATTCAATTTTGCACATGCACATCAACTTATTCGTGGGAATTAAATTTGTTTCAAACATGCTAATTTTTCTTATCCTAAGATTGTGGGTCATTTAATTTGTTACCATCCAACGTTTGAAAAAGTGAAAGCCATAAATAAATTGGAGGTGGGTCCGAGCCCTAAAATAAGGTTGTGCATTTATCCATCAATAACATGCTAGCCTTTCCAATTTGAGTAAATAAATCCTTTGGGACATTTGTTGTCTGGTGCCCTAAAATCATCTGATTTGGGAGTCATCGATCTAAAGCTCGTTACATAGGTTGGATAGAAAGCTTGCTTAATGTTAAATAAAATTCCATCATTTGTTAAATATAACAAAATAAAAAAATAAAAAAATAAATAAAAAAATAAAAAAATTAAATAAAAAATAATAATTTCAACCGAGAATGCTTTGGATGGTAATAGGTTACGTGATTTTACAGTTGTGGGTACAGATTTAATGCAAGTGAGGGACTGGTTTAATGCTTATAATTTTGTTGAGATTCACATTACACGAATATGGTTTATGGATTGCTCATCAGAATCTGGTAATATTTTGTTTTGAAAGTGTGGATTTGCTCTCTCTTTTAGCCTTGCTTATGAATTGAGAATTTTGATTTTTCTTTTATGAGTGTTACTTTATATTCAATGGAAGGAAGGTTAAATTAAGTTTAACATTTCTAGAGCGTTTGTGGGTATTGTAACTGGTAAACCCTCAGGAAACACAACTCCTCCTACTAGGGACACCTAGGGGTTTAAAGGCGTGTAGTGTTTGCTCAGCACTATCGAGTTCCCTGCGAAAGTGGCATTTTATTTTTATTTTTGTTTTCTTAGTTTTGTTTTATTTACTTGAGGACAAGTAACAATTCAAGTTTGGGGGTATTTGATGAGCCGAAAATATACTTGTATTTCCCATTTATTTAATTAGGTATTGTTATTATTTTGGGAGGAATTGATATTCGAATTTATTAAATTGACAGATTTATTCTAGAAGGAGTATGTGGAGCAAAAGAAGGAAAATATGTTAAGGAATCCCAGACCACAAAGGAGACGTTTTTGAATGAAGATAGCAGCTTTGATTTTATGGCTATATCAATGAAATCCCAATTCAAGTATGAGAAGGCATGTGATTGCCAAGTTCTGTTTAAAATAGAATAGGGATTAGATTTTATTATTATGTTATTTTTACTCCTTTTCACATTAGGATTAGGAATATACCCTTATAAATACCCAAGCTTGGCCTAGGTTGGAGGAGAGCAGAATTCAGATTACAATTCTCCATCTAAGTGCATGGAAAAGCTGGGATTTTGGCTCTCCATTATTCTACAACCCTGTTTGTTCTCTTAACTTCAATTTTAATGAAATTATTTCTATTCATTATGAGCATGAGTGGCTAATTTTCTCACTAGGGTTAGACCTAAGCCTTAACATGAATATGTGATTTATCTTTTTCCTATGTTGTCGTATATGCATGCTTTGAATCTTTAATCACTGTTTAAAACTATCTTTATGTCTTAATGCTTGATCACCCTTAGGATATTTAGACAAGTAATTTGATGCAATTTTATAGGAATGCCCACCGAAAAGTTGGGATTAGCTTTCTTGTGATTAAAGATTGTAATACATCTAGGTTAAATGCCATAACTAAGAGATTGCATGGTTATAAAAGATTTTCATGAATTTATTGAATCTTGCCTGTAGAATTAGATCTAAATGTCATAGACTAATCGCATGTTAGGTATTCGTTTTCACTTGAATACCCACGAGGAAAATATGCTTTCGAAAAATCTAACCTTCAAAGTTGCATGTATTGATTTATAGATTCTTTTCTAAGTCACATATGATTGTTAATGGTGAAGGTTGAACCCTAGTACTTATTTAATTGATTTTGTATTCAGTCACCTAAACTCTTGCAATTTACTTTATTATTAATTAAGAGTGAATACTAAAATAAGAAATATCAATATCAATTCCTAAGGAAATCGACCCTGCTTCCAGTGCTATACTACAACAGCCCTATACTCTTGCAGGTATTATTTGTGTGATTTTAATCCTTATTTTGCAGGTGGGAAAAATTCTATCATTGGGTCAACGGTGGCGCCAAATATTTTATTACATGTTCAAAGGTCAAACCCCACACATATTGCTAATCAAATTACTTATATTTGTATGCGTATGTCTAATTGTGTTTCACTATGTATTAATCTGTTTTTGCGCTGGATTTGTGGATCATTCGAGATGTTTAGGTTTATAGCCAATCCCCACATGTAGCTGTATGTATATATATGTGTATACATTTGATTATATAACTAAATGTCTGTGTTTATGTAAGAACATATGTTTTGATTTATTTTAAATATCAATTTATTCATATATGATTTTGGTATTTATTTAAAAATTTATGTGATTATATAAACGACTATTTACATAAATTACGTGTATATTTGATTTTGCTTAAATGAAATTGGGTTTATATCTAACCGGGGTGAGATATTATGGTTCAGGAATGTGGGGTTGAATGTGGGCGCCTCTTCATCCCACCAAGGTAACACAGGGAGAATTGGGCTTCAAGAAGGGGGGGCGACGATAGTTAACACTTATTGTACGTCCGAGGTGTTTATGAAGTCGGTTGGGGGATTAAGTGGCATTAAGGCCCAAGCAATAGATGCTATGGGGTTTAGGCCTCTTAAGGGAAATCTTGTGGACAAGGATGGACCCGGAATTTTTCTCATTACTGGTTCATAGGATAAATCCTCACAAACCATCAATTAGGTTTCATGGGAGGGAATTTAAATGGCGCCCTGAGATTTTGGCAAGATAATGGGGTTAGGTCATGGTGGGGCTGGTCATACGTGGGGAGGTTCCATAACTACTTCAAGCATAATAGAGTTTTGTAGGAATTATGCAAGTAAGCAAGGGAATTTTAAAATTAATGCCTTAAGGCATAGCCTGTCCGCCAGTGAGGACGTTGGGGACGACTTTAGAATCGCCTTCGTGTTATTTGCATTTGGGACTATCCTCTGCCCAACTGATTTTGTGCGAGTAAATGCAAATTAACTTGATTGCACTAAGCTGTGAGAAGCCAATGGGTGACATCAATTGGTCCTCCTATTGTTTCAATTTCCTGATGGAAAATGTTAAGTGTCTGGGTTGTGAAACTGATGACTATCTTCCTGGGTGCATCATGTTTATAGAGTTGTTTTATCTGAATGTCGTGGGCGAAGGGGCACTGCAACTGCGATTTCCCGGGATTCCACTAACCACATGGGAGGATGTGAAATGGGATGAGGTGTACAAAACTGTTAAAGAGGTTGGTGGGATTGATGCAGAACTAATTGATGTGCATGTTGATGACGAAGTGGATGATGAAACACCCAATGGGGGGTTACTGGGAAAGGTGATAGATGCCTTAGGTGGCATGAGGCCGGACATGACCAAATTGATCACTATGGTTGGAAAGGTTAACATGCGTCACAAAACACTAGTTCGCTAATTGAGGCCACATGCGGTGGAGGACACTTCGGAAGAGGACAGTCCTAATTACCTGGTATCACTTCCGACTAAACTATTTATACATGTTTAGGACAATATTTGTTGTGTTATTATATATGTTAGAGAAAGCAACGCATGTATGATTTCAAATTGAACAATTTGTGTGAGTTTGCAAATGGTTGCACTAGTCATTGTAACCTGTGTGGTTGTTTTGATACCAATTCTTCTCAAGGGAAGGGGAAAGCTGTGATAACCCAACTCGGTCCTAGTTCGGCAACACCGAGGGTCAACCGTCGCTATCGGAAAACCCCTTCAAAGAGGGGCTTTGGCAACATTGATGTGGCCTTTGAACGGGATGACGAGGTGCACAATTGGGTGAGGTCATCTCACATTCACAAGGGGAAACAGAATGAGCAGTAATCTGACAGCCTAGACTCGTCGGACATGGAGACTAATGAAATGTAAATTCAATCCAATGATGTAGATATCCTTTACTATGTATTTATTGCACCCGGTGATGAAAGGTAATTGTGGAACCTACTTTTATTATTAGCCATGATGATATAAGTAATCGTATATTTGTCCTTCATTTCAAAATCGGCCACCATTGACTCAACCTTATAGGGAGATATTAGTCCAAGCGGGCAACGAATATGTGGACCGACAGAAGCTCAGAACCCTGCGGGCTGGGAACGTATTGGGAAATGAGGTGAGTCCACATACGACTGGAGATATTATATTGTATTGCCAAAATACACTACCTGTCAATTGAAACCATGGTTTTAAAATTGCAGGTAATGGATGCCATTATGCACCTGCTGGACAACGATGACATGTTGAAGTGGGTGTTTCCTTCGCGTTTCACAGTGAGTTGTTCATTTTGGTTAATTTATCCGATACTGAATGATCATATCGTTAGCTTATCATTTTAATTCCATTGGGACTAAAGGAGAAGGCTGTGAAAGCAATGGTGAGAGGCACAATGCAGGATTACGAAGTGCACCTTTTAAGGACTAATCCAGCAATGAGCAATGCTGCGAACAGACTTAGGGTGTCTCAGCAGGTACACAGTTTTGGTCAACTTATTGACACAATATTGGTTTGCGATGGTCAGCTGTATAATCATTACTGCGAAATTGTCCTCCATGTAGATGTTCTTCCCAGTATTCGAAACGGAACCTCTCATTGGTATGTATTGATCGTCGAGGTGGACAAAAAAATTGGAGAGGTGTGGGACTGTAGGCGAAATCATGTATCTTGGCCAAGGATATTTAAATATTGCTAGTCACTGGTGCGCCATTACATTAGCCTATGTGTTTTTTTATATATTCAATTGCTGTAACCGCCGATTTTTTTTTATTACTAACTGGAGTGAACTTCCTTGCAGTTGGAGGCAAAGGAAAATTGGTTTTTCAGTCACCCAGGTCTCGACCCGGCAGACCTGGAGCGTATAACGGACATTTCTAAATGTAAATTGGAGCCATCGATCTCAGACAGCACCTCGACAGTCCAATGTTGATAGTGGCCTATTTGTTTATCGTTGTATAGCCGAGTTCCCAAACCTGGAAAAGATTGGTCACACACAGGTTAGTGTGTTACTTATGTTGGTTTCATTTTATTTAATACAAGTTACAAATATACACCTGAATTGTGTCATGTTTTGTATGTGAGTATGATTCCAAACACGAGCGTGAAAGGTTGTCGTTGTATTTACTGAAGCACACCAAGAATACCATGAGAACAACGGTGCTTAGGGAAGTAAACCGTAGGGCTGCTTTTGCAAAGTAGACGGAAAACCTGACTCGATACAACAATAGGAAACTAGAACGTGGATCCGACCTTCGAGCGTCACCAAGTAAATTGTGCCGTCTAGTTGTGGTAGGTTTTTGGTTAACTGCTTTTAGGGCTGGTGGGAGTTGGTATCTTATTATGGTTCATAGCTAAAACATATAAATGAGCTTAACCCATGGAAACTGTTTAACGCCAAAACTACTAAAGTGCATTGGTAGGTATCGATTTAGTTTGTATTATGATGTGTTGTTGAAAGCTTTATGATGATTAAAGGACTCATATACAATGCCATGGGTTAGCTGGGCCCGACCCTATTTTGATTGTTCAATTAAGAATGATAAGTTATGCGTAGTTATCGTTTTCGATAGTCATGATACGATATCCTTTTTTTATAATTTCGTTTCTTTAAGTTATTTAAGTTATATGTCAAAATAAGGTATGTATATAGGAGATGTACGATGTATTAATTTGAAGTCTTCAACATATAAGGGAGGCTTTAATTTTGTAGTCTCATTTATTTGTGTTGCCCACCAATTAAAATTAGGGTAGTCCATTCAAAACTTGGGCAACTACATGACTAGGATAAGTTCATATACTTCATTATTAGGGTTAAGAGTTATTGGGTAAATGAAGGTTACGTATGTGAAAAGGACTATAGTTGGGTCTCAATTTGGAGTAGGATAAGGGTGGCTGTACCTGGCCCCACATTGCAATAGGACGTAGCAATAGAATCAAGGTTTTCATGCTGCGGTGCTACTTGCTATTATATATATTATGAAGCAAAACGTTATAGATTAATAAAAAAATTGAATACGTAAGTATTGTTTTCTTGGTGTTGAATAATTAATAATTATTTGGGCAGTTAATATAATATTTTCTGGCCCCTAATCCAATGAAATGAACATTCTAGTAGGTAAAGGGTAATATAAGGTTTGTATTATAGAACTTCCTTTAATATTATATTTAAAACACTTGACGATACAAATGAAATTTCATTAATAAACGTAAAAATATATATATCTCGTTAGGGGGCCATAATGAGAAATTACAATAATAACTATGAATGAGCAAGCAATACACCATACAAATATCACTATTTAAGATCCTATTATCTATTAATTTTAGTAAGAATGTTAGGTTTGGATGGACTAAAATTATGAAATGTGAGATTAATTTTTACAAATAATAAGTTAATAAACAAACGAATAAACAATTTAAAAATAAATAAAAGAATTGGAAGCGCTATAGCCCTGCTAGCCCTTAATAGAGCCTCGTCCCGGGAGGAACCCTTTCGACTCCATGCGCGGCTTTCGTGCAACTCCGGTGGAACCACGCCTTTCTTCCTCCTCGGGTTGTGTCTGTATTGACATGGGAGCCCCTGCGGGGGAGGGAGGGTGCAAGGACATGGGCCGTAGTCGACGCAGCCCGTACATGCATTGGGATTGCACTCTTGATGCAAGCACCTCCGGGTATCATCTGGATTGATATGCTGCTCCATGATGCAATTATATAAATTTAGTGGGCCAAGGTGGTTAATAAACAAACAGGTTGTGTCCTTCTTATAGAAAATACTAGGTTAAAATCCTAGACTGGTAAGGAACGTGATGACAATTCATGATGTATTGGTGATTTAACAAGCAAATGCATCCAATGGGAAAGGTTTTAATGGGAACCGAATTGACAATTCATGGTTGTAGGGGGAACTGAAAAAGCAAATGTATGCTAGATCGTTTTGCTGTGGCAAGCAAGAGAAAAGTTAGAAAACCCACTCATTTTTGTTATACACATTTATTTTGCATGGGGTTGTTTAAGTCATAATTTATACATTTTTTATATATGATTTAATACCATTTTATTTATATTTTGTTAATATTTCGTTCTATGCAATTGGAGAAAATAATCTATTCGTGAGAAATGTGCAGAATTAGATAGAGTTTGGAATTATGAGAATTTGTGCAAAATAATCACCTCAATCGGAATTATAACGAATAAGTTATTAAGGAAACAAGAGAGGCCACTAAGAAGGACGAAGGATCTCGGTAGGAGTGTACCGAATCCTACAGCCAGCCCAGAAGAAGACAAAACGTGGACTGCAGCTGTCAGCGCCTTTGTCGGACTATGGGTACCGAACCGGATTGATCCTTTCAGCGTATATCCACTGAGACATTTTTCCTACTTCGGCGCGTGCCTCCACCACTGTTTTGAGTGTTGACTGCCTTTGACGGCGTTATTTGGCCAACCTGATTGGGTGGATAACCACCGAATATATTCCTGATGCAAATGCCAGCTGTTCTGCTGGTCTCAAGCCATATTTTGAGGGAGTTTCGAGTGTGTGTTCACAATTGTCTCAATAAGGGATTTCATTCCTATTTCATTTTGTAATATTATTTCTACTTCTTTTATATTTAGAAAAGGTTTTTAATTAGATTTCTTTAGATGTTTATGAAACATTTTTTTTATAGAATTAAATATAAACTTCTATTTGTTTAAGAATTAATACAAGTCCTTGTGGGATTCGACCCTTGCTTATTCGCTATACTATCTACATGATTTGTGCACTTGCAAGATTAAAATGAATAGAGTATGTTTCATATTTATGGTGTCTATTTTGTCCAACAAATTTTTGGCGTCGTTGCCGGGGACTTAGTCCCCTTAACGGTGTCCATTTATCTTAGATTTTTTATTAACTAAGTTTGTTATTTTTTAGGGACATGCTTATTGGGAAGCAACTCAACCCGGTTTAATCTTTCCTTTCCTTTTTGTTTTTTCATATTTTTGTTTGATGTCATACCTCAACTTTACTATTTTCCTTTAATCTTTGTTTTATCACATTGAGGACAATGTTCAGTTTAGGTTTGGGGGTGTGGACTTTCATTTAAAAATTGGAAAACTTCTTGGGAAGGGAATTTTTGAAAAAAATAAAATAAAATTTTAATGCGGTTGTTTCTTGTTTTTTTCGAAAAAAAGAAAAATTTGAAAAAAAAAATTTTAAAACAGTTTTTTTGTTTTTCTCAAGTATCTTTGCTTGTTAATAAGGATGAATATGATAAGTTATCGTTAATGCTTTATTAAGGTTGTGCCATGATTAGTTTTGTATCATAACTATGCACTTCACAATGCCATACTTTATGTGTTTAAGTAGACAAAATGATTATGTTTAAGTGAACTTTAAAAAATTAGTGGAGACTACCCTTGTGAATTTTTGAGCCTATTGCCATTCTTTCATAGGGATTTAATTTGTTTCTACTCTTAAACTGTTACACCCCGTCCCGAATATAGAACCAGATATCGGGAATACTGAATGATGGCCGAGACCTGGACGTTGAGTCCAGGTGACAAAAGTCCAACTAAAACGATGCGTTTTAGGAAGTCTAGTGAAAGGTAAAATAGTAAACACTAAGTTACTGTTTCACCGCGACATCAAACAATCCAGAGCATGCTTAAAAAAAAATGATGATCATAGTTAAAGCATCTATGCTTAACCAATTGTTACCTTGTTACACCCTCCATGGGTGGTGTCAGAGTTGTCATCACATGATTCTCTCCTCGTATTCCAGAACCTTCTCCAGTAACCTGAGGAGTACAAAACAGGGAGGTGAGTGAACCCTAGAAAAATTCCATAAAACATTTCATCAATTATATAAACCCCTCGATATAAAAATACTTAGGTAACATGAGTCACACTCATACTAGTAGATTTCACCTAATATACCATATTCTCCCTACCTTTGTCATACATGACTCTATATTGCACTCACCATATATTCGATATCGATCATGGTACCTTAGTATTTGAGTCATCACCTATAATATTATTTCATACTCAATAGTATAATTAATATACTAATCAAATAACCCCGCAGGGCTGGCAACCATACAATATAATCACATAACGATTTACCAACTAACATTCACAATGAATCTTCATATATTGAAGATGGCACATCCAATCCCATGGATGAAAAAACTAGTAATACTTTGATACCATCGCCTCTCTATGATGGTGTAGATCATCTCAAGGACACATCGTCCATACAAAGCATAATTTCATCAATCGGGGTCATCGCCCACACCATACCCACTAACCTCGATAACAGATTTATCATGCTGATAAGCCCTCAGCTACCACGTCTCATCAGATTGTACCTCGTATCATGTCAGCCGGCAAATCCTCGGCTATCATCGTATCGTATTTAAGCCGGCATGTCTCTCAGCTAACACAGTATCAAATAAGCCGGAATGTTACCTCGTCTATCATATCGCATCAACAGGAATAACCCTCGGTTGACATCTCATATAAGCCGACATGTTACCTTGGCTATCATCATATCATAAGTCGGCATGTCACCTCGGCTATCATATCTCATCCGTCGGCATATCCTTCGGCTGGCATATCATATAAGCCAGCATGTTACTGATAGAAGTAATACTGAACACAATAATTATGAACTTTATTTCTACTAAGTATAACTTTGCAAGTGCACAAAATCGATGGAGATAGTATAATGACAAGCAAAGGTCAATCCCTCGAGAACTTGTTCAAAATTAACTTAGGGAGCATGCAATAGGGTAGGATAAAGCCTTTAGAGGTTAAAGCATACATAGCCTATATCACTTCTTATGGCAAACTACACATTAGATCAAGAGTATCTAAATGATATTAGTTCTTTAAAATTCAATGCAAAATGATGTAATGAGATCAACAATTAAGAGCAAAAGCGATGAGTGTTTATGAGTAGAAACAAGTATATCCCTCAGAAAGAATGGCAATTAGGCTCAAAGATCTCACAGGGTAGTCACCACTAATTTTCTAAGGTTCACTCAAATTCAGTTATTTCATTCACTTAATCACTTAAAAGATGGCATTGTGAAGTGCAGATTATGAACTACTTGACCATGGCATGACTCTTTGTAAGGCTAAGATAGTTAACTTAGCATATACATCCCTATTAACAAATTATCATACTATTCAAAAGCAAAAAGTTAAGTAAATAACTAAACACAAAAAAAACAAAGGCTGAAAATTCAAAAGTCATGGCCGTGTATCACCCCCAAACCTACTTGTTTCTATATGCAAAAATTTTAAATCCACACCCCTAAACCTAAACTGAACATTATCCTCAATGTGATAAGCAGTAAGCATGACAACAGTAGAAAGGTTTGAGAGATATAACGGGCAGAAACAACAGAGGAAGAGAGAAATACAAACCAGGGCTAGGCTGCCTCCTAGGAGCGCTTTATTTAACGTCTAGGCAAGACGGGGCTGGCATGCTAGGCATTTGAAGGTGTGCCCAGGATTTCAACTGATTATGAGCCTCTTGCTGTAGAACCTGTGCTGCAGCATGGAGAAAAAAGTTAGAAACACATAAAGGAATCCACCGACGAGAACGTAACTTATCGGGAAAGAGATTGAGGAGTGATTTGAATGAGAGCAGTTTCTGTCAATTCTGGAATGTCTTCCTTGGGCAATGCTCGTGGGGGAACATCTTTGGTTGTGCCTTGTACATTCTAGAATTCATCCTTGGTCCCTTCCGTTGATTTTTCCTTCAGAACTTGAAGAGGGGGACCAAGTTGAGGGCCTTTAGCATATTCTTGGTGTTTTTATGGTGGAACCTGCATGGGAAAAGTTCAACAGTATTAGGTGCTAAATCAGAATTCAAATCCAAGTTTGCCTTATTAAAATGAAAGTTAAGTGTTTCAGGATTGAGTTGAGAAGGCGCATTGAATTTCAAAACCAGGTCCTTGTCCTTGGGCATGGGCTGAGACACGGCTGGCAGCAGATTGGGAGGCATGGGCTGAGACATAGCTGGCAGCAGATTGGGAGGCACGAGCTGGTCCTTAGGTTCTGACGTGGATGTGTCTTGAAGCGTGGCCGCAATGTTGCACATCTCATATGCGTGATGGGAAGGTTCTAGTGCAGCGGCTAAGGACTTGCCCTGTAGTGAATCAATTGGCGCAGCTTGGCGCGTTGAAGGGGTGCCCTATACATGTCTAGGTTCTGTGGTACTGGGCTGTGGCTGTGGCAGGGCATTTGGCGAGTCCTGGGACTCAGTAGGAACTTGGGTTTGCGGCAGGGTAGTAGGCAGAACGTGGTCATGGTTGTGGGACACGGCTTGGGGCAGTGCGTTGCTGCTGGGCAGCACATAGAGCAGGGGCATGGGTTTGACCTGGTTGTCCGTGTCACCATCATCCGTCCTATTCTCTTCCTCCCAGTTTTCTTCCATTTCGCTTTCCAATCTGTTAGTGCAAGGCAAAGAGGTATAGTTAGACATGAAATCAGAATAAAAACATTATAAACGGAAGAGTATACTGGAGGGTATGAATTGGGTGCGTCCCACTGCTCAATCTGAGCATAATCGGGAGACACTGTCACGACATGGCCTTGGGTGGAATTCATGGCATCCATGGCAAACACTTGTCGAAGTGTTAGCTTGATGGTGTCCTCATTATGCTCTTCATCTGTGAGATGGTTCTGTTTACAAACCTCCATGCTTTGTATCATGGTCCACAGCGAAGGTTGGGTGGACTTCGTGGCCTCCATGGCAAGCATTTGTCAAAGTGTTGGCTCGATGATAGCTTCATCATGATCATCATTCATGACCTCACTTGGTGGGGAACGTCCCCTTTCTTCGGTTTGGCGTACATTAAACTCAAACTCCCTCTTGCTCTTTTCCAGTATCTCCTCAAGGCGCTGGCTTAGCTCTCGGATTTCTTCACAAGCGGCTGCCATGCATTGATTACGAGCCTCCATGCATTGTACCAAGGCCCTCAGTGAAGGTTGGAGGTCAGGAGTTGGTTCGTAGTGTGGAAATATTTGAGGGGAGTTCCATGTGAAATTAGGCTACTTGCACCATCCTGGGTTGTATGGTTCTGGGTGTTCTTGATAATGGGATGCCGGCTGATTGCTCCACCCTGGGATGTATGGTTCTGGGTTTTCAGGATAATGGAATTCAGACTGATTGCTCCACCCTGGGTTATATGGTTCGGGGTTTTCGTGATTGCTCCACCCCTGATTGAATGAAGTTGGGTATGGATCGTTCCAAGCTCCCGTCTCCATGTATGGATAATTCTATGGTCCCATATCCATGTATGAGTTGTTCATATGTACATGAGAAAGATGACAAGCTAAGTTAGTAAACAATCTAAATGAAATCTAAATAGTTACTATACAAAATTTAGTTAACTAAATCTGAATTAATGGGCACCATTGAGGGACATGTCCCCGGAAACGGCGCCAAAAACTTGATAGAAGTAATACTGAACACAATAATTATGAACTTTATTTCTACTAAGTATAACTTTGCAAGTGCACAAAATCGATGGAGATAGTATAATGACAAGCAAAGGTCGATTCCTCGAGGACTTGTTCAACGATTAACCCAATTAAGTTCAGATTTGTTAACTTATAGAAAAACATACACTAACCAAGATTAAGTTCAGATTTGTTAACAATGCAAGAATGAAATGTTGATTGTTTGTTAACTAAGGAGAATTAAGGCTTATTATCCACTCTAAACAATTATAGCACTTAACCAGATTATCTTGGCCTAATTACTATGCAATTCTGAATTAGGTGCCCATGTCTAGGTCCTGGCGTTGGTACACTAAACATATATCATTCTCTCTTACTTAGCATGTTTTAGACAGGGCATATGCCTAGAACATCTATCACCTACCAGTTAAGATGACGCATGAAGTACTAAGAGAATTTAATGACACCACACTAGCCTAGAAGAGTGGATGCATTCCTAGGATGTCATGAAATCCGATTACAAGATTGTTTCTTAACTTCAACCTCTTGAAGCTAATGAATCACAGGATGATATGGCGGTCACTCAAGCAATTCCATCAATAATTTATGCAAACAAGGTAGCTAATCTTATAAACATAAAAGAATGGTAGTTAAACCAGTAATCAGAGTTATTCAGCATGCATAGCAATCAAGAACAAGAATAAAAATCTACTTAACGAGCTAACATGGCTAGGGCTTCAAACATCCCTAATTCTGAAAGGAACTACTCACTCATAACGGAAATTGAAACATAAATAATTGAATTCATAAGTAAATTGCAATGAAATAAAATTTTAGAGTAAAGAACGCTGATGAAAAATGGTGCATAGCAGAGACTCGGCAAGGCCTTCCTCTCCAAGCTCCACGCCCAAAAAGTGCAGAAAATAAGAAGTTGTTTACTTTGAACTGAATTACAATGTAAATTGAGGCTAGGGTGTCTTGATCTCCGAAATAATGCTCTCCTAATAATTTGTGTGTCAAAATCCCCCTGAATGGCGTCTAAAATATATTTGTCTAAAAATATGGTCCCTAATTCTCTGAACAAAGGCTCCCTTTTATAGACAAAGGGAAAACCTTGTTCTATAAGGATTGGTATTAAAAACCCTAGCCTAGAATAGTTATTGTACTTCTAATTAATTACAAAGTCCCTAAAATCAATTAGAACCAATCAGAACATGGTTGGGAGTGTGAATGCAATTTGGCAAGTGGGAACACAAGCTGGCCGCTGGCAGCCCGCGGTCTACCCGCGGTCAGACGCTGGAACTTAGAACTTGGCCCTTCGAATGTCTTCGTCATAGGGGTATGTGACTGCGTTTTTGAGGCACACCATGAGGATAGTAGAAGCGCATCTTCGCTCAGGCTAGGCGTACAGGTTGTCAGGCTCAGCGCAAAGGAGGAACTTTGATCCACCGCTGGCGGAACAAGAACTAGGGTTTAGGCGTAGAGGCTGGGCTTGGATGGGAAGTTCTTGGGACATGTACTCGACATGCCCTGGTATGACCTTGGTACTTCTAGGACATGAACTTGATGTCATCAGACACAAGTTTGGGACCCGGATGGCATGATCTGAGGTACCTGGCCAAGTACTCAAAATAGGCGCACTGGCGCACTCATGACCCAGTTTAGGACCTGATATTGAAATGAGGACATCTCCTTCATCTGAACTCCGATTTGAGTAATTCTTTTTGCGTTCTTCTCAGAATTTACCTATCTTTCTAAATCTGCACAAGTCTCACAAGATTGATCATTTTCTACTATTGATGGCACGAAATCATTCAAAAGACATGTAAGAGAGGCATATAAAGACATCAAAATGATGCATAAATAATGACTGATCAGTTACCTTGGTTATCATGTCACATAAGCCAGCATGTTGCCTCGACTATCATATCTCATCAGCCAACATAACCCTCGATTGGTATATCATGACTTAAGCATCATCTCAGGTATCCCAATGGCACTGTAGTCGCACGAGTCAAACGCATATGACAGGACTGGATGTCTTCGTTCGTACCACGATCACGTGAAGGACTGGGTGTAAGCACCATCACCATGAGTTCCCCTAGGAGCTCTGGGAACACATAGACTCATATGAGCTTGGGGACAGGATTGGCGCTGTTTAACTAGTATACATCAAGCGCAGGTGAACGATCACATGGAGGACTAGTCTGCAGCCTACAGACAGGTACGACACCAACGACCACCATATAGGAATACCATGACTCATCAATGACATACGACCCAACATGACTTGACATGACTCATGACTCGGACTCATGACACATGTACTAGGCCGGCATGCCTCGGCCTCAGTGTCTCAACATCGACTCAAGTGCTAAGCTTGTATGACTCCTCAACAATAGCATCTCGGTACTAATTCTCGTGCTAAGTCAGCATATTTCTCGACCTTAGCTATCACAATCTTATTGTTGTTCTTTCTCGATTAACGCCATAGTCGTAATCAATCATTTCACGTCGATATTCACTCTTACCTGTGATTAGAATATCTTGAGTGGTATCTCGGTATCAACGCCTCGAGATATTCCCTATAATATTAGTTTATACTCATTTCAGAGTATTTACCATTCCTAGGATACAAAATCCTCAAATAACATAGTTACATAATGTCGGGCCTTAAAGTCACCCCTGGCATATTCTATATTTATTTTCTATTGTCATTACAAATTTCATAGAGTTTATTACCCTCAAATCAAAGTATCAATCACATGTCAGGCTCTAAAACTAGCTCGTGGCATCGTCTAGGAGCTCTAACATTATCACATCACATTAATCAAATCAAACATTTCCAAGTATCACAACCAAGACATTACTCATCATCCAAGGTTATTCTAACAATTCTAAAGTATATCACATCCAATCATATACCATTTAATATGACTCGTCTGAATCCCCCAAGTATATACCTAATCAACCAAACAATCAATACCATTCAATACATAATTACTCAACTCACATTCCAATCATCACACATGCAATCATATATCATCATATAGTTATGAGTTTAGAGGAGGATTCCACTCACAGTACGCCGGGGAGAGCTCACCCGACTGGGTCCACCAATGCACGTACTTCGAGATGTTCGTTTCTGAAGTCTCCACGAGCCTCGTTTCGATCCATACGGCCATTCAAGCTCTCCAACATCATATCTCCTCGTAAACAAGGCAAGTACTATTAATAATAAATCCTTGGATCATTTTTATAAACTCCCTATTTTCCAGGAGTTCACTCGCTCCCAAAAGCACACTTAAAGTGACTAAAACCATCATAAACAACACCCAAACAAACTCCAATTGACCCGAAACCTGCGCCAAAGGTTCCGGAACATCGAATTACATAAAACACAAGTCATTGGGACTCGAGGGTGGGGTCCACGCGCCATGGACACTCTAGGGGGGGGGGGGGGGGGGGGGGGGGGGGGGGGGGGGGGGTGGGGGGTGCGACTGCAGCTTTCAATCGCCCCCTATCTCCAGATCATCCCCTCACTGGCGCCGGCCGGAATCTGTCATTGTTGGCAATTTCAAGCTTTTCTACAACTTCTTCAATACTCAACCAAAAACTACAAACTAATAGTCTAGATTCATCTAATCAATCCCAGGAATCCAAATATTTGGTCCAAAATGAGAACCATTACCTGTGGTGGCCGGAAATCGCCTCGAAAGGTGCGGTGACCTATTTCTTCTGTCGTTCGTTGCACCGCGTACAGTGGATGATAACCTTGCGCGAGGGCATGGTTGTGATCACGAGGAAGAGACGAAGAAGATGGTGGTCTTGGTTTGGTTTGGGTCGTCGCTGTTTGGTGGCAACGTCCATGGCTTCCACATGAAGCCTCGCGAGAGAAACATAGAGGGAGAGTCTGTGAGAGGAGAGAGAAGGTGAAGTGGGCCAATCGGGAGAGGAGAGAGAGTGCCTTTTATAATTTAAACATTTTCAAAATTACCATTATGTCCTGATAGTTTTAGACCCGTAACTTTCTCGTTCAAACTCCAATTTCTGTGTACCACCTATCTACGTACTCGTAAGCTCGAGACCTACGTAATAGTGGTAAGAAAATTCCCAAAGGAGTCCTCGATCGAAAAGTGACTTTCGGGCCTTCGGGAAATTCAAGGGTAAAATGGTAAATTTTGTGAATTCAATGTTTGATTCACGGCCCAATTAACGTTGGGCCTTCACAATAGGCCCAATATCAACTTAGTTCAACCCAATAATTCACCGAAATTTCCAGTAATTTATTAATTGGATTTTATTTCTGGGACGAGTCGTAATATAAACACTCTTCGATTTTTGTGCATAAATTGTTGATCTAATTAACAGTATTTGCATTGATTATTAAAGAACTAACCTTTTTGTAGGTACTCTTGATTCTAAGTTTGATTTACCATAAGAGATTATGTAGGCTATGCATGTTTTACCCACATTAAGCCTTTACCCTACCTTTTTGTGTGCTCCATTAGCCAACTTTGAAGCCAAACACTTGAGCCCTTTTCTTTCATCACCCAAATCATAACCTACCCTAAACACTTACCCTACATTTTGGCGATACCATATGACTTAGGTTTGTGCTAAGATTGCTCCAATTGAAGTTCATGAAAGAAAGAAGTTTATGTAATATTTGATAAGTGTTGCTGTGTGGAAATTGAAAAAAATTATATCCAAGTTGGATAATGGTGACATCTCAAATAGTTAAGGTAGGTTAGTTCAATTCCAAAAGAAAAAAAAGGAAAAAAAAAGGAAGAAAGAAAACGTTGAAGAGAAAGAAGAAAAAAGAAAAAAAAAAAAGCAAAGGAATGGCGTTCAAGAAAGAAAGAAGAAAGAAAAGAAAAAAAGAGAGAGTAAAAAAAAACGTAGAGGAAAGGAAGAAAGAAAAAAGAAAAGAAGAAAAAAAAAAAAAAGAAAAAAAAAAAAGAAATGAAAAAAGGAATATAAGAACAAGAAAAATATTTGGAATTGAGCTAAGTATTTTTGGATTAAAGTTCAATATGTGACTGATCACAAATATGAAAAACATGTGAAAGTGCTTAGAAGTATTTAAAGCTCAAGAAGAGTTCAAGTTCAAGTCATGACAGTTCATGCCTTGATACAACCTAAGTTCTTTGCAATCCTTATCATTTGTTCTTTAACCCTAAGTCTAGCCCCATTACAACCCTTAATTGAAGACCTAACGGATCTTATGGGAAATCATGCTTGGAGTTGAGGTATCTATCTACGTTCTTAATTTTCAATTCCTTTCATGAGATCTATTTTCAGAAATTATCGTTTTTTCATTGATTATTCATATGTCATTATATTTGATTTCCTTTACATAAATTCCATCACATATGTTTGATAAGAGTATAAGCCTAGGATTTGTGTGAAAATTGAGAGTTTCCTAGTGAGGATTAAAGTCTAGGCGAAATTTTTTTAAGGAATTGAAATGTAGTTGTCTTTAAACTTGATTATTTAAAGTTTTGGCATTCACACTTAACACATGATACATTCTTGTTTATGGCATCTCTTTAGTGTAGCAAAGCATGATAGACTTACATTGATTCTTATTAATTTGCTTAAAAGTTATGTTTTTAGTTGTTAAGCAAAACGTTTGTGGTTATCGTAACTGGTAAGCCCTCATGAGACAAAACTTCTCCTACTAGGGATACATAGGGGTTTAAATGTTCTATCTTTAATATGATTGAGTATTTTCTATGTTAAGTTTTTAATTTTTATTCTATGATTTGCTCGAGGACTAGCAAAAGATAGGTTTGGGGGTATTTGTTAGGTCATAATTTATACATTTTTTATATATGATTTAATACCCTTTTATTTATGTTTTGTTAATATTTTGTTCTATGCAATTGGATAAAATAATATATTTGTGAGAAATGTGTAGAAGTAGATAGAGCTTGAAATTACGAGAATTTGGGCGAAAGAATCACCTCAATCAGAGTTATAACGAAGAAGTTATTAAGAAAACAAGAGAGGCCACTCAGAAGAGCAAAGGAATTCGGTAGACGTGTACCGAATCCTACAGCCAGCCCAGAAGAAGACAAAACGTCGATTGCAGATGTCAGCGGCTCTTTCGGAGCGCGCGTACCAAACCAGCTGCCAGCGCCTCTTACGAGAATTTCAGCGCGCGTCCACTGAGCCTTTTTCTCCTATTTCTGGGCGTCCCTCCCTCACTGTTTTGCGTGTTGACTGCCTTTGACCGCATTATTTGGAAAACCTGATTCGGTGGGTGACCACCGAATATGTTCCTGATGCAAATGCCAGCTGTCCTGCGAGTCTCAAGCCATATTTTGAGGGATTTTCAAGTGTGTGTTCAAACTTGTCTCCTTATTTCAAAGGGATTTCAATCCTATTTCATTTTGTAATATTATTTATACTCCTTTTATATTTAGGAAATATTTTTAATTAGATTTCTTAAATGTGTAGGAAACTTTTTCCTTATAAAATTAAATGTAAACTTCTATTTGTTTTAGGATTAATAATTCTCTATAAATAGATGTGCTATGACCTTGTAAAAATGGGGGGACCTGTAACAACCCAGAATTTTAATTATTGGGTTTACGCAATTATTTTTGTAAAATGACGATTTTACCCTTGGTCGGTAAAGGGCATGGAAATCAAGTTTTGTTTCTGAACTTATTACGCGGTGTTTCAGGTACTGTTTTCGTAGGTTTCGAACTCACGAGTTCGTAGACAGGCGGCATGCAGAAAACGGAGTTCGTGTACGAAAGTTATGGGTGTAGATGTGCAAGGGCATTTTGGTAATTTTGGTTTGGGAGAAGATATTTTAACCCCAATCATTTTTACATCTTCATTTACATCTTAACTTCATCTTCATTCTTCATCTCATTCTCCTTTTCTCTCTATGAAACACACACCCCGAACCCGTGAGAAAACACCTCATAACCCACAAAGTCAACTTTTGATTCAAGGCTTTAGCTTCCAGTTTTGATCAACTAATCGTATTCTACTCCTTCCTAGGATCACAACCGTACCAATCATCGAATGAGAGGACCACAGGGGAAGCGGAACCGAGTATAGGAAGTTTCGGATCTTCCGATCGATTTTCTGGCTTACACAGGTACGTGTTTGTGGTTTTGAGGTCGTAATTGGATTCTTGGGTTTGAGCAGATAGATTTAGACATAAAATTTGTGAAAAATGGTTGAGTTTTGGAGAAGTTTTAAAAGCTTGAAGTTTCGGCTGGAAATGGGGGATTCCGGCGAAACCAGACGGTGGCGCTGGCATCCGGTCGTCTTCTTCGGCGAGTCATCGGTGACCGGTCTTGTTGAGTGAACCGGCCGGGTCGAGTTGAACCGGTCGGGTTGAGTGAACCGGTCGGGTCGAGTTGGACCGAGTCAAGTCGAGTCGGGCCAAGCTGGACCGATCTAGGAGTGTGAACACTGTAGCAGGCACGTGACCGGCGCGTGAGGGCGCGTGGCGGCGCGTGGGAGCGTGTGGCGACCTTCCGGCATCGCGTGGAAGCCCCTGGGGCCGAGTCTGAGGTCACGGCAACGCATGGTAACTAGTTTTCGACGTTCCGAATCTCTTGGTACAGGTTTCGAGTTGATCGGACGTTGTTTAGAGGTCATTTTGGGTGTCCGAAGTTGCTGTGTTTTCTAGAACAACATGGGTAGACCTCCCGAGATTTAGGGAGTTGTTATATAAGAGTCTTAATAATAGCCGGTAATCCCGATTGTTGTTTTTGACAGGCGATATTGTTCCGGGAACCTCAGAGGAACGAACAAGACGGGATTGAGCTTGCTTGAACAGGTTTGTGAGTGGACTTTTGTTTTATAAACTGAAATGCATGCATCAAAATATCTTTGTTTAAATACTATTATGTATTGTGGCATTGAATTTTTGGATTTTAGAAATGATTACTGATCAGTTGTTATTTATGCATCATTTTGGTGTCTTTATATGCCTCTCTTACATGTCTTTTGAATGATTTCGTGCCATCAATAGTAGAAAATAATCAATCTTGTGAGACTTGTGTAGAGTTAGAAAGATAGGTAAAATCTGGAAAGAACGCAAAAAGAATGACTCAATTCGGAGTCCAGATGAAGGAGATGTCCTCATTTCAATATCAGGTCCTAAACGGAGTCCTGAGTGCGCCAGTGCGCCTATTTTGGGCCACTGGCCAAGTTCCTCATATCAGGCCCTCCAGCTCTCAAACCTGTGTTTCATGACATCAAGGACAGGTCCTAGAAGTGCCAAGGTCGCGCCAAGGTAGGTCGAGGACATGTCCCAAGAACTCCCATCCGAGCCCAGATGTGAGCCTAAGCCCGGGGTCCCTGTTCTGCCAGCGGTGGATCAGAGGTTCTCCGTCTGCGCTAAGCCTGACAACATTTGCGCCAAGCCTGAATGAAGATGCGCTTCTAATGTACTCATGATTTTCTTCAAAAGCGCAATCCCAGATCCTGATTACGAAGACAGTCCAAAATCCAAGTTTGGCCAGCTTGCGTTCCCACTTGCCAGCTTGCATTCACACTCCCAGTCGTGTTCTGATTTTTTATAATAGATTTAAGGACTTTGTAATTAATTAAAAGTACAATAACTTTCCCTATCCTTATAGGACATGGTTTTACCAATCCTTATAGAATATGGTTTTACCAATCCTTATAGGACAAGGTTTTCCCTTTGTCTATAAAAAGGAGACTTTGTTCAGTATTTTGAAAAAAAAGGGAGAATCAGGCAAAGAGGAGATAATTAGCTAGAGGCGTTTTTGGGAGATACAGAGACACCTTAGCCGCAAATAGTATTTTGGTTTTTTAGAGTTTTACGTTAAAGCTTGGTTCTTCCCGAAGTCGAGTGTGTTGGACGTGGTGCTTGGAGAAGAAGGCTCTGCCGTGTCTTCTGCTGCACCTGTTTTTCACAATATCATATGTACCCTTATTTTCATTATTGCAATTTACTTATGATTTCAATTATATTTGTTTCAATTTCAGTTATGTGTGAGTAGTCATTAGGATTAGGGCTACTTGAAGCCCTAGCCATGTTAGCTTGTTTATTGGATTTCTGGCTCTTGATTATGATTGCTATACATGCTGAATAAGTTGGATTACTTTGCTTAATGACCTTAATTTATGCCTATAAGATTAGCTACCTTGTTTGCATATAATTATAGATGTAATTGCTTGAGTGACCGTCATATCATCTTGTGATTTGGAGCATCGAAAGTATTCTTACTTGTAATCTTAACTCACAACGACCTAGGATTGCATGTCACTTTTCTAGGCTAATATGGTGTCATTAAATTCTCTTTGAACTTCATGCATCATCTTAAAAGGTAGGTGATAGACGTTCTAGGCATATGCCCTGTTTAGAACATGCTATGTAAGAGGGAATAAGATGTGTCTAGTGAACCTACGCCAGGTCCTAGGCACATGCACCTAATTCAGAAAATGCATAGTAATTAGGTCAAGGAAATCTGGTTAAGAGCTATAATTGGTTAGAGTGGATAGTAAGCCTTAATTCGCCTTAGTTAATAATCAATCAACTGTTAATTCTTGCATTGTTATTTTCTGCTTTTTCTTTTTCTTTTCTTTAAATTTCAGTTCTCACATCATAAACCTCCCCCCCCCCCTGCGTGTGTGTGTAAGTGTGTTTTCACTAAGTTAATAAATCTGAACTAAATTGGTCATAATGTTCATACAAGTCCTCGAGGGATCGACTCTTGCTGTGCTACTATACTATTCTTATCGATTTGTGCACTTGCAAAGATTTTATAACTGTTAGAATTGAATTGCATATTTCTTGCTCTTTAGATTTGTAACTTAGTTTTTCTTTTTGTTAGGTACCCGTGTATGTCATTCCAAGGTTCAGTGCACGGGTCATCAAGTGGACCATCATTGCAAGCATCTTCAGTCCACGGCTCCCCGCGGCGCCTTATGGATTTTGCCATGCCCCATGTCTCGGAGGATCAATTTCCAATTGTTTTTCCCGAGTCAACAGTGGCAAACTTCGAATTGAAGTCAGGGACAATTCACATGCTGCCCACATTCCACGGCCTTGCTGGCGAGGACCCGCACTTTCATATCAAGGAATTTGTTGAGGTTTGTTCAACACTGCGCATCAATGGTATGACAGAATCTGAAATCTGCCTGCGGCTCTTTCACTCCAGTCTCAAGGATCGCGCCAAGACATGGTTTCATTCACTGGCGCCGGCTTCCATTCACTCTTGGAGGGACTTGACGTCCAAATTCTTAACACAGTACTTTCCCGTGGAAAAGACAAATGAGTTAAAGTCCAAGATCATGAACCCACGGCAAGACATGGAGGAGTCTTTCTACGAGTTTTGGGAGCGGTTCAATCAGATGCTACGGGCGTGCCCCCACGACCATATTGATGCTCATCATCTTATGCTATACTTCTATGGAGGCTTAAAGACTAGCGATAGGACAATGGTGGACTCTCAATCCCAAGGGATTCTAGAAGGCACAACCGAGGAAGCAAGGACCGCCTTTGAGAACATTGCTCAAAGGGAAAAACAGTTCAGCTACAGGGGTCCCTCCTCTAGAGCTACGGGTGATGCATCCGCCAAATACAAAGATGACGCCATTGCTCAGCTCACGGCAATGGTGAAACAGTTGTGTAGCGAGAAAGCCAAAGAAGTTCACATCTGCGAGGTATGTTCAATTCAGGGCCACAAATCCCAGGACTGCCCGGTTGTGGAAGATGCCAACTTTGCTGGAGGGTTCAACAGCAATTCTCGACCCCGGAATGACCCATATTCCACCACTTACAATCCGGGGTTGAAAAATCATCCAAATTCCTTGCCACCTCCTGGATTTGAGCAGCAAGCCGCAGGCCCTCAGGGGAACTATCACGGTCCTTCCTCAAATCAGAATGGCGGAAGCAAGTCTCTTGAGGACTCCCTCCATATCCTGACTCAACAGCATGCTCAATTCATAAAATTCATGCACGATAGCCAGAGTCAGACGGGAGACATGAAAAATGGAATTGCAAACTTGGAGCGTCAAATGGGACAGGTGGCGAACCAACTAAATCAGTGAGAGCAGGGCAAGATACTGAGTCAAGTCCTGGTAAATCCGAAAGGATTTCACAATCCTACCGCTAATGCCATCACGCTGGAGAGGGAAACACCACTTTAAGACCCCACATATGCCACCCTCGCAGGACCTGAAACCGATCCTCAACCTACTCTGCCAAGGATCACCGACCAAGGCGGGCCGCAAAACATGCCACGGCCAACACCTCTGGCACAAAACCAGTCCAACGAGTCACTAACGGCCCTACCGCAAGGAGAACCTGACATTGCGCCTACTTCGGCCACAGCTGGCATGCAACCTGCTCCTAAGCCCAAGTCGCAGCACTCGAATACTTCTAACTCTAAACCTCAGAATTCCAATTCTAAAAAAGTCATTTTTGAGTTAGCTAATATTGTTGATTATCCATTTCCTCGCAGGTTCCAAAACAGGAATAAGCAAAGGGAGGACTTTGAGGAAGAGATCATCATCATGTTGCAGAAGCTTCAGATCACACTGCCTTTCCATAAAATTGTCAAGCACATGCCTATCTTTGCGAAGCTGATCAAGGACTTAGTTGCAGGAAAGCATGGTTTTAGCTCCACGGACACCATTGACATCCCTAAGGCCTGCTCGGCTGCCCTTTTGCCTTTGCCCCTTAAGGCCAATGATCCTGGGCCGCCATCCCTTCCATGTGTCATTCAGTCAAAAAGATTCGAACATTGCCTTTGCGACACGGGAGCATCAGTGAACATCATGCCATTCCACATTTACAGGTCACTCAACCTAGGTGCACTCAAACCCATGCACCTATGTGTCAGATTGGCTAACGCTTCTGTAACCAACCTAATAGGGGTTCTTGAGGATGTACTGGTACAAATCGGAGATACATGCATCCCTGCAGACTTCTACATACTAAGAATGGACAGAATTGACAAAAGTGAGGAACCTCCCCTCATTTTCGGAAGGCCCTTACTAGCCACAGCCGAGTGCCTCATCGATGTCAGAAAGGGCCAAGTCTCCATCAAGGTCCTGGACCAGCTTCGGACATTCTCCATCCATGACACCATCCAGTACACTGCCGAGCCTATTGTAGATTTTTTGTTAAACACAATGGACTTACTGGTACGGGAGACAATTGCTCAGTCTTGCATGACGGATGACCTTGAGAAGGCCGTTACTAGTAACCCACACACTGTGGATTCACTTATAGATAGCATGATCGAAGAGGTACGAGCCCTTGACATCATGCAAGCCCTCCCATTCCACAGGCCTCCCTTCGAAGCGTTACCACTCACAAGTCAGAAAACCCTGCCGTCCATCATAAAGGCTCCTGAACTCGAGCTGAAGCCTTGCCCGAGCACTTAAAGTATGCATATTTGGGCGACAATCAAACCCTTCCAGTCATCATTGCGTCTACCCTAAGTACGAAAGAGGAAAAGGCATTGGTTCACGTCCTTAAGGTCAATCAAACGACAATTGGATGGACAATAGCTGACATCTAAGGCATAAGTCCCACAAAATGCATGCATCGGATACTGCTGGAGGAAGACTCCAAACCATCACGGGAGGCGCAGAGGCGATTGCATCCACCTATGAAGGAGGTCGTGAAGAAAGAAATCCTAAAGCTTCTGGACGTTGGAATCATCTATCCAATTAGTGACTCCAAGTGGGTAAGCCCAGTCCAGGTCGTGCCAAACAAATGTGGGATCACAGTGGTTAAAAACGAGCAAGATGAGCTTGTACCTCAACGGATTCAAACAGGATGGAGAGTGTGCATTGACTATCGAAAGCTAAATATAACCACACGCAAGGACCACGTTCCTTTGCCCTTCATTGATCAAATGCTCGAGCGCCTAGCTGGACACTCCCACTATTGCTTCTTGGACGGCTACTCAGGATACAATCAGATTGCTATTGCACCCGAAGATCAAGAAAAAACAACATTCACATACCCATATGGCACTTTTGCATACAGAAGAATGCCGTTTGGATTGTGCAATGCCCCAGCTACCTTTCAGCATTGCATGATGAGCATCTTCTCCGATATGGTGGAAGATATAATTGAAGTATTCATGGATGACTTCTCGGTGTTTGGACATTCATTCGAACTGTGCTTAGTTAACCTAACCCGAGTACTGGAATGGTGCAGAGAAAGCAACTTAGTGCTGAGCTGGGAAAAGTGCCATTTCATGGTACAACATGGAATTGTCTTGGGTCATGTGATCTCTAGCCGAGGCATAGAAGTGGAAAAAGCAAAGTTAAACATAGTAGAGAGGTTGCCGTACCCCACTACAGTCAAAGAGGTTCGATCGTTCTTAGGGCATGCTGGCTTTTACCGCAGATTCATCAAAGATTTCTCGAAAATCACAAGATCTTTGTGTGATCTTCTAGCCAAGGACGCCACATTTGACTTCACTAAGGGATGCCGTGAGGCATTCAACACACTCAAGGCAAAGCTCACGACATCACCCATCAACATGCCATCGAATTGGGACTTACCATTCGAACTAATGTGTGATGCCTCGGACTTCGCCATAGGAGCGGTTTTGGGACAGCGTGTTGACAAGCTCCCTCATGTCATTTACTACGCAAGTCGAACCCTGAATGATGCCCAGCTGAACTACTCCACCACCGAGAAGGAGCTCCTTGCTGTTATCTTTGCCCTTGAGAAGTTCCGATCATATCTAATTCAAACCAAGGTCATAGTATACACGGATCATGCTGCCTTGAAGTATTTGCTCACTAAAAAGGATGCCAAGCCAAGGTTGCTATGTTGGATGCTACTGCTCCTGGAATTCGCCTTGAAATCAGAGACAAGATTTCAGGACCCGTCCCGAATTTCCCCTCCAAACCCGGGAAGAACCCTGATCCCTGTACTATGCATAGACAGTCTCGCGACCCGACGGAGTCAAAACTCTACAATGCCAGAGTCGGAGCACTCAACAAACCAACGGAGCAAAACTCTCGACGCTAGTCGGAGAATCAATCACCAATTATATTGGAGGTTTACTGGGTTCACCGCTAATAACGGATCCTCGTCCCATATCCTGGTCCTCCTCAAATGTGTATATCTTGGAGGTTCATCAGGTTCACCGCTAATAACGGATCCTCGTCCCGGGTCCTGGCCTCCCTCAAATCAATGTTTATCTTGGAGGTTCACCGGGTTCACCGTTAATAACGGATCCTCGTCCTGGGTCCTAGCCTCCCTCAAATCAATGTTTATCTTGGAGGTTCACCGGGTTCACCGCTAATAACGGATCCTCGTCCCGGGTCCTAGCCTCCCTCAAAATGACCAAATCTGATACACTCATATAACAGGGTCAAAACCCAAATCGTTGACTCAATAATTTCCACGTCAAAACGATATCAAAACTGAGTCCAAAAACCATGATATTTCTCAAATCACACTTTAACCGAAATAGTGGAAAACATGTGTCTAGTAATCATTTCTCAAATTCAGAAATTCAATGCCACAATTCATAACAGTATTTACAAAAAGATATTTTGATGCATGCATTTCAGTTTATAAAACAAAAGTCCACTCACAAACCTGTGCAAGCTAGCTCAATCCCGTCTTGTTCGTTCCTCTGAGGTTCCCGGAACAATATCGCCTGTCAAAAACAACAAACGGGATTACCGGCTAGTAATAAGACTCTTATATAACAACTTCCTAAACCTCGGGAAGTCTACCCATGTTGTTTCTAGAAAACACAGCAACTTCGAACACTCAAATCGACCTCTAAACGATGTCCGATCAACCTGAAACCTGTACCAACAGATTTAGAACATTGAAAACTAGTTACCACTTGCCGCCGTGACCTCAGACTTGGCCCCACTCGCCGCCACGGGCCGCCGGAAGGTCGAAAAACGCGCCCACGCGCCCTCACACGCCGGTTACGCGCCTGCTACAGTGTTCACGTGCCTGGACCAGTCCAACCCGGTCCGACTCAACTTGACCCAGTCCAACTCGACCCGACCGGTTCAACTCGACTCGATCGGTCACCGGTGACTCACCGGAGAAGACGATCGGACTTCCGTCGCCGTCATCGGTGGCTGGCTGGAGAAGATGACCGGACCGCCACCTCCGCCGTCGTCTGGTTCGTCGGAATCCCCCATTTCCGGCCGAAACTCCAAGCTTTACAACTTCCTCAACACTCAACCGTTTTACACAAATTTTAAGTCTAAATCTATCTACTCGAACCCAGGAATCCAAATATGACCTTAAAACATCAAACATGTACTTGTGTAAGCCGAAAAATCGATCGGAAGATCCGAAACTTCCTTTACTCGGTTTGGCTTCCACCGTGGTCCTCTCCTTCGATGGTTGGTACGGTTGTGATCGTGGGAAGGAGTAGAATACGATTAGTTGATCAAAACTGGAAGTTGAAGCCTTGAAATCAAAGTTGACTTTATGGTTTCTCTTCGGGTGTTTTCGCACACGGGTCGATGGTTTGGTTTTGTGTTTATGTTTGTCACAGAGAGAGAGAATGAGTGATAAAGGAGATGAAGATGAAAACGAAATGAAGATGATAAATGATTTGGTTAAAATATCTTCTCCCAAATCAAAATTACCAAAATGCCCTTGCACATCTAGACCCATAACTTCCGTCCACGAACTCCGTTTTCTGCGTGCCGCCTGTCTACGAACTCGTGAGTTCGAGACCTACGCAACGGTATCCAAAATACCACCAAAAGTGTCTCGAAACAAAACTTGATTTCCATGCCCTTTACCGACCAAGGGTAAAATCATCATTTTACAAAAATAATTGCGTAAACCCAATAATTAAAATTTCCGGGTTGTTACAATCTACCCTCCTTAAGAAATTTCGTCCTCGAAATTCATTCCTAACCATGGAACAATTGAGGATATTGTGCCTGCCTTAGTTCCTCGGTTTCCCCTCGTGGCTTCCTCTACGTTATGATTCCTCCACAACACTTTAACTAGAGGAATAGTCTTTCTGCGAAGTACCTTTTCCTTCCAATCCAGAATTTGCACCGGTTGCTCCTCAAACGTCAAATCGTCTTTCAGCTCAAGTGGTTGCTCTTCCAACACATGAGACTCATCAAATAGATATTTCCGGAGCAAAGATACATGAAAGATATCATGAACTCTGGATAATTCCGAGGGTAAAGAAATACGATATGCCACTGGTCCTATCCTCTCCAAAATCTCATACGGACCAATGTAACGAGGACTCAGTTTTCCTCGTCTACCAAAACGTACCACTCCTTTCCATGGAGATAGTTTCAAGAACACCCAGTCACCTACCTCAAACTCAAGGTCTCTGGTTCGATGGTCTGCATAGCTCTTCTGGCGATCCTGGGCTGTCTTCAACCTTTCTCTGATGATTCTAATCTTTTCCTCAATCAAATCCACCGACTCGGGTGTTAACAGTCTTCTTTCACCTATTTCACTCCAGCACAAAGGTGTTCTGCACTGCCTCCCATACAGTCCCTCGAAAGGAGACATCCCAATACTCGACTGGTAACTGTTATTATATGCGAATTCCATCAGAGACAAGTGTGAATCCCAGCTCCCTTTAAACTGTAGTACACAAGCCCTCATCATATCCTCCAAAACTTGGATTGTTCTCTCAGACTGACCATCCGTCTGAGGATGAAAGGCTGTACTGAAATGCAATGTAGTGCCAAAAACCTTCTGCAAACTCCGCCAAAACCTGGAGGTAAACCTAGGATCCCTGTCCGAAAAAATAGACAATGGAGTCCCATGCAGCCGTGTGATCTCATCCACGAACAATTTGGCATGCCGACTCATCCGAAAATCTCCTTGGAAGTTTATACACAAAATCCATCGTAATGTGATCCCACTTCCATTCTGGGATAGGTAATGGTTGCAGTGTCCCATAGGGTTTCTGCCTCTCCGCTTTCACTTGCTGACATGTCAGACATCTACTAACAAACTCAGCAATTTCTCTTTTCATCCCAGTCCACCAATAATGTTCTTTTAGGGTATGATACATCTTGGTACCTCCTGGATGCATAGCATAAGCCGAACTATGAGCCTCATCAAGAATTTCCCTCTTTAGCTCCAGCTCATTCGGTACGCACAACCGTCCATCCTTAACCAATGCTCCATCATCCCTAACCCATAGTCCTGCCTGTTTCCAGCCTCCAACTCTATCCTGATAATGCACAATGTAGGATCCTGGAGTTGAGCCTCAATAATTCGATCAATCAGAACAGGCCTCACATGGAAACGAGCCTACAAAGCCCCCTGGCTATCCATGTCCAGTACAATCCCTGCTCTACGGAACTCTACCAGCAACGGTAGGTAGACTGTATGCAAATGGGCCAATGAACCCATAGACTTCCTGCTCAAGGCATCTGCCACAACATTGGCTTTTCCTAGGTGGTACTCAATAGTACAATCATAATCCTTTATCAGCTCAAGCCACCTTCTCTGCCTCAAATTCAGGTCCTTGTAGGTGAATAAGTACTTTAAACTCTGATGGTCGGTGAAGATCCGACACGTCTCCTCGTATAAATAATGTCTCCATATTTTCAGTGCATGCACCACTGCAGCCAACTCCAAATCATGTGTGGGGTAATTCATCTCATGGGGTTTAAGTTGTCTGGAAGCATACGTTATCACTTTCCCATGCTGCATCAGCATACAACCTATACCCCGCAATGATGCATCACTATATACCTCAAATCCCCCGTTACCATCTGGAAGTGTAAGGACCCTTCCCGAATTTTCCCTCAAAACCAGGAAAGAACCTTTATCCCGTCTGACAGCTCTTTACTTCAAAATTTAAACACCAGAAATACCCTTTGATCTTGAATAATTTTTTTTATTAAACTTTACAGGGTTCCCGACATAACCTCTGTACTTACTGATCACTCCTACCTGTCAGACGCAGGATAGTATACAGGTCGAAGCCATGACCTCGGAATAGTGGTGGTTCAAATAGAAACACCCTCTAACACCAAAGTCGGTAGGTCAGACACTGCTGACATCTATACTGGAATACCACAAGACAACAGACTAGTCAAATACTTGTGAACCAACCATAATTCGTCCCTCTGGGTCACCGCCCACACCAACCCACAGACCCGGCTGACGAAGTATTTTCATAGGTTGATTAAGCCCATGACAATTGTCGTCTGGTTCATATTAGAGCCGGATATATCCTCGGCTATCATATCGTATCATCAGCTGGTATAACCTTCGGCTATCATAACATATCAGTCGGCATATATCTCGACTATGATATCCCTAGCCACCAGGGTATCCCTTGGGGTGTGCTAGTCATGTATCATATCATATCAGTCGGCATATCTCTCGACTATCATATCATATCAGTCGGCATCTCTCGACTATCATAACATATCAGTCGGCATCTCTCGACTATCATAACATATCAGTTGGCATCTCTCGACTATCATAACATATCAGTCGGCATCTCTCGACTATCATATCCCTAGCCACCAGGGTATCCCTTGGGGTGTGCTAGTCATGTATCATATCATATCAGTCGGCATATATCTAGACTATCATATCATATCAGTCGGCATCTCTCGACTATCATAACATATCAGTCGGCATCTCTCGACTATCATAACATATCAGTCGGCATCTCTCGACTATCATAACATATCAGTCGGCATCTCTCGACTATCATATCCCTAGCCACCAGGGTATCCCTTGGGGTGTGCTAGTCATGTATCATATCATATCAGTCGGCATATATCTCGACTATCATATCATATCAGTCGGCATCTCTCGACTATCATAACATATCAGTCGGCATCTCTCGACTATCATAACATATCAGTCGGCATCTCTCGACTATCATATCCCTAGCCACCAGGGTATCCTTTGGGGTGTGCTAGTCATGTATCATATCATATCAGTAGGCATATATCTCGACTATCATATCATATCAGTCGGCATCTCTCGACTATCATAACATATCAGTCGGCATCTCTCGACTATCATAACATATCAGTCGGTATCTCTCGACCATCATATCATATCATATAAGTCGGTAAGTATCCTCGTCCATCATATCATATCTTATCAGTCGGTAAGTATCCTCGACCATCATATCATATCATATCAGTCGGTAAGTATCCTCGACCATCATATCATATCAGTCGGTAAGTATCCTCGACCATCATATCATATCATATCAGTCGATAAGTATCCTCGACCATCATATCATATCATATCAGTCGGTAAGTATCCTCGACCATCATATCATATCATATCAGTCGGTAAGTATCCTCGACCATCATATCATATCATATCAGTCGGTAAGTATCCTCGACCATCATATCATATCATATCAGTCGGTAAGTATCCTCGACCATCATATCAAATCATATCAGTCGGTAAGTATCCTCGACCATCATATCATATCATATCAGTCGGTAAGTATCCTCGACCATCATATCATATCATATCATTATATTGGAGGTTCACCGGGTTCACCGCTAATAACGGATCCTCGTCCCGAGTCCTGGCCTCCCTCAAATCAATGTTTATCTTGGAGGTTCATCGGGTTCACCGCTAATAACGGATCCTCATCCCGAGTCCTGGCCTCCCTCAAATCAATGTTTATCTTGGAGGTTCATCGAGTTCACCGCTAATAACGGATCCTCATCCCGAGTCCTGACCTCCCTCAAATCAATGTTTATCTTGGAGGTTCATCGGGTTCACCGCTAATAACGGATCCTCGTCCCGAGTCCTAGCCTCCCTCAAATATGACCAAATCCGATAAACTCATACAACAGGGTCAAAACCCAAATCATTGACTTAATAATTTCCACGTCAAAATGTTATCAAAATCGAGTCCAAAACCATGATATTTCTCAAATCACACTTTAATCGAAATAGTGGAAAACATATATCCAGTAATCATTTCTAAATGTCCAGGAAATCATTGCAACAATACATAACAATATGTAAACAAAGATACATTGATGCATGCATTACAGTTTATAAACAACAGTCCACTCACATACATCAACCAACCCTTAATTCATGGACGCTCTAGCCCAAGCAACACATGCACAGTAACGACCCAACTACCTTGACTTCCCGAGCTCAAAACCCGCTAATACGGTCAATCATTACCGCTGGGATTGGCCAAAACAACCTCTAAACGACGTCCGATCAACCTCAAACCTGTACCAACAGATTCAGAACGTCGAAAATAATTACCACGCGCCGCCGTGACCTCAGTCTCGGCTCCACGCGCTGCCACGCACCGCCGGAAGGTCGGGACATGCGCCCACGCGCTCTCACGCGCTGGTCACGCGCCTGCTACAGTGTTCACGCGCCTGGACCGGTCCAACCCGGTTCGGCTCAACCTGACCCGGTCCAACTCGACCCGATCGGTTCACTCAACCCGACCGGTTCACTCGACCCGACCAGTTCACTCAACCCGACTGGTTCACTCGACCCGACCGGTCACCGGTGACTCACCGGAGAAGACGACCGGACTGCCGTCACTGTCGCCGGAGGCTGGTCGGAGAAGATGACCGGACCGCCACCTCCACCGCCGTCTGGTTCGCCGGAAATCGTTCCTGGTTTGGCCGGAAAACGGCCGAGAAGGTTCGGTTCACCTCCCTCCTTCGTCCGTCGCCTACGGCGGTGCTCCCGCTCCATATGGGACGAGCCGTACCTATGGAAGCATTGTCCAGACCAAATCATTCGGCACTGCATCCCCGAAGACGAGATGAAAACCGTCTTGACATTTCGCCATAGCTTGGCTTGTGGGGGCCATTTTGGAGCTAAAAAGACAGCCCTCAAGGTACTACAAAGTGGACTCTACTGGCCCACACTTTTCAAGGATGCACACGAATTTGTACTCACTTGTGACCGCTGCTAGCGCCTAGGTAACATCGGCCCTCGAAATCAAATGCCATTACACCCTATTCTTGTGGTTGAAATCTTCGACGTATGGGGCATTGATTTTATGGGGCCTTTTCTGAATTCCTTTGGAAATCTTTATATTCTGCTTGCAGTTGATTATGTCTCCAAATGGGTGGAAGCAATTTCCACCAAAACTAACGACGCCAAAGTAGTGGTGCGTTTTTTGCAGAGTCACATCTTAGCTAGATTCGGCGCACCTAGGGCAATCATCAGTGACGGGGGGGCCCACTTCTGCAATCATTCGTTTGCAGCTCTAATGAAGAAGTATGGCGTCACCCACTTATGCAATCATTCGTTTGATTCCCGGCTCAGACTAATGCCAGGTAAGTTGCGTTCAAGATGGACTGGACCATTTATTGTTACTAACGTTTTTCCTCATGGTGCAGTTGAAATCCAGCACCCGGAACGACATGATCCGTTCAAGGTAAATGGCCACCGCCTCAAACACTACTTCAAGGACCTCTCTAATCCAAGCGCAGTCAACCCTGCAACTCCGCATGCGCCCAGCTCCTTGAATGACAACCCCGTCTTGCCTAGACGTTAAATAAAGCACTCCTAGGAGGCAGCCTAGCCCTGGTTTGTATTTCTCTTTTTCCTTTTCTGTTTCTACCCGTTATATCTCTCAAACCTTTCTACTGTTGTCATGCTTACTGCTTATCACATTGACAATGTTCAGTTTAGGTTTGGGGGTGTGGATTTAAAATTTTGCATATAGAAACAAGTAGGTTTGGGGGTGATACACGGCCAGGACATTTAAATTTCTGCTTGTGATTAGTATGATAACTTGTTAATAGGAATGTATATGCTAAGTTAACTATCTTTGCTTTACTAAGAGTCATGCCATGGTCAAGTAGTTCATAATTTGCACTTCACAATGCCATGTTTTAAGTGATTAAGTGAACGAAATAACTGAATTTGAGTGAACCTTAGAAAATTAGTGGAGACTACCCTGTGAGATCTTTGAGCCTAATTGCCATTCTTTCTGAGGGATGTACTTGTTTCTACTCTTAAACACTCATCATTTTTGTTCTTAATTGTTGATCTCATTACATCATATTTGCATTGAATTTTAAAGAACTAACATCATTTAGATACTCTTGATTTAATGTGTGGTTTGCCGTAAGAAGTTATGTAGGCTATGTATACTTTAACCTCTAAAGGCTTTATCCTACCCTATTGCATTCTCCCTAAGCCAATTTTGAAGCCAAACACTCAGCCTTTTCTTTCATCACCCAAAGTATAACCTAACCCAAAATACTTAGCCATTCATCACAGCCATGCCCTACAACCTCAAAATGTGCTAAGGTTGCTGTAAATGAGATTCATGGTGAGAATGAGAGGTGAAAGAAGATGCTGCCCAATTCAAAGGACATTGGCGTCAATTCAAAGTTCAAAAGTAAAGAAAAGCTTTACAAGTTACAAGTTGCACGAAAATTTGAGGAAATCATTGCATGATCTTGGTGCAATTCAATTCAAAAGAAAGAACAGAAAAAAATAAAGAAATAAAGAAAGAAAGAAACGTTGAGAAGAAAAGAAAAAAAAAAGATAAAAAGTGAACAACAAAGTGAATTGAGCCAAGTGAGCCAAGACCCTTAAAATAAGCCACAAGAGCCTCAAAATAATTCATCAAGAAAGCACAATGCCGTGGGCCTTAAGAAAGGATTCAGTTAAGAAATTCCAAGTTCAATTCATGACTTCTCATGCCTTGGCACAACTCAGGTTCTTTGAATCCCATCCTTCCTTGATAAACCCCAAAGCTTAGCCCCATTACAACCTAAAAAGGAAGACCTAACTGATCTTATCGACAATCATGCTGAGGATTAAGGTACGTATCTATGCCTATAAGATTAGCTACCTTGTTTGCATATAATTATAGATGTAATTGCTTGAGTGACCGTCATATCATCTTGTGATTTGGAGCATCGAAAGTATTCTTACTTGTAATCTTAACTCACAACGACCTAGGATTGCATGCCACTTTTCTAGGCTAATGTGGTGTCATTAAATTCTCTTTGAACTTCATGCATCATCTTAAAAGGTAGGTGATAGACGTTCTAGGCATATGCCCTGTTTAGAACATGCTAAGTAAGAGGGAATAAGATGTGTCTAGTGAACCAATGCTAGGTCCCAGGCACGGGCACCTAATTCAGAAAATGCATAGTAATTAGGTCAAGGAAATCTGGTTAAGAGCTATAATTGGTTAGAGTGGATAGTAAGCCTTAATTCACCTTAGTTAATAATCAATCAACTGTTAATTCTTTCATTGTTATTTTCTTCATTTTATTTTGCTTGTCTTTAAATTTCAGCCCTTGCAATGTCGACTAGTGGTTCGTGAAGTTGCTCTGGAGGTTCATGAAGTTGGTTTGGAGCTCCGTGAACGCCTCGCTCCCCTCGTTGGCTCCCCGAGAAGAACTCGAAGAGCCACTCCTACGATCCCGAACTAGGGTGTCTCCCACCCCCCGAATGATCATCCCTAGACACCTTCGTAGCTTGTTGTCCAAGATCTCCACCGACATAGCGGGATCCAGTAGGTGTTGCTCAAACGGGACATCGGGTTGCTGCTGCGACAGCTCAGCCTGTATACGATCCTTGTCTGCCTACATCCCCCTCTATAAATGTGAATAAATAATAATTAGATATTGAATCATAACATTTAATATCCAAGAAAATACACTTACGTAAATTTCCCCAGCCACCTCATTATCGTGGTCAGCATTGAGTTGCTCCTACACGTCCACCTCTAGACACAACGAACCACCCGTTCTTCGTTTGTCAAGCCGGAACACAAGAGGTCGCAAGCCCCCATGGTGGTTGTACTTCTTCTCCCCATGGTTTTTTTATTGGCCGCCGATTTTCGCTATTCATTAGTAAAAACAATCAGTTATTCAAATCCACATAAACGCGAAAATAAGAAAAAAATTCTTATAGTTGGCACCTACCAGATAATCGGAGCTCTTGAAATGGGTGCACAACCACCTCCACTCGGGAAATCGACCCTTCTCCTCAAACTCGCTTGGAGGATTCAAAAGGGCTTCTGCCTGCGAACTCCACCTCTTGTAGTACATATGGAGCTCGTACTTCCAATCCTTGTAGCGGTTTTGCTAGATGTTGGTGAGGTACTCATTAACGTCAGGGTTGTTGAGGTCGTAGTCAAAATTGACCTGAAAATATGTAATAAAGTTAGTATAATACTTTTAAAAAATGGAGAAATACTTTCCGACAACTCATCCCACAAATCCCTCCTAATTTCGTCCGCGAGCTTCTTGAAAGTCGATGCCAGCATTTTTCACTTTGTAAGAACAATAGCCCCTGTGTTGTGTGCCACCAGGCTGAGGATCTTAGAGGACGCCTGATCAGTCGTTATTTATGCATCATTTTGATGTCTTTATATGCCTCTCTTACATGTCTTTTGAATGATTTCGTGCCATCAATAGTAGAAAATGATCAATCTTGTGAGACTTGTGTAGAGTTAGAAATATAGGTAAAATCTGGAAACAACGCAAAAAGAATGACTCAAATCGGAGTCCAGATGAAGGAGATGTCCTCATTTCAATATCAGGTCCTGAACGGCGTCCTGAGTGCGCCAGTGCGCCTATTTTGGGCCACTGGCCAAGTACCTCATATCAGGCCTTCCGGCTCTCAAACCTGTGTTTCATGACATCAAGGTCAGGTCCTAGAAGTGCCAAGGTCGCGCCAAGGTAGGTCGAGGACATGTCCCAAGAACTCCCATCCGAGCCAAGATGTGCTCCTAAGCCCAGGGTCCCTGTTCCGCCAGCGGTGGATCAGAGGTTCTCCGTCTGCGCTAAGCCTGACAACATTTACGCCAAGCCTGATCGAAGATGCGCTTCTACTATACTCATGAAGTGCTTCAAAAGCGCAGTCCCAGATCCTGATTACGAAGACAGTCCAAAATCCAAGTTTGGCCAGCTTGCGTTCCTACTTGCCAGCTTGCATTCACACTCCCAGCCGTGCTCTGATTGGTTCTAATAGATTTAAGGACTTTGTAATTAATTAAAAGTACAATAACTTTCCCTATCCTTATAGGACATGGTTTTACCAATCCTTATAGAATATGGTATTACCAATCCTTATAGAACAAGGTTTTCCCTTTGTCTATAAAAAGGGAGCCTTTGTTCAGTGTTTTGGGGGAATTAGAATCAGGCAAAGAAAGGTAGAGAGAAGAGAGAGAAAGGGTTCCATTTTTGTTTATGGAAAAACAGAGACCTGAGCCGTAGATAATATTTTGGTTTTTTTGAGTTTTACGTTAAAGCTTGGTTATTCCCGAAGTCGAGTGTGTTGGACGTGGAGCTTGGAGAAGAAGGCTCTGCCGTGTCTTCTACTGCACCTGTTCTTCACAATATCTTTTGTACCCTTATTTTCATTATTGCAATTTACTTATGAATTCAATTATATTTGTTTCAATTTCAGTTATGTATGAGTAGTCGTTAGGATTAGGGCTGCTTGAAGTCCTAGCCATGTTAGCTTGTTGATTGGATTTCTGGCTCTTGATTATGATTGCTATGCATGCTGAATAAGTTGGATTACTTTGCTTAATGACCTTAATTTATGCCTATAAGATTAGCTACCTTGTTTGCATATAATTATAGATGTAATTGCTTGAGTGACCGTCATATCATCTTGTGATTTGGAGCATCGAAAGTATTCTTACTTGTAATCTTAACTCATAACGACCTAGGATTGCATGTCACTTTGCTAGGCTAATGTGGTGTCATTAAATTCTCTTTAAACTTCGTGCATCATCTTAAAAGGTAGGTGATAGACGTTCTAGGCATATGCCCTATTTAGAACATGCTATGTAAGAGGGAATAAGATGTGTCTAGTGAACCAACGCCAGGTCCTAGGCACGGGCACCTAATTCAGAAAATGCATATTAATTAGGCCAAGGAAATCTGGTTAAGAGCTATAATTGGTTAGAGTGGATAGTAAGCCTGAATTCGCCTTAGTTAATAATCAATCAACCGTTAATTCTTGCATTGTTATTTTCTGCATTTTATTTTGCTTGTCTTTAAATTTCAGTTCTCACATCATAAACCCCCCCTCTGCGTGTGTGTGTGTGTTTTTTTTTTTCACTAAGTTAATAAATCTGAACTAAAGTGGTCATAACGTTGATTCAAGTCCTCGAGGGATCGACTCTTGCTGTGCTACTATACTATTCTTATCGATTTGTGCACTTGCAAGGATTTTATAACTGTTAGAATTGAATTGCATATTTCTTGCTCTTTAATTTTACCAACAATTACTAGACACATGTTTTCCACTATTTCAGTTAAAGTGTGATTTGAGAAATATCATAGTTTTTGGACTCGGTTTTGATATCATTTTGACGTGGAAATTATTGAGTCCATGATTTGGGTTTTGACCCGGTTGTATGAGTTTATCGGATTGGGCCATATTTGAGGGAGGCCAGGACCCATGACTAGGTGTAACGACCCAGACCAGAAATTAAATTATTTTGAGAATTGGACAATTTTACCCTCAATTTTGGACGGGTTCGGGAGTCACTTTTTGACCGGCAGTACTTTTGGGAATTTTTCTTTGGTCGTTGCGTAGGTCTCGAACTCACGAGTTCGTAGACGGGCGGCACGCGGAAAACGGAGAACCGATGAGTTCGTTACGGGTCTAGAAGCTTCAGGGGTAGTTTGGTAATTTTGGAAAAGTTGGAACTATATAGCAGATATTTTTCTCTCTCCTCGGGAGATTGGTCCATTCAGTCTCGCTCCTACCCGAAGTCCTCCCCGTACGAACACCGAAGACCCCATTTTCATCGGATGGATTTCGATCCGATTCGAACGAAACCAAGGTCGGGAGGATCTTCCCCGGGACCCCACGAGAATTTGGGGGTAGTTATTGGAGCGGGAGCACCGTCGTAGGCGACGGACGGAGGAGGAAAGTGAACCGAATCTTCTCGGCCGTTTTCCAGCCAAACCAGGTACGATCTCGGAACTTTGACCTCATATTTGGATTCCTGGTGAAAAGTAGATGAATTTCCATGTGTAGATCGTGAAAAACGGTCAAGAAATGAAGAAGTTAGAAAACCTTGAAAATCGACCGGAAATGGCAATTTTCGGCTAACCAGACGGCGGCGGAGGTGGCGGTCCGGTCATCTTCTCCGGCCTGCCTCCGGCGACGGCGATGGCCGTCCGGTCGTCTTCTCCGGTGAGTCACTGGTAACCGATCGGGTCGAGTGAACCGATTGGGTTGAGTGAACCGATCGGGTCGAGTGAACCAGTTGGGTTGAGTGAACCGGTCAGGTTGAGTGAACTGGTCGGGTTGAGTCGAGTTGGACCGGGTCAGGTCGAGCCAGACCGAGTTGGACCGGTCCAAGCGCGTGAACACTATAACAGGCGCGTGACCGACGCGTTAGGGCGCGTGGGCGCGTGTGTCGACCTTCCAGCGGCGCGTGGTGGCTCGTGGGGCCGAGTCTGAGGTCACGGCGACGCGTGGTAACTAGTTCTCGACGTTACGAATTTGTTAGTACAGGTTTCAGTTTGATCGGACGTCGTTTAGAGGTCGTTTTGGGCAATCCCAGCGGTAATGGTTGACCTTATTAGCGGGTTTTGAGCTCGAAAAGTCAAGGTAGTTAGGTCATTATTATGCATGTGTTCCTTGGGCTAGAGTGTCCATGAATTTTGGGTAGGATGACGTTTGTGAGTGGACTTTTGTTTTATAAACTGAAATGCATGCATCAAAATATCTTTGTGTAAATACTGTTATGTATTGTGGCATGAAATTTCTGAATTTTAGAAATGATTACTAGACACATGTGTTCCACTATTTCAGTTAAAGTGTGATTTGAGAAATATCATGATTTTAGACTCGGTTTTGATATCGTTTTGACGTGGAAATTATTGAGTCAATGATTTGGGTTTTGACTCTGTTGTATGAGTTTATCGGATTTGGCCATATATTTGAGGGAGGCCAGGACCCGGGACTAGGATCCGCTGTTGGCGGTGAACCCGGTGAACCTCCAATATAATTGATTACTGATGTAATATGATAGCCGAAGGTTATACCGGCTAATGATATGATATGCCAGTCGAGGGATATACCGACTGATGTGATATGATAGCCGAAGGATATACCGTCTGATGATATGATATGCCAGTCGAGGGATATACCGACTGATGTGATATGATAGCCGAAGGATATACCGTCTGATGATATGATATGCCAGTCGAGGGATATGCCGACTGATGTGATATGATAGCCGAAGGTTATACCGGCTAATGATATGATATGCCAGTCGAGGGATATGCCGACTGATGTGATATAATAGCCGAAGGTTATACCGGCTAATGATATGATATGCCAGTCGAGGGATATGCCGACTGATGTGATATGATAGCCGAAGGATATACCGGCTGATGATATGATATGCCAGTCGAGGAATATACCGACTGATGTGATATGATAGCCGAAGGTTATACCGGCTAATGATATGATATGCCAGTCGAGGGATATGCAGACTGATGTGATATGATAGCCGAAGGTTATACCGGCTAATGATATGATATGCCAGTCGAGGGATATGCCGACTGATGTGATATGATAGCCGAAGGATATACCGGCTGATGATATGATATGCCAGTCCAGGGATATGCCGACTGATGTGATATGATAGCCGAAGGATATACCGGCTGATGATATGATATGCCAGTCCAGGGATATGTCGACTGATGTGATATGATAGCCGAAGGTTATGCCGGCTAATGATATGATATGCCAGTCGAGGGATATGCCGACTGATGTGATATGATAGATGAAGGTTATACCGGCTAATGATATGATATGCCATTCAAGGGATACGCCGACTGATATGATATGATAGCCGAAGGTTATATCGGCTAATGATATGATATGTCAGTCGAGGGATATGCCGACTGATGTGATATGATAGCCGAAGGATATACCGGCTGATGATATGATATGCCAGTCGAGGGATATACCGACTGATGTGATATGATAGCCGAAGGTTATACCAGCTAATGATATGAGATGCCAGTCGAGGGATATGCCGACTGATGTGATATGATAGCCGAAGATTATACCGGCTAATGATATGATATGCCAGTCGAGGGATATGCCGACTGATGTGATATGATAGCCGAAGGATATACCGGCTGATGATATGATATGCCAGTCGAGGGATATGCCGACTGATGTGATATGATAACCGAAGGATATACGAGCTGATGATATGATATGCCAGTCGAGGGATATGCGGATTGATGTGATATGATAGCCGAAGGATATACCGGCTAATGATATGATATGCCAGTCGAGGGATATGCCGACTGATGTGATATGATAGCCGAAGGATATACCGGCTGATGATATGATATGCCAGTCGAGGGATATGCCGACTGATGTGATATGATAACCGAAGGATATACCAGCTGATGATATGATATGCCAGTCGAGGGATATGCCGATTGATGTGATATGATAGCCGAAGGATATACCAGCTAATGATATGATATGCCAGTCGAGGGATATGCCGACTGATGTGGTATGATAGCCGAAGGATATACCGGTTAATGATATGATATGCCAGTCGAGGGATATGCCGACTGATGTGATATGATATCCTAAGGTTATACCGGCTGACGATAGGATATGATAGTCGAGGATACTTGTCGACTGATATGATATGATAGCCGAAGGTTATACCGGCTGACGATATGATATGATAGTCGAGGATACTTGCCGACTGATATGATATGATAGCCGAAGGATATACCGGCTAATGATATGATATGCCAGTCGAGGGATATGCCGACTGATGTGATATGATAGCCTAAGGTTATACCGGCTGACGATATGATATGATAGTCGAGGATACTTGCCGACTGATATGATATGATAGCCGAAGGTTATACCGGCTGATGATATGATATGATAGTCGAGGATACTTGTTGACTGATATGATATGATAACCGAAGGATATACCGGCTAATGATATGATATGCCAGTCGAGGGATATGCCGACTGATGTGATATGATACCCGAAGGATATATCGGTTAATGATATGATATGCCAGTCGAGGGATATGCCGACTGATGTGATATGATAGCCTAAGGTTATACCGGCTGACGATATGATATGATAGTCGAGGATACTTGCCGACTGATATGATATGATAGCCGAAGGTTATACGGGCTGACGATATGATATGATAGTCGAGGATACTTACCGACTGATATGATATGATAGCCGAAGGTTATACCGGCTGATGATATGATATGATAGTCGAGGATACTTGCCGACTGATATGATATGATAGCCGAAGGTTATACCGGCTGATGATATGATATGATAATCGAGGATACTTGCCGACTGATATGATATGATAGCCGAAGGTTATACCGGCTGATGATATGATATGATAGTCGAGGATACTTGCCGACTGATATGCTATGATAGCCGAAGGTTATACCGGCTGATGATATGATATGATAGTCGAGGACACTTGCCGACTGATATGCTATGATAGCCGAAGGTTATACCAGCTGATGATATGATATGATAGTCGAGGATACTTGCCGACTGATATGATATGATAGCCGAAGGTTATACCGGCTGATGATATGATATGATAGTCGATGGATATGCCGACTGATGTGATATGATTGCCGATGGTTATACCGGCTGATGATATGATATGATAGTCGAGGATACTTTCCGACTGATGTGATATCATAGTACAGAGAGTTGTGATACATGACTAGCACACCCCAAGGGATACCCTGGTGGCTAGGGATATGATAGTCAATGGATATGCCGACTGATTTGATATGATAACCGAAGGTTATACCGGCTGATGATACGATATGATTGTCGAGGATACTTGCCGACTTATATGATATGATAGCCGAGGATATTTCCGGCTCTAATATGATTTGACGACGATTGTCATGTGCTTAATCAACCTATGAAAATACTTCGTCATCTAGGTCAGTGGGTTGGTGTGGACGGTGACCCAGAGTGACGAATTATTGTTGGTTCACAAGTATCTGACTAATCGGTTGTCTTGTGGTATTGCAGTAGAGATGTCAGCAGTGTCTGACCTACTGACAATTGGTGTCATAGGGTATTCCTAATTTAACCACCACTATTTCGAGGTCTTGGCTTTGACCTGTATACTATCCTGCGTCTGACAGGTAAGAGTGGTTAGTAAGTACAGAGGTTCTGTCGGGAACCCTATAAGGAAAAAAAAAAAATTATTCAAGAGCAAAGGGTATTTCTGGTATTTAAATTTTGAGGTAAAAGAGCTGTCAGACGGGATAAGGGTTCTTTCGCGGTTTCGAGGGAAAATTCGAGAAGGGTCCTTACACTAGGATCTGTTATTAGCGGTGAACCCGGTGAACCTCCAAGATAAACATTGATTTGAGGGAGGCCAGGATCCGGGACTAGGATCCGTTATTAGCGGTGAACCCGGTGAACCTCCAAGATAAATATATTTGAGGAGGACCAGGATATGGGACTAGGATCCGCTGTTGGCGGTGAACCTCCAATAAAATTGGTTACTGTTTCTCCGTCTAGCGTGGAGAGTTTTGCTCCGCTAGTTTGTTGAGTGCTCCGACTCTAGCATCGAGGAATTTTGGCTCCGTCGGGTTGCGAGGATGTCTATGCATAGTACAGAGAGTTGTGATACAGGACTAGCACACCCCAAGGGATACCCTAGTGGCTAGTGGATGTGTCGGGAAAAGTGGATTTGAGATATTATGTGTCCAGGTTGAATTAAATGATTTTGAACTCTTTTGAGGATGATTTTCAAACCAGACTGTGGACCACAATGTGTTTTCCTTATATGGATTTTGTGTGGGTCCTACTAAGTGGTTTTAAAGAGAAATGGAAATGCCGGTGATTTAAAGATGATGTTTTTATATCATGAAATGTTTTATGTGATGCATGCATGGTTTTATAAATGGAGGGGGAAAAAGGTAATATTCCTTGGAAAATGATTTATAAACGATTATTTTTGTCCACTCACAACTTTTGTGTTTAAACCCCCTTCAGGCTGTTGAGTTGACACGGACAGTTATCTCGAGGCAAAGACATTAGTACTTTCGGCTGCGCTATGTAGTTGTACTTGAGTATGATATCTAAATTGTACCCTTGATCCTACTTAGACGCTCTGATATTATTTTTTTTATTCGGTTGGTCATTAATTACGGGAATTATTGAGTGCTTGAATCCCTTGTCTGACAAGTGAAAATATTTATTATTATTATAATTTGTAAGGATTGAAGGGTATTTTGGGAACCTTTCCTTAGGTTGTCAGACGGGATCAGGGTTCTTCCCGGATTTCAAGGGGAAATTCGGGACGGGTCCTGACAGGACCGAATTACATAGAGAGCACAAACACTTGTAGTTTTATTTCTAGGTTAGGGCTTCTTGAAGCCCTAGCCTTTGTTATTCTTTAATTTGATTTTAGCGCTTGGTTTGATTATTATGTTTGTCTTGGTGGATTCATTTACTGTTTATATTGAGACTATTTTGTGCTTTTAAAAACTGATCACTTTTATTTGTATAACTTAATGATGAGTTTGCATCAAGGATTATGACAAGCGTAATATGTAAAGAAGTCCATGACATGTAACCCTAGGGTTAGTGTAGTGTCATTAAATTCCTTTTGTTCTTAAAGCTCTCTTTTGTGTTATAATCGCTTAAGAGATGTGACATTATCTTAAGAGAACTATTGCATAATTGATTAGAAGTTTAGTAACTTAAGATAACTAAACATGGCAAGTAAGAAGGAATGAATGTGTAAGGGTGAGCTTAAGAGACCCCTTGCATGGGCACTAGGCCAAGTAGCAAACATAGTAATTGACCTTGCAAACCAAGTTGGGAATTAATTGTGGTTAGTGGTGGATTGAGTGTCTTAACCTACTATCTTTATTTAATTGCTTTATTTTATGTTCTTTAATTGTTTTATTTTCAATTATGTTAAAAACCCCCATGTGTGCATGCGTTTATCTTTTTATTTTATTGTTAATAAGTCTCTGAGTTAATTAATTAATCTACGTAATTAAGTTGAACATAGTTAAGACAAGTCTTTGTGAGATTCGACCCTTGCTTGTTCGCTGTTGAAGCAGAAATCGAACATGCTTGGAAAAGTCTTCTTGATCCCTACAAACAGCAAACAAGAAGCAATCAAGGTTAAGGTTGAAGCCTCGGGGGTTGTTCAATCAAGAACGCTTCGATGCTTAAGTTAGCTTTGAGAGAAATTAGAAAGCACTTTAGAAGCGAAGAATGAATTACCTTGAATGTGAAATGAGCTTCGCTATTTATAGGGAAAGCTTGTAGGCCTCGGAGCATTCTGATTGGTCGATGGAATTTGTAATTAATAAATAATTCTTTTTTAATAAAAGATATTATTTAATAATTGAATATTAATAATAATTAATTCTCAAGGAGAATATTATTATTATTGAGGATTTAATCGGATTAAATAATACATTTAATTGGTAAATATGTTATTTAATGTATGAGTGTCTGTGAACCGTTAATGTCATCATCAGGGGTAATTTGGACATTATATGAATTATGAACCACGTGGTAGCTCCACAATTTTCTAGTGATTTTGGGTTCCACAAATGCCCCACATCGCTTAAGAATTCAGGGAATCCTATGTGAAGTAAGTTTTTTTGGTAGTCCCAGTAAATCATTTTGATGTGAGACTCTATCTTATCTTGTATTGTTCTTATATCAAAAAAATTTCGTTATGCTTGAAATAATATTGAATTGAGGCGAACAAGTTTTAAACTTTTTGTTCCTTGGTTTGAGCTTAACTTATGATCCAATAAAAAATAATTTATCAATGAACTCTTAGGTTTTCATTTTTTTATTAATGGAAATTTGTAACTTCCATTTAAAAAAGCAAAACCCCTCACTTGCTTCGTCATTGATGTGGAAGAAACCAAAAAGGTGGAAGTGGGTATTCTCACAACTTATTCACCCATAATGAAATATGATGAAATAATTATTTAAAGAATTCATCCTGTCCTTCGCTGTTGAAGAAGAAAGAAAGGAAGTGGCAACAAGTGGCGAAAAATCCCATTGTTTCTTCATGTGGTGCGGCTGGAAAGTTGAGGAAAGAGAAAATTTTTATTTTAATACTCTTCTCTCAATCATTGAGGATGGGTTGTAGAAAAGAAGAGATAAAAATTTCTTCTTTCCTCTGGTGTTTCATAGTCGCAACTCCAAGAGGGAGAGAGGTGGAGTGTCAGGTAGGAAAATTGAAGATTTAAAGCTTGATGCTCTTTTTCTGATTTTACAGATTGATGCTTGTGATGCGTGAAGGCTACAGAATGGAGGAGATGGTGCAGCAGTGGAGGCTGAATTGACGATGTCGTCAGTGGGCAGCAGGTGTTGTAGGCGTGTCCTGTGGGATGAAAATGCCATAGAGCAGAATTGCTTTTGCATTTCCTTCTTTGCGTCAATCAGACCTTTCTTTTTCTTTTATGTATATATATATATATATAATATATTATTTAAGAAATTAATAATTAATTTCTTTTTTGATGATTCTGGCAGCCGTGGGAGTCAAATTGCGATGATTCAAATGTCAATGTGCTCTATTTTCAGAGACGATCATTTCAAGATGCATGAAGGCATATTTTTAGTGAAGTCTTGAAAAACTCACTTTGTGGGAATGTAGAAGCTCAAAAGTGTATCTTGAGGCGTGCATTGCTCCATCTTGTGGCGTGCATAGAGTTGTCGATTTCAAGACCTGGTGGAGCCAACATCAAGATGGATGGCTGAGATGTTGGCAATGACTGTCTGACGGGTATCGTTCTTGACCTTGTCAGAAGAACTGAGATGTTGGCAAGGATTGTCTAGCGAGTCCCGTTCCTAAAAGAACAAAGAAGCAAGAACAACAAAGGAAGAACAACAAACAACAAACAACAAACAACAAACAACAAAAAAAACAACAATGAAATGGACCGTTTCCCCCCTTAATCCCCCTCAGGGGGAGATCTTTCCTCCCTTCGGCTATGAAGGAAGGGCTAGTGTTTGGCTTCAAAATGGATTAGGGAGCACACAATAGGGTAGGATAGGGCCTTTAGAGGTTGAGCATACATAGCCTACATCACTTCTTATGGCAAACCACACTTAAAACCAAGGGCATCTATATAATGTTAGTTCTTTAAAATTCAATGCAAATATGATGTAATGAGATCAACATTTATGAACAAAAGTAAAGAGTGTTTAAAGAGTAGAAACAATGTGAATCACTCAGAAAGAATGACATTAAGGCTCATTCTCACAAGGTAGTCTCTACTAATTTTCTGAAGTTCACTCAAATTCAGTCATTATGTTCACTCGATCGCTCAAGACATGGCATGTGAAGTGTATGGCGTGCTACAAACTGCATATGGCAGGACTCTTAGCAAAACAAGGATAGTAACTTGACATGTACACTCTTATTAACACATTAAAGCACTAGTTACTAACAACAACAGCTAAAACTGAAGAAAATCTGGCCATGTACACCCCCAAACCTATTCGTTTCTAAATGTAAAATTTTCACCCCCAACCTAAACAAAACATTGTCCTCAATGTTTGAAGAATAATCAAAAAAAGACAAAATGTAAGTTGAGTGAGGTGATATGCGCAGAAACACAAGAATGAGATAGGGGTACAAACCAAGTCTAGGTTGCCTCCTAGGAGCGCTTTATTTAACGTATGGGCAAGACGAGGCTGGCAGCTAGGCACTTGGTGGGGCAGCAAGCTCTTGGACACTCACATGTTGGTCAGTGAAGGCTGCAACGTAAGTTTGAGGCGGTGACAATTCACATTGAACTTATCCTGCCTTTGTGGGTGACAAATCTCAACTGCACCATGAGAAAAGACATTAGTGATAATGAAAGGTCCAGACCATCTAGAACGAAGCTTACCTGGAAAGAGCTTCAGCCGTGAGTTGAATAGAAGTACTTTCTATCCAATCTGAAACTGCTTTCATTGAATGTGCTTGTCATGGAATGCCTTGGATTTTTCCTTGTAGATGTGTGAGCTCTCAAAGGCCTTATTTCGAAGCTCCTCCAATTCACTAAGTTGCAGTTTCCTGTGAGTTCCAGCTGCATCCAGGTCCATGTTAGCCTTCTTGATTGCCCAATAGGCCTTATGTTCCAGCTCAATGGGGAGATGCCATCATTTCCCGAAGACCAACCGAAATGGTGACATTCCAATAGGGATCTTATACGCTATCCTGTAGGCCCATAAATCATCATTCAAACGTTGAGACCAATCCTTCCTTGTAGGGCTCACGGTTTTCTCCAAGATGGCCTTCACTTCCCGATTTGAAATCTCAGCTTGACCACTAGTCTGGGGGTGGTAGGGTGTGGCAACTCGATGAGTGACACCATATTTTCTCATTAAGGCATCAAAAGACCGATTACAGAAGTGAGTTCCCCTGTCGCTAATGATTGTCCTTGGGGCTCCAAACTTGGCTAAGATGTTAGTATGTAGAAAGCTCACAACAACTTTGGAATCATTAGTTTTAGTCGGAATCACTTCCACCCACTTAGAGACATAATCCACATCAAGTAATATATAAATATAACCATATTAATTGGGAAATGGGCCCATGAAATCAATGCCCCACACGTCAAATATCTCAACAATAAGGATAGGGTGCAACGACATTTGATTCCTACGGCGTATATTACCTTGCTTTTGGCATTTATCACATGTAAGAACAAACTCATGTGCATCTTTAAACAATGTAGGCCAATAAAATCCAAATTTTAATACCCTCAGCGCAGTCTTCTTGGCCCCAAAGTGTCCTCTACACGCCAAGCTATGACTGAAGTTTAGAACTGACCTCATCTCAGCTTCAGGGAAGCATCGTCTGATGATTTGGTATGAGCAATGTTTCCATAAGTATGGATCATCCCAGACGTAGTACTTGGCCTGTTTTACCAACTTGTGCTTCTGAAACCTAAGAAGGCATACATTCAGTAGATAGATAGTTAATGATGTCAGCGTACCAGGGCTCAATGACATGTAAAGAGATGAGTTGTTCATCAGGAAAGGTTTCAAGCAGCGGCAATTGGTCAGCTTCCTCAGTGGACCCGTGAACAAGCCTACTCAGATGATCTGCTACAACATTCTCACTCCCCTTCTTATCCTTGATTTCAACATCAAACTCTTGTAGGAGCAGCATCCAACGCAATAGCCTAGGCTTAGCATCCTTCTTGGTGAGCAGGTACTTCAAAGTTGCATGATCAGTGTAAATTATCACTTTAGTTTGAATCAAATAAGAACGAAACTTTTCTAAAGTGAAAATAACAGCTAAAAGCTCCTTCTCTGTTGTGGAGTAGTTCAATTGGGCATCGTTGAGTGTTCTACTGGCATAGTAGATGACATGGGGCATCTTATTCACTCGTTATCCCAAAACAACTCCAACTGCATAATCCGATGCATCACACATCATCTCGAATGGAAGGTCCCAATTGGGAGGCATGATAATAGGGGATGCCATGAGCTTGGCCTTAAGGAAGTTGAATGCCTCACGGCATTCCTGATTGAACTCGAGCACTGCGTCCTTGGCTAGGAGGCTGCACAGGGGTCAGGTGATTTTTTGAATAGTCCTTTATGATCCTCTGGTAGAAACCTGCATAACCCAAGAACGACCTCAACTCTTTGACAGATGTAGGGTAGGGCAAACGATCCACAACATCGAGTTTGGCTTTATCCACTTCAATGCCACGGGCTGAAATTACGTATCCCAACCCAATCCCTTGTTATACCATAAAATGGAACTTTTCCCAATTCAGCACGAGGTTATAATCCCTGCATCTCTCCAACACTCGAGATAAGTTAGATAAACAAAGCTTAAATGAATATCCAAAAACTGAAAAATCATCCATGAAAACCTCTATAATATCCTCAACCTTATCTGAGAAAATACTGTTCATGCATCGCTGGAATGTGGCTGGGGCATTGCATAGTCCGAAGGGCATTCTCCTATTGGCAAAAGTGCCATAGGGGCACGTGAAAGTGGTCTTCTCCTGGTCCTCCAGGAAATTGCAATCTGATTGTACCCTAAATAGCCGTCTAGAAAGCAATAATGAGAATGTCCTGCAAGACGCTCAATCATTTGGTCAATAAAGGGAAGAGGAAAGTGATATTTTCTAATTGTGGAGTTTAACTTCCTATAGTGAATACATACTCTCCATCCTATTTGAACCCACTGGGGCACTAACTCATCATGTTCCTTTTTAACCACTGTGATTCCACTTTTCTTAGGAACCACTTGAACAAGGATTACCCACTTAGAGTCAGAAATTGGATTGATGACTCCAACATCTAAAAGCTTGAGTACCTCTTTCTTCACCGCTTCCTTCATTGGTGGGTTGAGCCTTCTTTGTCCCTCTCGTAATGGCTTAGCATCCTCCTCAAGTAGAATCCGATGCATGCACTTGGTGGGGCTGATTCCCTTGATGTCTGCAATAGTCCACCTAATTGCTGTTTGATTGGCCTTCAAAACCTGTACAACCTCCACCTCTTCCACAAAATTTAGGTTAGATGAAATTGTAACAACCCACCCCCGCTCATAAGCCTTACGGGATGGCCATTGTTATAGCCGCCGGCCTCCAACCACCGCAGCCCAAGGTTCACCACCTTTAACAGTGGAATCTTACCTTCACAAAGTTATTGTTATGCTTACCAAATTCGCTCCCACTCGTATGCAGCCTTAACTGGAGTCGAACCCTGGACCAAGCCTTTTATTCCACTCAAGGTGGACACCTTTCACCAATTGAGCTGGTGTCCACCTTGAGTGGAATAAAAGGCTTGGTCCATGGTTCGAATCCCCTGAGATGCTGCAGCTAGGGGAGGGGCGAACGGGGGCTAGCTAACAATACCTTGGATGACTGTGGCCAGGATCCGTTGTAGGTGGTGAACCCAGTAACATAAGGGGCCTTTTATGTAACAACCCACCCCCGCTCATAAGCCTTATAGGATGGCCATTGTTATGGCCGCCGGCCTCCAACCAGCGCAGCCCAAGGTTCACCATCTTTAACAGTGGAATCTTACCTTCACAAAGGTATTGTTATGCTTGCCAAATTTGCTCCCACTCGCATGCAGCCTTAACGGGAGTCGAACCTTGGACCAAGCCTTTTATTCCACTCAAGGAGGACACCTTTCACCAATTGAGCTGCATGCGAGTGGAATAAAAGGCTTGGTCCAGGGTTCGACTCCTGTTAAGGTGTCCACCTTGAGTGGAATAAAAGGCTTGGTCCAGGGTTCGTCTCCCGTTAAGGCTGCATGCGAGTGGGACCGAATTTGGCAAGCATAACAATACCTTTGTGAAGGTAAGATGCCACTGTTAAAGGTGGTGAACCTTGGGCTGCGCTGGTTGGAGGCATGTAGCCATAACAATGGCCATCCCGTAAGGCTTACAAGCGGGGGTGGGTTGTTACAGAAATAATAACGGGAGAGTGTGATTTTTACCTAGGAATGTGTACTTCAGATGCTCAGGTAAGGGCTTTAGTTCAAGCTCAGGAGCTTGCTCAATGGATGGCAGGAGCTGCTTGGCCGTGAGGGTAAGTTCCTCAAAGGGCCATGATGGTTGCCATGTGTGGTAGGGCACGACATTGAGGAATTTGACCTCCTCTACCATGTACTCATCAAGTATCTCATTGTCCGGGGAAGGACAAGTCAGTGTTGTCTCAAGTGGGTCTGTGACACAAGCATTAGAAATTGTTTTCTGAAGCAAAATATCCATCACATTTAAAGGAAAATCAACTATAGGTTCATCCGGATATTGAATTGCATCATCAATAGAAAAAGTTCGCAATTTATCTATCACTTTAATGGAAACTTGACCATTTTTCACATCAATCAAGCACTCAGCTGTGGCTAAGAGAGGCCTGCCAAAGATCAATGCTAGCTCCTCATTTTGATCAATCATGTCCATCTTGAGGATGTAAAAATCTGCTGGAATAAAAGTATCACCAATCTGAACAAGTACATCTTCAAGCACACCCATTAGATTGGTAACAGAAGCATTAGCTAATCTAACATATAAATGAGTAGGCTTCAATGCTCCTAGATTGAGATATTTATATATATGAAAAGGCATTATACTCACAGATGCTCCTGTGTCACATAAATAATGTTCAAACCTCTTAGATTCGATGACACATGGAAGTGTGGGAGGCCCAGGATCATTAGCCTTGAGGGGCATGCGCAGAAGAGCAGCAGAACATGCTTTGGGTATGTCAATGATATCCTATGTACTGAACCCTCACTTCCCTGCCACCAAGTCCTTGATGAGCTTGGCAAATATGGGCATATGTTTAACCAACTTGTCAAAAGGCAAGGTGCTTTGCAATTTCTGCAGCATGCTAATGATTGCTTCCTCAAATTCCTCATTCTCTTGTTTTTATTTTGAAACCTGCGAGGAAAAGGCATGATAACATCATCATTTAAATCAAAATAGACTTTCTTAGTTGAATTAGGAGCTATAGAGGTAGAAATTTGAGCCTGGTCCAAAACCGGGCCATTGTCCTTAGACATGGACTGAGACAGGTTCTGGATATGATGGGGTCCTGCCGTGGCAGAATTCTGAACATTGAGCCTTATTGGGTGCCCTGTCCTGTCTGGCCGTGACATGGTTGGGACGTGTCCCAGGACATGTCCAGGGACCTGTTATGTGCTTTGGCGCAGCGTGTCCTACTACTGGGCTTCTAGGGGTTGTCCTAGCGGGTGCTGGCGCAGCGTGTCCTGCAGTGTGCTCTGCGGTGAGATCCTTGGCATGTCCTGCGGTATGCCCAAGTGTTTTCCTTGTGGCTGGGATAGCTTAGGCACACTGTTTGGCACAGTGCTGTATAGCGGTTGAGTCACGGCATGAGGTAGGTTCTGCAGTGGGATTTTGGACACACTTTGTGGCACAGGCTCAATATAGACATCCTCCACATCGGGTTCATAACTGATGTTTTGAAAGGGCACATGTTGGGGTCCTTGAAGCTTGGTGTCGCTTCTCAAAGTAATGGAATTAGCAGTTGGGTTCTGGAATCCCTTGGGGTTCACCAACACTTGGCTTGGAAATGTGCCTTGCTCTCTCTGACTTAACTGAGTTTCCAGTTGGCCCATCTAACGATCCAGATTAACTACAGCTTTGTCAGTCTTTTACTGGTGTGCAAAGGTGTTATGTGTTAGGGCTTGAATCGTGCTTTGGGTTTTAAGCACAACATCAATCCAGGATTCACCTCCCTGAGTGTGAGTGGCTTGAGACTGCGGTGGGGGCTTGAATAGGGCCTTGGGGTGCCACGACTTGATTCTAGAATCTAGGCAGTGGATTCTAAACGTTTTGGTTGTTACCCTATCTGATGTTAGGATGGTTCCTCCACCCCGAGTTATATGTATTGGAGTAAGGATCATGCTTGGGCCATGGATTACCATTTAATCCTCCCACCATGTTAGCTTCTTCAACCATTGGGCACTCATGATTGATGTGCCCCTGAATTGAATAGACATCACACACGTGAACACTCTTATATTTCTCATTACACAATTGCTTCACCATTGATGTGAGTTGGGCAATGGTGTCATCTATATCCTTGCTAGCTCCACCAAGGGTTTGAGGTGAGTGACCCCGATAACTAAATTGCTTGTCCCGTTGAGCAATATTCTCAAAGGCTGCTCTAGCCTCCTCGGTTGTGCTATCCAAAACTCCCTTAGATTGGGGGTTCACCATGACCCTATCACTGGTCCTCAAACCTCCATAGAAATACAACATCATATGACAATCATCAATGTTGTGGTGGGGACATGATTGAATCAAGTGATTAAATCGTTCCCATAATTCATAGAATGACTCATCTGCAGCCTGCCGTGGGGCCATGTTCTCACTCTTAAGTTGATTAGTCTTCGACATTGGATAATACTGAGTGAGGAACTTGGAGGACAAGTCTCTCCAAGATGAGATAAACGTAAGGGCCAAGGAATGGAACCAAGCCTTGGCTCTGTCCTTGAGATTGATGTGAAAGAGTCTCAATCTGATTTTGGCCTCAGTCATACCATTTATCCTCAATGTAGAGCAGACCTCCACAAACTCCTTAAGATGTAGGTGAGGATCCTCTCCCGAAAGTCCATGGAACTTAGGGAGCAGGTGTATGGTCCCTGACTTTAGCTCTAAGTTTTCAATAGTTGATGGTGGAAAAACAATAGGAAATTGATCCTCAAAGACATGTGGAGTGGCATACTCCTTCAGAAGCCGTGGGGCTGGAGGTTTAGGTGAAGGTGGTGGTATGATGTCATGGTCTGCCATCCTTGGTGGAGATTGTGGTGGGCTAGGATATGGAGATGGGAATTGTTGTGAAGTTGGTAGGGAATGGAAGGTGATCCTATGAGCTTTGTAGGAAGAGGAAGGTTGGTGAGAGTGCAGCTCCAATTTCCGTTTCATGTAGGCAAGCTGTTCAGCAGAGAAAAAGTTGGACATAAACCTGAAAAGAGTCAAATGTGAATTAGGAACCTAAAGCAATGGACACCGTTGAGGGACAAGTCCCCGGCAGCGGCGCCAAAAACTTGTTGGTAGAATTAGAGAACACGAAATATGCAATCCAATTCTAGCCGTTATAAAATCCTAGCAAGTGCACAAATCGATAAAGATAGTATAGGAAAAGCAGGAGTCGATCCCTCGAAGACTTGTATCAACTTTTAAAATCCAATTATAGTTTACCTTCACGAACTCAGTTTAAGACTCAAGAAACAAAGGAATGAAACAAGTAAAGTACTTAGACCTAGACTCAAAATAATGGACACCCAAAAAACACAAGAGCTCAAAACAAGGCTATGGACAGCAAACGAAGACTTGGAATACAAGAAAATGCAAAGACTCAATTGAGGACCTACGGCAAAAAGAGGGGTGGGTGGTGTGGAGGAGTTTATACTCAAAACATGGCTATAGACAGAAAACGAAGACTTGGAATACAAGAAAATGCAAAGACTCAATTGAGGACCTACGGCAAAAAGAAGGGGGGGGGGGGGGGGGGGGGGGGGGGGAGGTGGGTGTGGAGGAGTTTATGCTTGAAATTGAAACTAAATAGATAACTTCCAATGCACGGAACAATTAAAACAAGAGAACAACGATTGAATTTGATGACTAATTAAAGCAAATCAAGGCAAACCATCCACCACTAACCAATCAAGTTCCTAACAGAATTTTCAGGATTCCAGTACTATGAATTATCTGAACATGATGCCCATGCAAAGGTCCGGTCAAGGTTCACTCCACACATTTTATTTCCTTCTTAAATCATATGTAGCAGGCATTTCTGGCTCACTACCACAACTATTCAATCATACAAAAGAAAGCTTTAAGTACAAAAGGAAATCTGAGCAATCACACTACCCCTAGAAGATGTCGTTTAATCTAGGTTGTCACAAAATTAGATTATAAGTAAGATGTAAAGCCACTACCCTTGATTCTAAACAATCACAAAAAGATGGCTAGTCTCACAAGCAATTATTCATCGATAGATCATGCAAATAAGTTAGCCAAACTCATAAACACAAACTAAGCTCATGACGCACAGTAATCTAATTTGTTTTCAGCTTGCATAGTACTGTCAATCGAGGGCGACAATCATGTCAAGAACTACATGGCTAGGGCTTCAAGCAACCCTAATTCTGAAAGGAACTACTCACGCATCATATTGAAACAACAATTAAAAGAATTCATGATTACACAATTAATTAAAGAGTAGACGAGAAAACACTGAGAATGGTGATGATCCAAGGCACATGTCCCAAAAATCTTCAAGAATTCTCTGCGTTCTACTCTTCCCAAAAATTGAACAAAAACGTCTCAAAAACTGAAAACTCCGTTAAAACTGAAAACTGTACGCGGCTAAGGGGGTGGGAACCCTAGTTTCACGTTGAAACTTAGCTTAAATAGGCCAAGGGCTTCCCCTAAAAACTAGGAATTAAAACTGACAACAAAATACCAAAAAGACCCTTAATTAAACGCTACAACATGTTTCCTAGTTTGGCAAGGAAACGGGATAGGCCGCAGGCTGGACCGCAGGCTAGGCCTTGGGGTAGGCTTCTTCTTTGGCGTAGGAGGGACTCAACAGGGCTCGTCTGGCCTCTGCTCATGGCACGTCCAGGGGCATGTCATAAGACATGCCCTGGACTCGGTACATGGGCGTTTGAGAGACTAGTCAGGGGCTTGATAGGGACCCAGATGGGCTGGCTTGGTTTAGATCCTCAACTTCGACACTTGGTCTCAAGGAGGCGTGCCATGGACTTGGCTGCGCTAATCCTCAAACAAACTTTTTGGACCTGGATAGGCTGGTTCTCGGTATTTCAGTTTGGACTTCAAGAGGTCCTTAGACATCTCCTAGGACATGTCAGGTCCCGATTCTTAACATAGACGACCCGATACTAAACTTGAGATATCTTCGTCATCACAACTCCGATTGGAGCCATTATTTTTGTATTCCTCTCAGAATTCACCTATCTTTCCGATCCTACACATTGCTCACAAGATTGGTCATTTTTTCCTATTGGTGGCATGAAATCACTCAAAAGATGCGTAAAAGGGCATTAAATGACATCTAAAAGATGCATAAATAATGACTGAACAATTATACTGACCATGCAGCTCTTAAGTACCTTCTTAACAAGAAGGATGTCAAGCCTAGGCTCATTAGCTTGATGTTATTGCTTCAAGAGTTTGATATGCTGATCAAAGACAAGAAGGGAACTGAGAATGTGGTAGCTGACCACTTGAGCAGAATCATCTACGGGTCCAATGAAGAAGTGGACCAACTACCACTCCAAGAGAGCTACCCTGATGAGCAGCTCTTCCATCTCAAGGCTTTTGACCCATGGTATGCTGACGTTATCAATTATCTTGCCACTATCGTGATTCCTTTTCATCTGTCTAGGTTTCAAAAGGACAAGCTTGTCAAGCAAGCCAAATATTACATTTGGGATGAGCCCTATCTATGGAAACACTGCCCTGACCAACTCATAAGGAGATGCATCCCAGAATCTGTGGTCAAGTCCATCTTGGACTTCTGACACAACAAAGCATGTGGAGGCCACTTCAAGTGCCAAAGACAAGTTAATATTGGCCCTAGACACCAAATGCCCCTAAACCCCAGTCTAGTTGTAGAGATGTTTGGGGCATTGATTTCATGGGACCCCTCCCTAGCTCATTATGTTTTCTTTACATTCTACTTGCTGTTGATTATGTTTCTAAATGGGTGGAAGCAATTCCAACCAAGACTATTGATTCTAAAGTAGTGTGTTGCTTCATTCAATCTCACATCTTGTTAAGATTTGGCACACCACGGGCCATCATTAGTGATGGTGGCTGACACTTCTGCAATAGGTCATTTGAGGCCCTCATGAGAAAGTATGGAGTTACACATAGGATCTCAACTCTATACCATCCCCAAACTAGTGGACAAGCTGAGATCTCAAATAGAGAAGTCAAGGCCATCCTTGAGAAAACCGTGGGACCATCAAGGAAGGATCGGTCCAATAGGCTTAATGATGCCCTTTGAGCGTATATGACTGCCTATAGTACACCAATTGGCATGTCCCCATTTACGCTTGTCTTTGGCAAAGGATGCCACTTACTCGTGGAGATGGAGCACAAGGCCTTTTGGGTCATCAAACAGGTCAACATGGATCATGATGAGGTAGGGCACCATAGGAAGCTTCAATTGCAAGAACTTGAGGAGCTAAGGAATGAAGCCTATGAGAGCTCAAGGATCTACAAGGAAAATTCCAAGGCGTATCATGATAAGTGTTAGGTTATATTTCCTACATGCATTTCATGCCATATTTAGTCCCTTTACTTGTCTTTTGTTAGAAATCTGGCCATCCATAGTAGAAAGTGATGCTCTTGTAAGACATGTGCAGGAATTAGAAAGATAATCAAATTCTAAGAATGCTGGAAAAAGAATGACTCAAATCGGAGTTCAAATGAAGGGGATGTCCTCATTCTAATATCGGGTCTTGAATTAGGCCTTGAGTGCGCCAGTGCGCCATATTTTGGATCCTTGACCAAGTACCTCAGACCAGCTCATCCGGGTCCCAATGCCCTGTCTCATGAATAGGAGAACACGCCCTAGAAGTGCCAGGTCAGAGCCCAGACATGTCGAGGACGTGTCTCAAGAGCCTCCCCAATCGAATCCCAGAATCCAGTCCCAGAGTTGCGCCAAAGGCGTGCCCTCGAGTGCCAACATGCGCCAAGGCATGTCCTTCACAATTCCGAGTTCCAGATCAAGGTTCCAGCCATGGTGTGCCTTCATCACACCCCTATGAGGCCAAGCTCGTTTCCTTGACATGCTTTCAAGTTCCAGTTCTAGAGGCGAAGTCGAGGCGCAACTGCTCCAAAGTCAAGTATCAAGCGCAGTTCATGTCCCTGACCTGACCCGATAAGTTCCAAGATGGCCATTTTCATGCCTACAGCCATTCGATTGAGACACGAAGTATTTTCAAACTCTTTGACATGTAATGAAGCTATTCAAAGGCTAAGGCAAGCTATGTCGCGACGAAGACATCCCAAGGGCCAAGTTTCCATTTTCAGTGTCTACCTCGATTCCAGGATGTTTGCCCTGCGGCCAACTTGTGTTCCCAACTGCCAGCTTGCATTAACACTTTTAGCTATGTTCTGATTGGTTCTCATAGATTTTAGGACTTTGTAATTACTTAGAAGTACATTAAACATTCTAGATTAATCTAGGATAGGGTTTCCAATTCCAATCCTTGTAGGACAAGGTTTTCCCTTGTCTATATAAAGGGGCCTCTGTTTATTGTTTTGGACACACCACCTTAGACACTTTACTTATTGTTTTGAGCTATTAGCATTAGGCTTGTTCACGAAGACTTGATTGTGTTCTTAGAGGAGTGCTTGAAGTCATGCTTGGAGTTTGCCTTTGAGAGTATAATTGGGTTTAATCTTTCACTTTCATATTCAATAAAATTTATGCTTCTTTTCATAATGTGTAGTGATTTGTTTACTTTAACTTAGGGCTGATCTTGAATCCCTAGTCATGGCAACTTAATGACTTGGTTTTGGCGCTTGGTTTTTATTATTGTGTTCATCTTGGTGTGTTGAATTACTGCTTAAACTGCTATTTTATTGTGTTGTTAGAATTAGCTACTTTAATAACATGATTCACATATGACTTTGCATCAAAAGGTTACATTAAGCAATGATCTTGTAATTCGACTCATGACCTTCTTAGGGTTACCGTGTAATCTCTAGAGCTAGTGTAGTGTCATTAAATCCCTTTAGAACTTAATGCATCTCTTTGTGTTTAACTCGGAAACCGTGGGACTTAGTTGAGAATAATTTGATAGATGTCTTAGGTGCCTATGAGGCCTAAGACATACTAAGTAAGAAGAGATAAAATGTGGAAGGGTGAGCTTAAGAGACCCCTTGCATGAACACTAAACCAAGAGGGAAACATGATAATTCATTGAACCTTGCAAACCAAGTTAGAAAATGTTGTGGTTAGGTGTGGATAGGGACTGCCTTAACTTGCCTTTAATTTGATTTCAATACTTTGTTATTTACTTGTTTCTTGCATTCCAAGTTATTTACTTTTGCAACATCGTTTGAACTAAAAACCCCCACACACTCCCCACCCCCCCCCCCCCCCCCCCCCCCCCCCCCCCCCCCCCCCCTCCTTTGTATGTGTCCTCTTTGAGTGTCTTTGTTTGAAGTCTTTTGTTTAGTGTCAAGCATATCTAATTAGTGTTTGTTTCTGTTTTGAGTAACTACTTGTGAACTAAACAATCTATTGCTTTGAGTACATTGTTGAGTCAAGTCCTTGTGGGATTCGACTCAAAGTCCTATCACATGGTGCCATGGAAATCAAGCATGAAAAGTCCGGCCTTGAATTGAAAGTCAATGGCCACTGCTTGAAGCCTTATTATGATGCCTACCAAGAACTGCCAGCTCAAGTTTTGTTTCTGGCCGTGCGACCCTTTGCTTGACTTGCAAGGCACGTCTTGCCTAGACGTTAAATCAAGCGCTTCTAGGAGGCAACCTAACCCTGGTTTGTGTTTCATTCCCTCTTATTTATGTTTTCTATTTTGTGACATATCTTTACACTTCATGCCTAACTTCAAGAAATTGAGCTAAAAATGACTTTGTTCAAGTGAACCCTAGAAAATTAGTGGAGACTACCATATGTGAGAGTTTGAGCGTAATGCCTTTCTTTTTGAGAGATTTACTTTGTTCTACTGTTAAACACTATTCAATTCTTTCCATATTGATTGATCTCATTACTATACTTTGCATTGGATTTTAAAGAACTAACATCTTATGTAGAGTCTCTTGATCTTGAGTTTGATAAACCATAAGAAGTGATGTAGGCTATGCATGTTTGAACCCTCTAAAAGCCATATATGTCCCTTTGCATGCTCCCTTAACCCACTTTGAAGCCAAACACTTAACTCTTTCTTTCATCACCCACAACAAAACTGAGCCCTTGATAGGAAGCCCTCAATCTTGGCCATTCCCTATAGCTTAGGTTTTGACAAGGCCGTGCCCAATGAAGTTCATGACATGGAAGGGAAGACAAGCCTCAAAGTATGAAAAATCATAAACAAGTCGCAGGGGCACACCAAGGACATGTCATGCCATGTAACGGCTAAAGAGGCAAAAATGTGAAGTTGATATCAAGGGAATTGTCTTAGACATCCCAAGTGGCCAAAGTCCTATTTTGGACAGAAAACACAATGTAAGTCATTGCATGATCTTGGCTTAGTTTGGAAAACAAAAATGTGAAAAAGAAAGAAAAAGAAGCAAAAAAAGAAAAGAAGAGAGATATGAAAAAGACTGAGCTAAGCCAAGTGAGCCAATGAGAATAAGAGTCACAAATCATCATCATTCAAAGTTCAAAATTCATGAAGCCATTGAAAGCACCAAGTCTGGCCGTGGGCCAAAAAGAAGCCAAGAAGAAGATCAAGTACCAAGTCATGCTATTTCATGCCTTGTCATAGCTTAGGCTTTTGAATTCCAATTCCTTTATTCTAAATCCCTTTAAGCCTAGCCACATTACAACCTTTGAATGAAGACCTAACTGATCTTATGGGGAGTCTTGCTTGGAGTTAAGGTATGTTACTACGTTCTTAAAGCTTTAAGCCTAGCCCCATTACAACCTTTGAATGAAGACCTAACTGATCTTATGGGGAGTCTTGCTTGGAGTTAAGGTATGTTACTACGTTCTTAAGGTTCAATTCCTACATGAGATCTATTTTCAGAAATTGCCTTTCTTTCATGTTATTTCATATGTGATTATATTTGCTTCCTTTACATAAACTCATCACATATGCTTGCAAAGAGTGAAAACTTAGGATTCATGAGAGAAATTGAGAGTTGCCTAGTGAGGTTAGAGTCGAGGCGAAATCTGTCTAAGGCATTTGGACTTTGTTATTTTCAATCTTGGAATCTTGAAGTAAAGGGGATTCACACTTAACACATGGTACTGATAGTCAAAATAACGAACACAAAAAATATGAACTTTATTTCACTAGTTATAACTTTGCAAGTATACAAGTCGATTAAGATAATATAATAGCAAGCAAAGGTCGATCCCTCGAGGACTTGTTCAATGGTTAAACCCACTTAGAATTCAGATATCAATTAACTCAAAACACAAGATACCAAATTAGTAAACACACACACACGCCAAGGGGGGTGAGGGGGTTTGATGTATTTGGAAAACCGAAATTAAAACAAGTAAATTAAAGATGCAAGTAATGAAAATGCAATAAAGATGATGATTTGATTGATTAATTAACTAAGGCAGATTAAGGCTTACTATCCACTCTAACCAATTATAGTTATTAACCAGATTTCCTTGATTCAATTACTATGAACTCTCTGAATAAGTGCCCATGAAAAGGTCCCGATGGTTGGCCCACTCCACATATATTATCCTCTCTTACTTGGCATGTTCTTAGCATGATGTGTACTCTAGAACGTCTATCACCTACCATTTAAGAAGATGCATGAAGTACAAAGAGAATTTAATGACACTACAGTAGCCTAGAAAAGTGATGTGTAGTCCTAGGTTGTCATGAGTTTAGATTACGAATAGGTGTCTCTCCACCTACCCGTGATGCTACAAATCACTAGCTGATATGACGGTCAGTCAAGCAATTACATCAGTAATTATATGCAAACAAGGTGATCAATCTTATAGGCATAAATTAAGGTCATTAAGAAAAGTTATCCAACAAATTCAGCATTCAAAGAAATTAAAATCAAGAGCCATAAATCCAATTAAATAACTAACATGGCTAGGGCTTCAAGCAGCCCTAACCCTATAAAGATTACTCACGAATAATTGAAAAACAAAACATAATTGAATTCATAATTAAAATAATCAAATAAATGAAAGAAAGTCAAGATACAATCAAGAACCCTGACGTACAAGCCAAGCAGCTCCAGGACTCCTTCTTTGCGTCTCACTTCCTCTCCAAAGCTTCAAGTGCTTAAAACTATAAAAACTGTCAAATTAGAGGTAATCTGCGGCTAGGTCTAGAAATAGAGTTATGACCCCTTAAATTGACGCCTAAGACTCCTATATAAAGGACCCCCAATCCCCTAGAAAGTAGGAAACTAATTAGGGTAGGAATCCATTTACAAACTGACTTTAAACTGATGTCCTAGTTTGTCAAGAAAACAACCCAAAAAGAGATTCCTTATTAGACAAGGAATAGGACTAGTGCGGCACCCCTTAGGATTCGTCTTCTGAGCTTTCTTGTGTGGCAAGGCTGCGTCTGGGATCCTTCTAGGGTTTCTTGTACGTCAAGCAATGGGCTGGGCCAAGCCTTGGACATTCAGAGCACGTCTGGACCACAATTAGGCATTTTTAGGCCTTTTTAAAGACTTCTTGAAACTTGGCATGTCCTGAACCTAAGCAGCTGACCCAAACCATGTCTTTCGCTGGTTTGAAATGTAACTTGATGGTATATAACCCAGGGCTCACTCAAAAGTTGGTTGAGACACCTAATCACTAAACTGCGCCCTAATTAGGGCGCAAACACGTCTTGGAACACGATTCTGGACACGATCTGGACATGCCCCAATACTCATTCTGGTACTGCGCTTCTGAGGCACACAACACACTTCTTAAAAGCATGGTATGAAATGGTTACGCCTATACGTTTGGTTCTGAAGGACCTGGAACTTGGCGGAACTGGACAGGGACTTGGGACAAGTCACGGGCTCTCAGAAAGGTTGTCTTTGAAGGACCAGGGACGCGTCCAAAACCTGATATGAGACAACACTTCTGAAGCTCTCCAAGTATTTGTTACAAGCGCATAAGATTATAGGTTGGCACACTTGGCACGTCGCAGGCGCATAGGGTACAAATTGGTGCACTACTAGCGGACCAGGGACATGTCCTGGGACTCAGTTGGGACATCATCAGGGCGCAGTCTGAGACACGCCAGGGACTCGTTACAAGTCTCAGGGACACAATTAGGGTGCATGACATGGACTCGGTTGGCAGGCTTGGGACATTTCGCGGGACATGTCTCGGTGACTTGATAGGGACTCGGTTTTCAACTTGAGATCACTTTTTCATTATAACTCCGATTTGAGCCATTTTCTACTATGATGGCACGAAATCATTCAAAAGACAAGTAAGAGAGGTACTTAAAGACATTAAATTGATGCTTAAATAATGACTAAACAGGCACTTACTTGAAATTGGCATATCTTTAGTTGGGCATAACATGACTTATTTGCTTTGTTCCTTATTAACTTGTTAAGTATTTTGTTTAGTACTATGTGTATTGCTTTTAGTTGTTATGTAGAAGGAGACAAAACTCCTACTAGGTTAACTCTTCAGTCATGATTTATGCATCATTTTGATGTCATTAAGTACCTCTCTTACATATCTTTTGAATGATTTCATGCCATCAATAGTAGAAAATGATCAATCTTGCGAGAATTGTGCAGAATTGGAAAGATAGGTGAATTTAGAGAAGAACACAAAAAGAATGGCTCGAATCAGAGTTATAATGAAGAAGTTATCTCAAATTGAAAATCGAGTATCAAAAGTTGGCCGGAGGCAGGTCCTAGACATGCCCTTGATGCGCCATTGGAGATGTCCTACCGAGCCCAGAGACATGCCCTAGCATGTCTTCTATCGAGTCCCTCAGAAGCCTTGATCGTGTCCCAACGCCCTATGACATTTGCCAAGACAGTCCAACCGAGAACTCAGACCTGCTCAAGACCTACCCGCCAAGTCCCTGCGCCTGTTCCACCCAGCTAGGACATGTCCTAGAGCCTATTCCTGGTCCGCAAGTGGAAGAACCAAAGTTCACACTACTGCGCCAACTTTCAATGTCATGCGCCAAGCCAACACCCTTACGCGCTTTGGACGAGCCAATGGTGCGACGCAGAAGCGCGGTACCACATTATCCAGAGGTACCTCCTCACGGTCCGCCAGCAGTGTGTCCAGAGCACGTCCCGAGACATGTCTACGCCCTAATTAGGGCGCAGTTTTGCGATCTCCCAATTCTGCCAGCTTTTTGAGTGCGCCCAGGCTTCAGACCTTCAAAGTACAACATTAGAAAGCCCAAGAAGTTGTTTGGGCCAGTTGCTAAGGTTCATGACATGCCAAGTTCAAGAAGTCCTTTAAAAGGCCCTAAAACGGTTAAATTGAGGTCCAGCCGTGTTCCGAAAGCCCAAGACTTGGCCCAACCCATTAAGTGACGTCCAAGAAACCTCTTGAAGACTCCAGAACTACCTTGGCATGCAAGGAAGTCCAAGAAGATTGTATCTCAGTCTTTGCCGCAAGTCCTAGTCCTTGTTCAAAAAGGATTAGCCTTTTTGAGTCCTGTTTCTTGTCAAACTAGGATAGCAGTGTTTAATTCAGATTGTAATCATATTCTAGGCCCAATTGGTCTCTTATTTCTTAGGGGCGTGGTCTCTTATAAATAAGAGCCATCGGCGTCAAGTTGAAGACCCGAAGAACCCTAGCCGCATTTACACATTCTTATTCAAATTTTCAGTTTTAAATTAAAACTATTTTACTTTCTTACAAATTTTGGGGGTGGAGCTTGGAGAGAAGTAGCCTTGCCATGGTTTCTGCAGAGCATCATTGTCCACCATTGTTCTTTACATTACGCTTTTATTTCGTTGTAACTTTAAATGAGAATTTACATTATGTCTTCACTTTCAGTATAGTCGTTTAACTTGATTTTGGCCCTTGATTTGTATTGTTATGGATGCTGGATATATTCTGAATTACTGTGCTTAATTTATGTTTTTTTCCTTATAAGTTTGGCTTGCTTGTTTGCATGAACTATTGATGAATGATTGCTTGTTTGACTGGTCATCTGCTTGTGATTGTTAGCATCGAAGGTAGTGGCTTACAGCTTACCTGTAATTCGACTCATGACAACCTAGGATAGCACATCACTTTTCTAGGGATAGTGTGATGTCATTAAATTCTCTTCGCACTTCATGCATCATCTTGATAAAATTTGATAGACGTTCTAAGGTACTTTAGTGCCTTGTTTGAGTCTTGTTTTTGTGTGTCTTGCTTGTCAAGTTATTGTTTAAGTCTAGTTAAGAGTCCTTTCCGTGTCCTTAGTGTTTTGCATATCTAAATTGGTGTTTTGAGTCTTTGTTTGTTTAGTTGTTGTGTGTTTTGTATTTTGTGTTTTTGTTAGTGTTGAGTCTTTAATTGAGATAATAATCTAAACTAAAGTGGAATGAACTATTGAACAAGTCCTCGAGGGATCAACCTTTGCTTTGCTACTATACTATCTCTTCCGATTTTTTGCACTTGCAAAGAATTTAACTGGATAAAATAGGTTACATTATTGTGCTTGTTTTATTTCATATCTAGTTTTTGGCGCCGTTGTCGAGGACTTGTCCCTCAGCGGTGTCCACTTTATTTAGAGCGTATTATCTCAGTCTTTATTTTTCTAGGTACTAGTTTATGTCATCGCGCGGCTCAGTGCAAGGATCTGCTCACAGCTCATCAAATGAACCACCAAGCGTAGGATCATTTTCCGTGCACGGCTCCAACCCATCCTTAAGAGCTTCTTCAATTCACAGATCACTGATCAGTCGTTATTTATGCATCATTTTGATGTCTTTATATGCCTCTCTTACATGTCTTTTGAATGATTTCGTGCCATCAATAGTAGAAAATAATCAATCTTGTGAGACTTGTGCAGAGTTAGAAATTTAGGTAAAATCTGGAAAGAAACGCAAAAAGAATGACTCAAATCGGAGTACAGATGAAGGAGATATCCTCATTTCAATATTAGGTCCTGAACGGAGTCCTGAGTGCGCTAGTGCGCCGGTGCGCCTATTTTCGGCCATTGGCCAAGTACCTCATATCAGGCCCTCCGGGTCTCAAACCTGTGTTTCATGACATCAAGGTTAGGTCCTAGAAGTGCCAAGGTTGCGCCAAGGCAGGTCGATGACATGTCCCAAGAAATCCCATCCGAGCCCAGATGTGCGCCTAAGCCGGGGGTCCCTGTTCCGCCAGCGGTGGATCAGAGGTTCTCTGTCTACGCTAAGCCTGACAACATTTGCGCCAAGCCTGAATGAAGATGCGCTTCTACTATACTCATGATGTACTTCAAAAGCGCAGTCCCATATCCTGATTACGAAGACAGTCCAAAATCCAAGTTTGGCCATCTTGCGTTCCCACTTGCCAGCCTGCATTCACACTCCCGGCCGTGCTCTGATTGGTTCTAATAGATTTTAAGGACTTTGTAATTAATTAAAAGTAGAATAAGGTTTTACCAATCCTTATAGAATAAGGTTTTACCAAACCTTATAGAATAAAGTTATACCAATCCTTATAGAACAAGGTTTTCCCTTGTCTATAAAGAGGAGAATCAGGCAAAATGGGGAGATAATTAGCTAGAGGCATTTTTTGCAGATACAGAGACACCTTAACCCTAGATAGTATTTTGGTTTTTTTAGAGTTTTACGTTAAAGCTTGGTTGTTCCCGAAGTAGAGTGTGTTGGACGTGGAGCTTGGAGAAGAAGGCTCTGCCGTGTCTTCTGCTACACCTGTTCTTCACAATATCTTCTGTACCCTTATTTTCATTATTGCAATTTACTTATGAATTCAATTATATTTGTTTCAATTTCAGTTATGTGTGAGTAGTCATTAGGATTAGGGCTGCTTGAAGCCCTAGCCATGTTAGCTTGTTGATTGGATTTCTGGCTCTTGATTATGATTGCTCTGCATGCTGAATAAGTTGGATTACTATGCTTAATGACCTTAATTTATGCCTATAAGATTAGCTACCTTGTTTGCATATAATTATAGATGTAATTGCTTGAGTGACCGTCATATCATCTTGTGATTTGGAGCAACGAAAGTATTCTTACTTGTAATCTTAACTCATAACGACCTAGGATTGCATGTCACTTTGCTAGGCTAATGTGGTGTCATTAAATTCTCTTTAAACTTCATGCATCATCTTAAAAGGTAGGTGATAGGCGTTCTAGGCATATGCCCTGTTTAGAACATGCTAAGTAAGAGGGAATAAGATGTGTCTAGTGAACCAACGCCAGGTCCTAGGCACGGGCACCTAATTCAGAAAATGCATAGTAATTTGGTCAAGGAAATCTGGTTAAGAGCTATAATTGGTTAGAGTGGATAGTAAGCCTTAATTCGCCTTAGTTAATAATCAATGAACCGTTAATTCTTGCATTGTTATTTTCTGCATTTTATTTTACTTGTCTTTAAATTTCAGTTCTCACATCATAAACCCCCCCGCATGTGTGTGTGTGTGTGTATGTGTTTTCACTAAGTTAATAAATCTGAACTAAAGTGGTCATAACGTTGATATAAGTCCTCGCGGGATCGACTCTTGCTGTGCTACTATACTATTCTTATCGATTTGTGCACTTGCAAGGATTTTATAACTGTTAGAATTGAATTGCATATTTCTTGCTCTTTACTTTTACAAACTAGTTTTTGGCGCCGCTGCCGGGGACTTATCCCTCAACGGTGCCCATTAATTCAGATTTAGTTAACTAAATTTTGTATAGTAACTATTTAGATTTCATTTAGATTTTTTTTTTTACTAACTTGGCTTGTCATCTTTCTCATGTACATATGAACAACTCATACGTGGATATGGGACCATGGAATTATCCATACATGGAGACGGGAGCTTGGAACAATCCATACCCAACTTCATTCAATCATGGGTGGAGCAATCACGAAAGCCCAGAACCATACAACCCGGGTTGGAGCAATCATGAAAATCCAGAACCATACAACCCAGGATGGTGCCAGCAGCCTAATTTCACATGGAACTCCCCGCAAATAGTTCCTCACTTCGAACCCACTCCTGACCTCCTACCTTCGCTGAGGGCCTTGGTGCAATTCATGGAGGCTCGTAATCAATGCATGGCAGTTTTTTGCGAAGAACAACGAGAGCAAAGCCAGCGCTTGGAGGAGATACTGGAAAAAAGCAAGAGGGTGTTTGAGTTAATCGTATGCCAAATAGAAGAAAGGGCACGTCCCCCACCAAGTGAGGCCATGAATGAAGAGCATAATAAGGACACCACAAAGCTAACACTTCGACAAGTGCTTGCCATGGATGCCATGAACTCCGCCCAAGGCCATGCCGTGACAGTGTCTCCCGATTATGCTTAGATTGAGCAGTGGGATGCACCCAATTCATACCCTCCAGTATACTCTTCCTTTTATAATGATTCTGATTCTGATTTCATGTCTAACTATACTTCTTTGCCTTGCACTAACAGATTGGAAAGCAAAATGGAAGAAAACTGGGAGGAAGAGAATAGGACGGAGGATGGTAACGAGGACATCGAGGTCAAACCCATGCCCCTACCCTATGTGCTGCCCAGTAGCAACGCAATGCCCCAAGACGTGTCCCACAGCCATGACCACGTTCTGCCTACTGCCCTGCCGCGAACCCAGGATCCTGATGAGTCCCAGGACTTGCTAAATGCCCTGCCGCAGCCACAACCCAGTGCCACAGAACCTGGACATGTCCAGGGAACGACTTCAACGCACCAAGTTGCGCCAACTGATTCACTGCAGGGCAAGTCCTTAGCCGCTGCACCAGAACCTTCCCAGCACGCATCTGAGACGTGTAGCGCTGCGGCCACGCTTCAAGACAGATCCATGGCAGAACCCAAGGACCAGCCCGTGCCTCCCAATCTGCTGCCAGCCGTGTCTGAGCCCCTGCCCAAGGACAAGGACCCAGTTTTGAAATTCAATGCGCCTTCTCAACTCAATCCTGAAACATTTAACTTTCATTTTAATAAGGCAAACTTGGATTTGAATTCTGATTTAGCTCCTAATGTTGTTGAACTTTTCTCGTGCAGGTTCCACCATAAAAACACCAAGAATATGCTAAAGGCACTCAACTTGGTCCCCCTCTTCAAGTTCCGAAGGAAAAATCAACGGAAGGGACCAAGGATGAAGTCAAGAACGTACAGGGCACAACTAAAGCTGTTCCCCCACGAGCATTGTCCAAGGAAGACAGTCCATAATGGACAGCAACTGCTCTCATTCAAATCACTCCTCAATATCTTTCCCGATAAGTTACGTTCTCGTCAATGGATTCCTTTTTGTGTTTCTAACTTTTTTCTCCATGATGGAGCGCAGATTCAACAGCAAGAGGCTCATAATCGGCTCCATGTTGACGCTGAAATCCTGGGAACACAATCAAATGCCTAGCATGCCGCCCCGTCTTGCCTAGACGTTAAATAAAGCGCTCCTAGGAGGCAGCCTAGCCCTGGTTTGTATTTCTCACTTCATTTTCTGTTGCTGCCCGTTATATCTCTCAAACCTTTCTACTGTTGTCATGCTTATTGCTTATCACATTGAGGACAATGTTCAGTTTAGGTTTGGGGGTGTGGATTTAAAATTTTGCATATAGAAACAAGTAGGTTTGGGGTTGATACACGGCCAGGACATTTAAATTTCTGCTTGTGATTAGTATGATAACTTGTTAATAGGAATGTATATGCTAAGTTAACTATCTTTGCTTTACTAAGAGTCATGCCATGGTTAAGTAGTTTATAATCTGCACTTCACAATGCCATGTTTTAAGTGATTAAGTGAACGAAATAACTTAATTTGAGTGAACCTTAGAAAATTAGTGGAGACTTCCCTATGAGTTCTTTGAGCCTAATTGCCATTCTTTCTGAGGGATATACTTGTTTCTACTCTTAAATACTCATCACTTTTGTTCTTAATTGTTGATCTCATTAAATCATATTTGCATTGAATTTTAAAGAACTAACATCATTTAGATACTCTTGATTTAATGTTTGGTTTGCCATAAGAAGTGATGTAGGCTATGTATGCATTAACCTCTAACGGCTTGATCCTACCCTATTGCATGCTCCATAAGCCAATTTTGAAGTCAAACACTCAACCTTTTCTTTCATCACCCAAAGTATAACCTAACCCAAAATACTTAGCCACTCATCAGAGCCATACCCTATAACCTCAGTTTGTGCTAAGGTTGCCGTAAATGAGATTCATGGTGAGAATAAGAGGTGAAAGAAGATGCTGCCCAATTCAAAGCACTTTTGCGTCAATTCAAAGTTCAAAATTAAAGAAAACCTTTACAAGTTGCAAGCTGCACGAAAGTTTGAGGAAATCATTGCATGATCTTGGTTCAAACTCAATTCAAAGAACAGAAAAAAAAAACATTCAAATCAAAAGAAAGAAAGAAACGTTGAGAAAAAGAAGGAAAAAATAAGTGAAAAAACAAAGTAAATTCAGCCAAGTGAGCCAAGAGCCTCAAAATAAGCCACAAGAGCCTCAAAATAAGCCACAAGAGCCTCAAAATAAGTCATCAAGAAACCACAATGCCGTGGGCCTTAAGAAAATATTCAGTTAAGAAATTCCAAGTTCAAGTCATGACTTCTCATGCCTTGGCACAGCTCAGGTTCTTTGAATCCCATCCTTCCTTGCTAAACCCCAAAGCTTAGCCCCATTACAACCTAAAACGGAAGACCTAACTGATATTATGGACAATCATGATGAGGATTCAGGTACATATCTATGTTCTTAAAGTTCAATTCCTTTCATGAGATCTTTATTTCCATAAAGTGCTATTCTTCATTGTTACTCATATGTGATTAAATTTGAATTTCATAACATAAACTCATCACATATGCTTGAAAAGAGTGTAAGCCTAGGATTCTTGTGCGAATTGAGAGTTTCCTAGTGAGGATTAGAGTCGAGGCGAAATCTTTCTAGGGTACTTAGATGAAGTTGTTTCCAAACTTGATCACCTGAAAATATTGGCATTTATACACGTACACCTTCACATGACACTCACAGCTATGGCATTCCTTTTAGTTCTGCAAAGCATGTCTACTTACTTTGATTCTTATTAGCTTGTTAAGAGTACTATATCTAGCACCTTTTTGTTTAAGTAAAACGTTTGTGGGTATCGTACTGTTATAACCCTCAGGAGACAAAACTCCTCCTACTAGGTGAACCTAGGGGTTTAAATGTTCTATCTTAACTAAAATCGAGTTTTTTCATTTTGTTAACGTTTTTTTTGCTCAGGGACTAGCAAAAGATGGGTTTGGGGGTATTTGATCAGTCGTTATTTATACATCATTTTGATGTGATATATGCCTCTCTTACATGTCTTTTGAATGATTTCGTGCCATCAATAGTAGAAAATAATCAATCTTGTGAGACTTGTGCAAAGTTAGAAATTTAGGTAAAATCTGGAAAGAACGCAAAAAGAATGACTCAAATCGGAGTCCAGATGAAGGAGATATCCTCATTTCAATATCAGGTCCTGAACGGAGTCCTGAGTGCGCCAGTGCGCCGGTGCGCCTATTTTTGGCCACTGGCCAAGTACCTCATATCAGGCCCTCCGGGTCTCAAACCTGTGTTTCATGACATCAAGGTCAGGTCCTAGAAGTGCCAAGGATGCGCCAAGGCAGGTCGATGACATGTCCCAAGAAATCCCATCCGAGCCCAGATGTGCGCCTAAGCCGGGGGTCCCTGTTCCGCCAGCGGTGGATCAGAGGTTCTCTGTCTGCGCTAAGCCTGACAACATTTGCGCCAAGCCTGAACGAAGATGCACTTCTACTATACTCATGATGTACTTCAAAAGCGCAGTCCCATATCCTGATTACAAAGACAGTCCAAAATCCAAGTTTGGCCAACTTGCGTTCCCACTTGCCAGCCTGCATTCACACTCCCGGCCATGCTCTGATTGGTTCTACTAGATTTTAAGGACTTTGTAATTAATTAAAAGTAGAATAAGGTTTTACCAATCCTTATAGAATAAGGTTTTACCAATCCTTATAGAATAAAGTTATACCAATCCTTATAGAACAAGGTTTTCCCTTATCTATAAAGAGGAGAATCATGCAAAAGGGGGAGATAATTAGCTAGAGGCGTTTTTGGCAGATACAGAGAAACCTTAACCGTAGATAGTATTTTGGTTTTTTTAGAGTTTTACGTTAAAGCTTGGTTCTTCCCGAAGTAGAGTGTGTTGGACGTGGAGCTTGGAGAAGAAGGTTCTGCCGTGTCTTCTGCTGCACTTGTTCTTCACAATATCTTCTGTACCCTTATTTTCATTATTGAAATTTACTTATGAATTCAATTATATTTGTTTCAATTTCAGTTATGTGTGAGTAGTCATTAGGATTAGGGCTGCTTGAAGCCCTAGCCATGTTAGCTTGTTGATTTGATTTCTGGCTCTTGATTATGATTGCTATGCATGCTGAATAAGTTGGATTACTATGCTTAATGACCTTAATTTATGCCTATAAGATTAGCTACCTTGTTTGCATATAATTATTGATGTAATTGCTTCAGTGACCGTCATATCATCTTGTGATTTGGAGCATTGAAAGCATTCTTACTGGTAATCTTAACTCATAACGACCTAGGATTGCATGTCACTTTGCTAGGCTAATGTGGTGTCATTAAATTCTCTTTAAACTTCATGCATCATCTTAAAAGGTAGGTGATAGACGTTCTAGGCATATGCCCTGTTTAGAACATGCTAAGTAAGAGGGAATAAGATGTGTCTAGTGAACCAACGCCAGGTCCTAGGCACGGGCACCTAATTCAGAAAATGCATAGTAATTTTGTCAAGGAAATCTGGTTAAGAGTTATAATTGGTTAGCGTGGATAGTAAGCCTTAATTCGCCTTAGTTAATAATCAATCAACCGTTAATTCTTGCATTGTTATTTTCTGCATTTTATTTTACTTGTCTTTAAATTTCAGTTCTCACATCATAAACCCTCCTGCGCGTGTGTGTGTTTTCACTAAGTTAATGAATCTGAACTAAAATGGTCATAACGTTGATACAAGTCCTCGAGGGATCGACTCTTGATGTGCTACTATACTATTCTTATCTATTTGTGCACTTGCAAGGATTTTATAACTGTTAGAATTGAATTGCATATTTCTTGCTCTTTAATTTTACCAACAATCACCTCCACCAAGTCCACACATGGCGGATGCAAGGGACCAATGTGAAGATCGCGCCCTAGTGCCACCACTAGCCCCACGGCTCATCAAGGATTTTACCATCCCCCATGTCTCGGAGGACCAATTTTCTATCTTTTTTCCCATGTCTACGGTGGCAAATTTCGAGTTGAAGTCTGGAACGATTCACATGCTGCCAACATTTCACGGACTTTTGGGAGAGGATTCACACCCGCACATAAAGGAATTTGTTGAAGTCTACTCAACTTTGCGCATTAACGGCATGACGGAAGTGAAAATTTTACTAAGGCTTTTTCACTTTAGCCTTAAGGATCGTGCTAAGGCATGGTTCGACTCCTCGGCTCCAGCCTCAATCCACTCGTGGCGGGACTTGTCTTCAAAATTCCTCACACAATACTATCCCGTGACGAAAACGAATGAGTTGAAGGCTAAGATCAGGGCCCCACGACATGGATGGGATGAACCCTTCTACAAGTATTGGGAGCACTTCAATCAAATGCTAAGGGAGTGCCCCAACCACAATATTGACGACCATCACTTGACGTTATACTTCTACTGAGGTTTGAAGACGAGCGATCAGACAATGGTGAACTTTCAATCCCAAGGGATTGTAGAAGGCACAGCCGCGGAGGTAAGGACCTCTTTTGAGAACATCACTCAAGGCGAGAAACAATTTAGCTACCGAGGACATTCCACTAGGGCTAATGGTGATGCGTACACCAATGATAGAGATCATGCCATTGCTCAGCTTACGGAAATGGCGAAGAAGCTTTGTAACGAGAAGGTGAAGGGAGTTCAAATCTGTGAAGTATGCTCCATTCAAGGACATACTTCACAAGAATGTCCAACGGTGGAAGAAGCCAACTTTGCGGGAGGTTTCAACAACGGCCCAAGGGCCCCGGAATGACCCATACTCAAACACATATAACCCGGGTGGAGGAACCATCCAAATTTTTGATGGAACAATATTCAAGCCGCACCAAACCCACCACCTGGATTCCATCAAAAAGTTGCGGCTCCCTATATGCCTCAGTAAGTTCCCCCGCCAAATCAGAAAAATGGAACCAAGTGCTTAGAAGAACTCGTCCACGGAATGGCTCAAAGCCTCAGGCGTTCATGTCCAAGATGGATAGAGCCATTGATCAGTCGTTATTTATGCATCATTTTGATGTCTTTATATGCCTCTCTTACATGTCTTTTGAATGATTTTGTGCCATCAATAGTAAAAAATGATCAATCTTGTGAGACTTGTGCAGAGTTAGAAAGATGGGTAAAATCTAGAAAGAACACAAAAGAATGACACAAATCGAAGTCCAGATGAAGGAGATGTCCTCATTTCAATATCAGGTCCTGAACGAAGTCCTGAGTTCGCCAGTGCGCCTATTTTGGGTCACTGGCCAAGTACCTCATATCAGGCCCTCCGGGTCTCAAACCTGTGTTTCATGACATCAAGGTCAAGTCCTAGAAGTGCCAAGGTCGCGTCAAGGTAGGTCGAGGACATGTCCCAAGAATTCCCATCCGAGCCCAGATGTGCGCCTAAGCCCGGGGTCCCTGTTCCACCAGCAGTGGATCAGAGGTTCTCCCTCTGCGCTAAGCCTGACAACATTTGCGCCAAGCCTGAACGAAGATGCACTTCTACTATACTCATGATGTGCTTCAAAAGCGCAGTCCCAGATCCTGATTACGAAGACAGTCCAAAAGCCAAGTTCGGAGCCCAAGCCTCTGCCACGGCCAACTTGCGTTCCCACTTGCCAGCTTGCGTTCCCACTTACCAGCTTGCATTCACACTCCCAACTATGTTCCGATTGGTTCTAATAGATTTTAAGGACTTTGTAATTAAATAGAAGTACAATAACTATTCCAGAACATTCTAGGATAGGGTTTTTAATACCAATCCTTATAGAACAAGGTTTTCCCTTTGTCTATAAAATGGAGCCTTTGTTCAATGTTTTGGAAGAGAAGGATATACCATATTTTCATAAATAATATTTTACACACTGATTATTGGGCATGGAGCTTGGAGAAGAAGGCTCTGCCGTGTCTACTGCTGCAACTATTCTTCACAATATCTTTTGTAACCTTATTTTTACTGCAATTTAATTATGAATTCAATTACGCTTGTGTTTATTTCAGTTATGTGTGAGTAGTCATTAGGATTAGGGCTGCTTGAAGCCCTAGCCATGTTAGCTTGTTGATTGGATTTCTGGCTCTTGATTATGATTGATATGCATGCTGAATAAGTTGGATTACTGTGCTTAATGACCTTAATTTATGCCTATAAGATTAGCTACCTTGTTTGTATATAATTATTGATGTAATTGCTTCAGTGACCGTCATATCATCTTGGGATTTGGAGCATCGAAAATATTCTTACTTGTAATCTTAACTCATAATGACCTAGGATTGCATGTCACTTTGCTAGGCTAATGTGGTGTCATTAAATTATCTTTGAACTTCATGCATCATCTTAAAAGGAAGGTGATAGACATTCTAGGCATATACCCTGTTTAGAACATGCTAAGTAAGAGGGAATAAGATGTGTCTAGTTAACCAACGCCAGGTCCTAGGCACGGGCACCTAATTCAGAAAAAGCATAATAATTAGGTCAAGGAAATCTGATTAGTAACTATAATTGGTTAGAGTGGATAGTGAGCCTTAATTCGCCTTAGTTAATAATCAATCAACCGTTAATTCTTGCATTGTTATTGTCTGCATTTTATTTTTTCACTAAGTTAATAAATCTGAACTAAAGTGGTCTTAACGTTGATACAAGTCCCCGAGGGATCGACTCTTGCTGTGCTACTATACTATTCTTATCGATTTGTGCACTTGCAAGGATTTTATAACTGTTAGAATTGAATTGCATATTTCTTGCTCTTTAATTTCACCAGCAAGTTTTTGGCGCCGTTGCCGGGGACTTGTCCCTCAACGGTGTCGATCAATTCAGATTTAGTTAACTCAATTTTGTATATAACCTATTTAGATTTCATTCAGATTGTTTACTAACTTTGTTTGTCATCTTTCTCATGTACATATGAACAACTCATACATGGATTTGGGAGCTTGGAACGATCCATATCCAACTTCATTCAATCAGGGGTGGAGCAATCATGAAAAACCATAACCATATAACCCGGGGTGGTGCGAGCAGCCTAATTTCGCATGGAAATCCCCTCAAATAGTTCCTCACTATGAACCAACTCCTGACCTCCACCCTTCACTGACGGCCTTGGTACAATGCATGGGGATTTGTACTCAATACATGGCAGCCGCTTCTAAAGAAAGCCTAGAGGAAAGCCAACGCCTAGAGGAGAGACTTGAAAAGAGCAGGAGGGAGTTTGACTTCAACATGCGCCAAATCGAAGAAAGGGCATGATTCTCGCCAAGTGAGGCCATGAATGATGATCATGATAAAGTTATCATCAAGCCAACACTTCGACAAGTGCTTGCCATGGAGGCCGCGAAGTCCACCCAACCTTCGATGTGGACCAAGATACAAAGCATGGAGGCTTGTATACAGAACCATCACACAGATGAAGAGCATAATGAGGACACCACCAAGCTAACACTTCGACAAGTGCTTGCCATGGATGCCATGAATTCCACCCAAGGCCATGCCGTGATAGTGTCTCCCGATTCTGCTCAAATTGAGCAGTGGGACGCACCCAATTCATACCCTCCAGTATACTCTTCCTTTTATAATGTTTCTGATTCTGATTTCATGTCTAACTATACCTCTTTGCCTTGCACTAACAGATTGGAAAGCGAAATGGAAGAAAACTGGGAGGATGAGAATAGGACAGATCATAGTGACAGGGACATCCAGGTCAAACCCATGCCCCTGCCCTATGTGCTGCCCAGCAGCAACGTACTGCCCCAAGCCGTGTCCCACATCCATGACCACGTTCTGCCTATTGTCCTGCCGCAAACCCAGTTTCCTGCTGAGTCCTAGGACTCGCCAAATGCCCTACCGCAGCCACAGCCCAACGCTGAAGAACCTGGACATGTCCAGGGCACGCCTTCAATGTGCCAAGCTGCACCAACTGATTCATTACAGGGCAAGTTCTTAGCCGCTGCACCAGAACCTTCCCAGCACGCATCTGAGATGCGCAGCACTACGGCCACACTTCAAGACACATCCACGGCAGAACCCAAGGACTAGCATGTGCCTCCCATTCTGCTGCCAGCCGTGTCTCAGCCCCTGACCAAGGATTAGGACCCGGTTTTGAAATTCAATACGCCTTCTCAACTCAATCCTGAAACACTTAACTTTCATTTGAATAAGGCAAACTTGGATTTGAATTCTGATTTAGCTCCTAATACTGTTGAACTTTTCCGTGCAGGTTCCACCATAAAAACACCAAGAATATACTAAAGGCCCTCAACTTGGTCCCCCTCTTCAAGTTCCTAAGGAAAAATCGACGGAAGGGACCAAGGATGAAGTCTAGAACGTACAGGGCACAACCAAAGTTGTTCCCCCACGGGCATTGTCCAAGGAAGACATTCCAGAATGGACAGAAACTGCTCTCATTCAAATCAATCCTCAATTTCCCGATAAGTTACGTTCTCGTCGGTGGATTCCTTTATGTGTTCCTAACTTTTTTCTCCATGATGCAGCGCAGATTCTACATCAAGATGCTCATAATTGGTTCCATGTTGGCGCTGAAATCCTGGGCACACCATCAAATGCCTAGCATGCCAGCCTCGTCTTGCCTAGACGTTAAATAAAACGCTCCTAGGAGGCAGCCTAGCCCTGGTTTGTATTTCTCACTTCCTTTTCTGTTTCTGCCCGTTATATCTCTCAAACCTTTCTACTGTTGTCATGCTTACTGCTTATCACATTGGGGACAATGTTCAGTTTAGGTTTGGTGGTGTGGATTTAAAATTTTGAATATAGAAACAAGTAGGTTTGGGGGTGATACAGGGCCAGGTCTTTTGAATTTTCAGCCTTAGTTTTTTTTGTTGTTTAGTTAGTTACTTAATTTTTTGCTTTTGAATAGTATGATAACTTGTTAATATGGATGTATATGCTAAGTTAACTGTCTTAGCCTTACTAAGAGCCATGCCATGGTCAAGTAGTTCATAATTTGCACTTCACAATGCCATGTTTTAAGTGATTAAGTGAACGAAATAACTGAATTTGAGTGAACCTTAGAAAATTAGTGGAGACTTCCCTGTGAGATCTTTGAGCCTAATTGCCATTCTTTTTTAGGGATATACTTGTTTCTACTCTTAAACACTCATCGCTTTTGTTCTTAATTGTTGATCTCATTACATCATATTTGCATTGAATTTTAAAGAACTAACATCATTTAGATACTCTTGATTTAATGTGTGCTTTTCCATAAGAAGTGATGTAGGCTATGTGTGCTTTAACCTCTAAAGGCCTTATCCTACCCCATTGCATGCTCCCTAGGCCAATTTTGAAGCCAAACACTCAGCCTTTTCTTTCATCACCCAAAGTATAACCTAACCCAAAATACTTAGCCATTCATCACAGCCATACCCTATAACCTCAGTTTGTGCTAAGGTTGTCGTAAATGAGATTCATGGTAAGAATGAAAGGTGAAAGAAGATGCTGCCCAATTCAAAGGACATTCGCGTCAATTCAAAGTTCAAAAGTAAAGAAAAGATTTACAAGTTGCAAGCTGCACGAAAGTTTGAGGAAATCATTGCATGATCTTGGTTCAAACTCATTTCAAAGAACAGAAAAAAACGTTCAAATCAAAAGAAAGAAAGAAACGTTGAGAAGAAATGAAAAGAAAAAGATAAAAAGTGAAAAACAAAGTAAAGTAAGCCAAGTGAGCCAAGAGCCTCAAAATAACCCATCAAGAAAGCACAATGCCGTGGGCCTTAAGAAAGGATTCAGTTCAGAAATTCCAAATTCAAGTCATGACTTCTCATGCCTTGGAACAGCTCAGGTTCTTTGAATCCCATCCTTCCTTGCCAAACCCCTAAGCTTAGCCCCGTTACAACCTAAAAAGGAAGACCTAACTGATCTTATGGACCATCATGCTGAGGATTAAGGTACGTATTTATGTTCTTAAAGTTCAATTCCTTTCATGAGATCTTTATTTCCATAAAGTTCTATTCTTCATTATTACTCATATGTGATTAAATTTGAATTTCATAACATAAACTCATCACACATGCTTGAAAAGAGTGAAAGCCTAGGATTCTTGTGCGAATTGAGAGTTGGCTAGTGAGGATTACAGTCGAGGCGAAATCTTTCTAGGGCACTTAGATGAAGTTGTTTTCAAACATGATCACTCGAAATATTGGCACTTATACACGTACACCTTCACATGACACTCACGGCTATGGCATTCCTTTTAGTTTTGCAAAGCATGTCTACTTACTTTGATTCTTATTAGCTTGTTAAAAGTACTATCTCCAGCATCTTTTTTTTGTCTAAGTAAAATGCTTGTGGGTATCGTGTTGTTATAACCCTCAGGAGATAAAACTCCTCCTACTAGGTGAACCTAGGGGTTTAAATGTTCTATCTTAACTAAAATCGAGTCTTTTCATTTTGTTAGCATTTGTTTTGCTCAGGGACTAGCAAAAGATAGGTTTGGGGGTATATGATCAGTCGTTATTTATGCATCATTTTGATGTCTTTATATGCCTCTCTTACATGTCTTTTGAATGATTTCGTGCCATCAATAGTAGAAAATGATCAATCTTGTGAGACTTGTGTAGAGTTAGAAAGATAGGTAAAATTTGGAAAGAACACAAAAAGAATGACTCAAATCGGAGTCCAGATGAAGGAGATGTCCTCATTTCAATATCAGGTCCTGAACAGAGTCCTGAGTGCGCCAGTGCGCCAGTGTGCCTATTTTGGGTCACTGGCCAAGTACCTCATATCAGGCCCTCCGGGTCTCAAACCTATGTTTCATGACATTAAGGTCAGGTCCTAGAAGTGCCAAGGTCGCGCCAAGACAGGTCGAGGACTGATCAGTCGTTATTTATGCATCATTTTGATGTCTTTATATGCCTCTCTTACATGTCTTTTGAATGATTTCGTGCCATCAATAGTAGAAAATGATCAATCTTGTGAGACTTGTGCAGAGTTAGAAAGATCGGTACAATCTGGAAAGAACGCAAAAAGAATGACTCAAATCGGAGTCCAGATGAAGGAAATATCCTCATTTCAATATCAGGTCCTTAACAGAGTTCTGAGTGCGCCAGTGCGCCTATTTTGGGCCACTGGCCAAGTACCTCATATCAGGCCCTCCGGGTCTCAAACCTATGTTTCATGACATCAAGGTCAGATCCTAGAAGTGCCAAGGTCGCGCCATGGCAGGTCGAGGACATGTCCCAAGAACTCCCATCCGAGCCCAGATGTGTGCCTAAGTCGGGGGTCCCTATTTCCCCAGCGGTAGATCAGAGGTTCTCCCTCTGCGCTAAGCCTGACAACATTTACGCCAAGCCTGAATGAAGATGCACTTCTAATATACTCATGATGTGCTTCAAAAGCGCAGTCCCAGATCCTGATTACGAAGACAGTCCAAAAGCCAAGTTCGGACCACTTGCCAGCTTGCGTTCCCACTTGCCAGCTTGCATTCACACTCCCAACTATGTTCTGATTGGTTCTAATAGATTTTAAGGACTTTGTAATTAATTAAAAGTACAATAACTTTCCCTATCCTTATAGGACATGGTTTTACCAATCCTTATTGAATAAGGTTTTACCAATCCTTATAGGACATGGTTTTACCAATCCTTATAGGACAAGGTTTTCCCTTTATCTATAAAAGGGAGCCTTTGTTCAGTGTTTTAGAGGAGGTGAGAATTAGCTAGAGGCGTTTTTGGGTGATACAGAGACACCTTAGCCGCAGATAGTATTTTGTTTTTTTAGAGTTTTACGTTAAAGCTTGGTTCTTCCCGAAGTCGAGTGTGTTGGACGTGGAGCTTGGAGAAGAAGGCTCTGCCGTTTCTTCTGCTGCACCTGTTCTTCACAATATCTTTTGTACCCTTATTTTCATTATTGCAATTTACTTATGATTTCAATTATATTTGTTTCAATTTCAGTTATGTGTGAGTAGTCATTAGGATTAGGGCTGCTTGAAGCCCTAGCCATGTTAGCTTGTTGATTGGATTTCTGGCTCTTGATTATGATTGTTATGCATCCTGAATAAGTTGGATTACTATGCTTCATGACCTTAATTTTTGCCTATAAGATTAGCTACCTTGTTTGCATATAATTATAGATGTAATTGCTTGAGTGACCGTCATATCATCTTGTGATTTGGAGCATCGAAAGTATTCTTACTTGTAATCTTAACTCATAACGACCTAGGATTGCATGTCACTTTGCTAGGCTAATGTGGTGTCATTAAATTCTCTTTAAACTTCATGCATCATCTTAAAAGGTAGGTGATAGACGTTCTAGGCATATGCCCTGTTTAGAACATGCTAAGTAAGAGGGAATAAGATGTGTCTAGTGAACCAACGCCAGGTCCTAGGCACGGGCACCTAATTCAGAAAATGCATAGTAATTAGGTCAAGGAAATCTGGTTAAGAGCTATAATTGGTTAGAGTGGATAGTAAGCCTTAATTCGCCTTAGTTAATAATTAATCAACCGTTAATTCTTGCATTGTTATTTTCTGCATTTTATTTTGCTTGTCTTTAAATTTCAGTTCTCACACCATAAACCCCCCCTGCGTGTGTGTGTGTGTGTTTTCACTAAGTTAATAAATCTGAACTAAAGTGGTCATAACGTTGATACAAGTCCTCGAGAGATCGACTCTTGATGTGCTACTATACTATTCTTATTGATTTGTGCACTTGCAAGGATTTTATAACTGTTAGAATTGAATTCCATATTTCTTGCTCTTTAATTCTACCAACAAGGACATGTCCCAAGAACTCCCATTTGAGCCCAGATGTGCGCCTAAGCCCGAGGTCCCTGTTCCGCCAGCCGTGGATCAGAGGTTCTCCCTCTGTGCTAAGCCTGACAACATTTGCGCCAAGCCTGAACGACGATGCGCTTCTATTATACTCATGACGTGCTTTAAAAGCGTAGTCCTAGATCCTGATTACGAAGACAGCCCAAAAGCCAAGTTCGGAGCCCTAGCCTCTGCCATGGCCAGCTTGTGTTCCCACTGGCCAGCTTGCGTTCCCACTTGCCTGCTTGCGTTCCCACTTGCTAGCTTGCATTCACACTCCAAACTATGTTCTGATTGGTTCTTATAGATTTTAAGGACTTTGTAATTAATTAGAAGTACAATAACTATTCCAGAACATTCTAGGATAGGGTTTTTAATACCAATCCTTATAGAACAAGGTTTTCCCTTTGTCTATAAAATGGAGCCTTTGTTCAGTGTTTTGGGAGAGAAGGAGAGACCATATTTTTAGAAATAATATTTTACACACAGATTATTGGGCGTGGAAATTGGAGAAGAAGGCTCTACCGTGTCTTCTGCTGCACATGTTCTTCACAATATCTTTTGTAACCTTATTTTTATTGCAGTTTAATTATGAATTCAATTACGCTTGTGTTTATTTCAGTTATGTGTGAGTAGTCATTAGGATTAGGGCTTCTTAAAGCCCTAGCCATGTTAGCTTGTTGATTGGATTTCTGGCTCTTGATTATGATTGATATGCATGCTGAATAAGTTGGATTACTGTGCTTAATGACCTTAATTTAGGCCTATAAGATTAGCTACCTTGTTTGCATATAATTATTGATGTAATTGCTTCAGTGACCGTCATATCATCTTGTGATTTGGAGCATTGAAAGCATTCTTACTTGTAATCTTAACTCATAACGACCTAGGATTGCATGTCACTTTGCTAGGCTAATGTGGTGTCATTAAATTCTCTTTGAACTTCATGCATCATCTTAAAAGGAAGGTGATAGACGTTCTAGGCATATGCCCGTTTTAGAACATGCTAAGTAAGAGGGAATAAGATGTATCTAGTGAACCAACGCCAGCTCCTAGGCACGGGCATCTAATTTAGAAAATGCATAGTAATTAGGTCAAGGAAATCTGATTAGTAACTATAATTGGTTAGGGTGGATAGTAAGCCTTAATTCGCCTTTGTTAATAATCAATCAACCGTTAATTCTTGCATTGTTATTGTTTGCATTTTATTTTACCTGTCTTTAAATTTCAGTTTTCACATCATAAACCCCACCCCCCCTGCGTGTGTGTGTGTTTTCACTAAGTTAATAAATCTGAACTAAAGTGGTCATAACGTTGATACAAGTCCTCGAGGGATCAACTCTTGCTGTGCTACTATACTATTCTTATCGATTTGTGCACTTGCAAGGATTTTATAACTGTTAGAATTGAATTGCATATTTCTTGCTCTTTAATTCCACCAACAGCCATCACCAACTTGGAGAATCAAATTGGGCAGCTTGCAACCCAATTACATCAATGAGAACAAGGCAAGTTTCCAAGCCAAGTCATGATGAATCCCAAGGGACTTCAACACCCAACGGTCAATGCCATCACCTTACGGAGTGGAACACATATTCAAAGCCCTAAACCTGCATCCTACTAAGAATTCGTGGAAGATGAAGAAGTTGGCCTACCCATGACACCCCCAAGGGACGAGCAAGTAATGCCCTAGCCACAGATGGTGCCTACAACTAGTCATGGATAGCTCCTTGATGAATCTCTGAACACTGCCATGTCGCAGCCTAGAAACAGGGCACTGAACCAAACTGGACCGTAGACCCCCTGCCGAGTCATAGCATATGCCTCAACTTGTACTGCCGAGAGCCATTCCCCGACTTGTCCCCCTAAGTTGGGCATGAACCTGTACCGTTGAATCAAATCTTGCCGCATGACCAGCACCGCAACATGCCACAAACTCAAGCTCTACTGAGAGCCCTACCTCAAGCTATTCTACCAAGAGCCACATCATAGCCGACGTCCGTGTCTCACATGCTGTCGTTGAACCAGCACCAAACTGGACCTCAGAATGTCATGCCGCCAGTATGCCAACCTGCGCCTAAACCTAGGCAGGACCTTCGCCGCAATACCATCATCCTAGCGTGTTCCAACCTACGCTTAGCACATACCTGCTGGAAAAGCTCCACGCCACTGCACCAGAACCTCTCCAGGGCATGCCTGTGACGCGCCCAGCTGCGCCCACTCAGAACTCAGACCCAGCTGCGCCAAAATCCCATGGCATGCCAACAACAGTCCCTTCTCAGGCCCAATTTGCGCCAAGTGCCAATAACAAGGCCACAACTGAGTCCTTGGGTCCTAACAGCCAAACAATTCAAGCGGATCACTCTAACTCTAAATTTCATGCTTGAAAGCACACTAAACAAGTACAAGTTGATTTAGATGATGAAGTTGCTTTGCCATTTCCTCACAGATTTCACAGCCAAAACAAGGAGAAGGAGGATTTCAAGAAGGAGATGGAACGCATTCTGAAAAAGCTCGAAATTACATTTCCTTTCCACAACCTCATCAAGCACATGCCAATCTTTACCAACCTATTGAAGGATGTAGTTTCTGGAAAACGTGGAGCTACACCAACAATCACCCTAAACATCAATTCAGCCACTTTCACTGCTCTCCACGGCAGGCCACCAAAGGTTGACGACCCAGGCCCTCCATCACTCCCATTTATCGTCAACGAAAAATGGTTTAATAATTGTCTTTGCGATACAGGGTGGGCAGTAAGTATCATGCCCTATCATGTGTTTCAATCCTTAAACTTAGGACCGTTAAAACCAAATGAGTTATGCATTAGATTAGTTGATTCCTCTGTGTCTTGGCTAATGGGTGTGATTGAGGATGTTAGTGTGCATACAGCGGATATTTGTATTGCTGCAGATTTTCATGTCCTGAGGATGGGGAAGCCTGGCCCAAGTGAAGATCCACCATTGTTTTTTGGCAGACCCGTCTTAGCCACAGTGGACTGTGACATCAACGTCAAATGAGGGACAGTGGCTATCAATGTGTGGGAGAAACTAAGGACATTCAACAGCCGAGACATCTTCTAGTACCCTATTAAATCCATTGTTGATTTTCCCTTAGAACTAATGGATCATTTGATGCCGGAAACAATAGCAGGTTCAAGCGCTAAGGAATTTCTTGCAAAGGATGTCACACGGCCTCCAGAGGATTATGAGGGTCACGAAAGTGCAGAGGCTAGAGTGCTTCAGGACGTGCCCTCCCTGTAATGGTCAAGAAAATGTCATGGCCCTGCAGCCCCAATAAAGGACTTAGCACTCACAACCAAGGTGGCAATCCATTCACGGCCTACATTGGAGCCACTCCCAGGAAAATCCACATCTACACGTCTAGGTAAGCGACAAACTTCCCTAGTCATATTATCTACTAACTTGGATGAAAGTGCGTCTCTGCAGGTGCTCAGAGAGAAACCGAAGATGAGGGCCCATATATTGCCACTCACGGCCAAGGCACCATGGCCATCCATGATGGATCCTCCTCCATTCCATTGGACACAGCTGTCCCCAACGCCGGCCATTCCTAGCACAATCACGAGTCACATTGACCTTCCACCGGCCTAACATGCTTAACCTGCCAGGCACATCTTGCCCAGACGTTAAATAAAGCGCTCCTAAGAGGCAGCCTAGCCCTAGTTTGTATTTCTCTCTTCCTTTACTGTTTCTGCCTTTAAATAAAGCGCTCCTAGGAGGCAGCCTAGCCATAGTTTGTGTTTCTCTCTTCCTTTACTGTTTGTGCCTTTATATCTCCCAAAACCTTTGTTCTGTTGTTATGCATATTGCTTATCACATTGAGGACAATGTTCAGTTTAGGTTTGGGGGTGTGGATTAAAATCAAATTTTACATATAGGAACATTGAGGTGTGGAGGTAGTACACGGCCAGGAAAATTAAATTTTTAGTGGTTAATTAGTTTAAGTTTGCTAGTGATAGTATTATAACTAGTTAATAGGGATGTACATGCTAAGTTAACTATCTTTGCCTTACTAAGAGTCATGACATGGTCAAGTAGTTCATAACTTACACTTCACAATGCCATGTTTTAAGTGATTAAGTGAACAAAACAACTGAATTTGAGTGAACCTTGGAAAATTAGTGGAGACTACCTTGTGAGATTTTTTTGAGCCTAATCGCCATTCTTTCTAAGGGATATATATTTTTCTACTCTTAAACACTCTTCACTTTGTTCTTAATTGTTGATCTCACTACATCATATTTTTTTATCTCACTCTTCACTTCAGAGTTGTAATGAAGAAGTTATCTCAAATTGAAAATCAAGCCTCAAAAGTTAGCCTGAGGCTGGTCCTAGACATGCCCTTAACATGCCATTGGAGATGTCCTAACTAGCCCAAAGACATGCCCTGGCATGTCTTCTACTGAGTCCCTCATAAGCCTTGATCGAGTCCCAAGACGTGTCCTATGACATTTCCCAAGACAGTCCAACCGAGAACTCAGCCCTGCTCAAGACCTACCTGCCAAGTCCTTGCGCTAGTTCCGCCCCACCAGGACATGTCCCAGCGCATATTCCTGGTCCGCCAGCGGAAGAACCAAAGTTCACACTACTGCGCCAACTTTCAGTGTCATGCGCTAAGCCAATACCCTTATGCGCTTTTGATGAGCCAATGATGCGTCGCAGAAGCGCGGTACTAAATTATCGAGAGGCACCTCCTCACGGTCCCCTAGCGGTGTGTCCTGAGCATGTCCCGAGACATGTCTGCGCCCTAATTAGGGCGCAGTTTTGTGATCTCCCAGTTCTGCCAGCTTTTTGAGTGTGCCCAGGCTTCAGACCTTCAAAGTACTTCATTAGGAAGCCCAACACGTGGTTTGGGCCAGTTGCTAAGGTTCATGACATGGCAAATTCAAGAAGTCCTTTAAAAGACCCTAAAACAGTTAAATCGAGGTCCAGCTGTGTTCCGAAAGCCCAAGGCTTGGCCCAACCCATTAAGTGACGTCCAAGCAAGCTCTAGAAGACTCCAGAACTGCCTTAGCGCCCAAGGAAGTCCAAGAAGATTGTATCTCAGCCTTTGCCGCAAGTCCTAGTCCTTGTTAAAAAAGGATTAGCCTTTTTGAGTCCTCTTTCTTGTCAAACTAGGATAGCAGTGTTTAATTCAGATTGTAATCATATTCTAGCCCCAATTGGTCTCCTATTTCTTAGGGGCGTGGTCTCTTATAAATAGGAGCCTTAGGCGTCAGGATGAAGACTCGGAGAACCCTAGCCGCATTTACACATTGTTATTCAGTTTTTCAGTTTTAAATTAAAACTTTTTTACTTTCTTACAATTTTTGGGCGTGTAGCATGGAGAGGAACAGCCTTGCCGTGTCTTCTGCAGAGCATCATTGTCCATCATTGTTCTTTACTTTACGCTTTTATTTCGTTGTAACTTTAAATGAGAATTTACATTATGTCTTGACTTTCAGTTATGCGTGAGTAGTTTTATTAGAATTAGGGTTGCTTGAAGCCCTAGCCATGATAGTCGTTTAACTTGATTTTGGCCCTTGATATGTATTTCTATGGATGCTGGATATAGTCTGAATTACTGTGCTTAATTTATGTTTTTTTTCATATAAGCTTGGCTTTCTTGTTTGCATGAACTATTGATGAATGATTGCTTGTTTGACTGGCCTTCTGCTTGTGATTGTTAGCATCGAAGTTAGTGTCTTACATCATACCTGTAATTCGACTATGACAACCTAGGACTGCACATCACTTTTCTAGAGATAGTGTGATGTCATTAAATTCTCTTTGCACTTCATGCATCATCTTGATAAAATTTGATAGACGTTCTAAGGTACTCATTCGGCCTACAATATGCTAAGTAAGAGAGAATAATATATGTAGAAGGGGCCTTAGTCAACCCTTTGCATGGGCATCATATTCAGAAGTTTCATTGTAATCAAATCTTGGAAATCATGTTAATGGCTTAATTGGTTAGTGGTGGATAGTTTGCCTTAATTCGCCTTAGTTACTTTAATCAATGAATTCATTATTTCTTCTGTACTTTATTGTCTTGGATTAACAAGTCCTCGAGGGATCGACCTTTGCTTTGCTACTATATTATCTCTTCCGATTTTGTGCACTTGCAAAGAATTTAACTGGATAAAATAGGTTACATTATTGTGCTTGTTTTTTTACATATCACGAACCTAGGGGTTTAAATGTTCTATCCTTAATTAAGATTGAGTCTTTTAGTTTGTTTGTTTTTATTCTATGTTTTGCTCGAGGACTAGCAAAAGCCAGGTTTGGGGGTATTTGTTAAGTCATAATTCCTACATGTATTTCATGTCATATTATGCCCCTTTACTTGTCTTTTGTTTGAAATCATGTCATCCATAGTAGAAAGTGATGCTTCTTTGAGACATGTGCAGGATTTAGAAAGATAACCTAATTCTAAGAATACAGGAAAAAGAATGGCTCAAATCGGAGTTCAAATGAAGGAGTTGTCTTCAATTCAATATTGGGCCCTGAACCGAGCACTAGGACGTGCCAGTGCGCCCTATTTAGGGCGTTGGTCAAGAACCTCACATCAAGCCATGTGGGTCCCAAAATCGTGTCTGAGGACCTTCAAAATTAGGCCATCACATGCCTTTGTCATGCCACTACCGGATTCGGGACATGTCTCTAACATGTCTCAAAGACAACCCAATCGAGCCTTAAGTCATGTCCTTGACATGTCTTTGAATGAGCCAAGTTCCTATCCTAGAGAAGCCCAAGGCATGTCCTCCGTAGGGCCAAGTGCCAAGTCAAGGTTCCGATTAAGGCGTGCTTTTGCCATGCCACAATGAGGTCCTAGACGTGTCCCTGACACATTTTAAAGACAAGTCCCAGATGTAGAGTTAAGGCGCGACTACTCCCTAATTCGAGTTCCCAGATCCAAAGCAAATGCGCAGTTGCGCCCTAATTCAGGCTCCTGAGGGCCACGATAGTTCCAGGTTCTGGGCATGTCTCTGACATGATCAGGTAAGTTCCAAAGAGGCCATTTGGCATCCTACAGCTAATTGATCGAGACACGGGGTATTTTCAGGCTCTTTGGCATGTGTAGAAGCCATTTAAGTGCTAAGGCAAGCCGTGGCGCAACCAGGACGTCCCAAGGGCCAAGTTCCAAGCTTTCCGCGCCTGCCCTAGAATCTGCCCAGATTCCAGCCTGTCTACCCAGTGACCAAGAGTGTTCACACCTGCCAGCTTTCATTCACATTCGCAGCCATATTTTGACTGGTTCTCCTAGATTCTAGGGACTTTGTATTTACTTAAAAGTATACTAAACATTCTAGAATACTCTAGGCTAGGGTTTCTAATTATACTCCTTGTAGGACAAGGTTTTCCCTTGTCTATAAAAAGGAGCCTTTGTTCAGTGTTTTAGACATGCCATATTATTCACACTTAGACACTTTTTACTACTTTTTGAGCTATTATCGTGAGGGTTGTTCACGAAGACCAAGTTGTGTTCTTGGAGGATTGCTTGAAGTCGCGCTTGAAGTTGGTCCTTAAGATTATAATTTGGCTTTGATCTTTCGAATCTTCATTCAATTTAATATATTCTTTTGTCTTTCATTATGCGTAGTGAGTAGTTCCCCTTAAGTTAGGGCTGATCTTGAAGCCCTAACCATGACAACTTCTGAATTTAGTTTTGGCGCTTGGTTTGATTATTGTGTTTGCCTTGGTGTGTTAAATTACTGTGTAAACTGCTATTTTCGTATGTTATTGAAACTCGCCATTTTAATTACATAAGTTATAGATGACTTGCATCAAAAGGTTACATTAAGCAATAACCTTGTAACTTGACTCATGACATTCCTAGGGTTACCGTGTAATCCTTAGGGTAAGTGTAGTATCATTAAATCCCTTTTGTACTTTATGCTTTCTTTTGTGCCTTGGTAGCTTAAGAGAACTACTACATAATTGATTAGAAGCTTGGTAGCTTGAGAGAACTAAACATACAAAGTAAGGGGAGATAACATGTGTGTGGGTGAGCTTAAGAGACCCTTTGCACGAGCACTAAACCAAGAAGGAAACATGATAATTGAACCTTGCAAACCAAGTTAGAAAACGTTGTGGTTAGGTGTGGATAGGGTCTGCCTTAACTTGCCTTTTAATTTGATTACAACCTTTGTTAGTTTTTAATTTGAACTAAACCCCCCCTTTTGTTCGTGTCATGTTAGTGTCATTGTTTAGAGTCTTGTTTATTGTCTTGAAGCATATCTATTTAGTGTCTTTGTTTTCAGTTATGAGTACCTACTTGTGAGCTAAGAAATCTATTACTTTGGTTACATTGTTGAGTCAAGTCCTTGTGGGATTCGACCCTTGCTTGTAGCACTATATTATCCATTAATTAGTGCACTTGCTAGGATTTAATTGTTAGGATTAGTATTACTTTCATTGTGGTACTTTTCTTCCAACAAGCGGCAACCCTACCGCCGGCCCTCCGGGGCTCGGTAGGCCTTCTTCGCAAATTTTGCCTTGGCTCCATTCGACCCAAGCCCAAGAACTATTGGCCTCCGAACTTCAGTAGTTTCCAGTACAACCTTAACCTTTTTGGGAGTTTATCAACTACCTCAGGCGAGGAATTTGCGAATTTGTGCTTACTACTGTTCATTGGGATGACCATAGCTCAAGAGTTTTAGCCCCATGAATCCCTCCGGGAGAATTTATGAAGGGACTAAGTAACCATCTCATCTTGGAATTGGGATCAAAAGCAAAACTTAAGTTCAGCTCATCCTCCCAACGGTATCTCAACGAAATCCGGGGTACACCGGAGGAATGGAGGTCCCAATTTCCCCCAACTTCAAGACACGTGGTTTTGTATGAGTCGTCATCAAACCACGACCTCAAAAAAAAGTTCTATCTCTAGAATGAGGTCACAACTTGGCTCGGTAGGATGGGAAGAAGGCTTTACCGAATAACAATGCCACATCTTCAAAAAGCTCCAAACCAAAAAATTGATTAATTTTCTCAAAACACATGATGTGACGATACACATTGATGTTCAATTGTGAGGGAAAACATCCAATCATGAACAAAATCTTGGAAAAGAATGCCGAAAACGGGAACTTGAATCCCCAGTTAATTATCAAGGGATGGAATTTCATCCATCGAGCCACCCCCGAGATTTGGACCATACATCTTTTGTGAGAAGCGCTCGATCACCAAGTGCCACTTGAACATCCCTCGGGAACGTATCCTTACGCTCAGTCAACCATGCTTGAAATTCAGTCTCATAATTAAGCTCACAAGGCTACCCTCAGAACGAAGTGTCATCGATGGAACCTCCTCGTTGCCACACGGCGAGTTTCTCAGAGTCTATCGAAACCATGCCTTCACACCTCTAGTTGGAATCTCCTCAGAAAAGGAAGCTCGACGTTATTTGGATCAATGAAATCGGACTCCTGTAGCTCCCGGAATATCCAAAAACATAGAACTGAAACAAAGAAATTTGCATCAGAACGTGTCAGAAATAAAAAAATAAAAAAAGGAAAAGTAAAGCTAAAAAGGAAGGGGGCAACCGAGCCGTGGCTCCCCTTGGAGCCACCAGCCGCACACGCGGCAAGGAGAAGAAGAAGCAGGCGTGGCTCAGCTGAGCCGCCAAGCCTAAGGTGCACTGCACCCCATCCTTCTACGCCACCATTTTACTTATGTTTTGTTAATATTTATTCCATGCAATGGGAGAAAATAATATATTTGGGAGAAGTGTAAAGAATTAGATAGATGATGAAATTATGAGAATTTTAGCGAAAGAATCACCTTAATCGAAGTTGTAATAAAGAGGTTAGGAAGAAAACAAAAGTGACCCCCAAATTTCGGTGGTTTCCCACCGAAACCAGCAATGCCCAGAAGAAGACAAAACAGCCTAGGAGAGAGAAACGCCTCCGTTCGGCCAACGTTCACCGAACGTACCACTTCCTTTCAGCGTTCGTCTCTCGAAATCCAGAACAGTCTTCAACAGCGGGTTGCCGAACTCCATTTCCCAGCTGCCTTTTAGCGTTGACCGCCAGTAGTTGACCATCGAATTTGCTCTTGAAGGCATCCCAGTTGTTCCTACGAGATTTGAGGACTATTTTGGATATTTCCAACTCATGTTCACACTTGTCTCCATATTGCATAAGGATTTCAAGCCTATTTCCTTTTAGAATATTATTTTTATTCCTTTTATTTGGAGGAAATGTTTTTAATTAGTTTTCTATAATATTTAGGAAACATTTTCCTTATAGAATTTAATGTAAACTTATAAAATAATTCTTCTATAAATAAAGGTCTTACGACTTTGTAAAAAGGGGAACAGAGAGGAGATCACCATATTATAACTTAGAGCGAAAACACTTGTATTTTATTTTGTAGTTTTTATTTAGATTAGGGCTTGTTGGTGGAATTAAAGAGCAAGAAATATGCAATTCAATTCTAACAGTTATAAAATCCTTGCAAGTGCACAAATCGATAAGAATAGTATAGTAGCACAGCAAGAGTCGATCCCTCGATGACTTGTATCAACGTTATGACCACTTTAGTTCAGATTTATTAACTTAGTGAAAAAACACACACACACACACGCATGGGGGGTTTATGATGTGAGAACTGAAATTTAAAGACAAGCAAAATCAAATGCAGAAAATAACAATGCAAGAATTAACGGTTGATTGATTATTAACTAAGGCGAATTAAGGTTTACTATCCACTCTAACCAATTATAGCTCTTAACCAGATTTTCTTGACCTAATTACTATGCATTTTTGAATTAGGTGCCCGTGCCTAGGACCTGGCGTTGGTTCACTAGACACATCTTATTCCCTCTTACTTAGCATGTTCTAAACAGGGCATATGCCTAGAACGTCTATCACCTACCTTTTAAGATGATGCATGAAGTTTAAAGAGAATTTAATGACACCACATTAGCCTATCAAAGTGACATGCAATCCTAGGTCGTTATGAGTTAAGATTACAAGTAAGAATACTTTCGATGCTCCAAATCACACGATGATATGACGGTCACTCAAGTAATTACATCTATAATTATATGCAAACAAGGTAGCTAATCTTATAGGCATAAATTAAGGTCATTAAGCAAAGTAATCCAACTTATTCAGCATGCATAGCAATCATAATCAAGAGCTAGAAATCCAATCAACAAGCTAACATGGCTAGGGCTTCAAGTAGTCCTAATCCTAACGACTACTCATACATAACTGAAATTGAAACAAATATAATTGAATTCATAAGTAAATTGCAATAATGAAAATAAGGGTACAGAAGATATTGTGAAGAACAGGTGTAGCAGAAGAGACAGCAGAGCCTTCTTCTCCAAGCTCCACGTCCAACACACTCGACTTCGGGAAGAACCAAGCTTTAACGTAAAACTCTAAAAAACCAAAATACTATATGCGGCTCAGGTATCTGTTTTTCCAGAAACAAAAACAGAACCCTCTCTCTCTCTTCTCTCTGCCTTTCTTTGCCTGATTCTAATTCCCCCAAAACACTTAACAAAGGCTCCCTTTTTATAGACAAAGGGAAAACCTTGTTCTATAAGGATTGGTAAAACCATATTCTATAAGGATTGGTAAAACCATGTCCTATAAGGAAAGTTATTGTACTTTTAATTAATTACAAAGTCCTTAAATCTATTAGAACCAATCAGAGAACGGCTGGGAGTGTGAATGCAAGCTGGCAAGTGGGAACGCAAGCTGGCCAAACTTGGATTTTGGACTGTCTTCGTAATCAGGATCTGAGACTGCGCTTTTGAAGCACATCATGAGTATAGTAGAAACGCATCTTCGATCAGGCTTGGCGCAAATGTTGTCAGGCTTAGCGCAGACGGAGAACCTCTTATCCACCGCTGGCGGAACAGGGACCCTGGGCTTAGGCGCACATCTTGGCCCGGATGGGAGTTCTTGGGACATGTCCTCGACCTGCCTTGGCGCGACCTTGGCACTTCTAGGACCTGACCTTGATGTCATGAAACACAGGTTTGAGAGCCGGAGAGCCTGATATGAGGTACTTGGCCAGTGGCCCAAAATAGGCGCACTGGCGCACTCAGGACCCCGTTTAGGATCTGATATTGAAATGAGGACATCTCCTTCATCTGGACTCCGATTTGAGTCATTCTTTTTGCATTCTTTCCATATTTTACCTATCTTTCTAACTCTGCACAAGTCTCACAAGATTGATTATTTTCTACTATTCATGGCACGAAATCATTCAAAAGACATGTAAGAGAGGCATATAAAGACATCAAAATGATGCATAAATAACGACTAATCAAATACCCCTAAACCTATCTTTTGCTAGTCCCTGAGCAAAACAAACGCTAACAATATGAAAAGACTCGATTTTAGTTAAGAAAGAACATTTAAACGCCTAGGTTCACCTAGTAGGAGGAGTTTTGTCTCCTGAGGGTTATAACAGCACGATACCCACAAACGTTTTACTTAAACAAAAAGATGCTAGAGATAGTACTCTTAACAAGCTAATAAGAATTAAAGTAAGTAAACATGCTTTGCAGAACTAAAAGGAATGCCAAAGCTGTGAGTGTCATGTGAAGGTGTACGTGTATAAATGCCAATATTTTCAGGTGATCAAGTTTGAAAACAACTTCATCTAAGTGCCCTAGAAAGATTTCGCCTCGACTCTAATCCTCACTAGGCAACTTTCAATTCGCACAAGAATCCTAGGCTTACACTCTTTTCAAGCGTATGTGATGAGTTTATGTTATGAAATTCAAATTTAATCACATATGAGTAACAATGAAGAATAGCACTTTATGGAAATAAAGATCTCATGAAAGGTCTTCCTTTTTAGGTTGTAATGGGGCTAAGCTTTGGGGTTTAGCAAGGAAGGATGGGATTCAAAGAACCTGAGTTGTGCCAAGGCATGAGAAGTCATGAATTGAACTTGGAATTTCTGAACTGAATCCTTTCTTAAGGCCCACGACATTGTGCTTTCTTGATGACTTATTTTGAGGCTCTTGTGGCTTATTTTGAGGCTCTTGTGGCTTATTTTGAGGCTCTTGGCTCACTTGGCTCAATTAACTTTGTTTTTCACTTATGTTTTTCCTTCTTTTTCTCAACGTTTATTTCTTTTGATTTGAACGTTTTTTTTTCTGTTCTTTGAATTGAGTTTGAACCAAGATCATGCAATGATTTCCTCAAACTTTCGTGCAGCTTGCTACTTGTAAAGCTTTTCTTTACTTTTGAACCTTGAATTGATGGCAAAGTCCTTTGAATTGGGTAACATCTTCTTTCACCTCTCATTCTTACCATGAATCTCATTTACGGCAACCTTAGCACAAACTGAGGTTATAGGGTATGACTGTGATGAATGGCTAAGTATTTTGGGTTAGGTTATACTTTGGGTGATGAAAGAAAAAGTTGAGTGTTTGGCTTCAAAATTGGCTTAGGGAGCATGCAATAGGGTAGGATAAAGCCTTTAGAGGTTAAAGCATACATAGCCTACATCACTTCTTATGGCAAACCACACATTAAATCAAGAGTATCTAAATGATGTTAGTTCTTTAAAATTCAATGCAAATATGATGTAATGAGATCAACAATTAAGAACAAAAGAGATGAGTGTTTAAGAGTAGAAACAAGTATATCCCTCATAAAGAATGGCAATTAGGCTCAAAGATCTCACAGGGAAGTCTCCACTAATTTTCTAAGGTTCATTCAAATTCAGTTATTTCGTTCACTTAATCACTTAAAACATGGCATTGTGAAGTGCAAAATATGAACTACTTGACCATGGCATGACTCTTAGTAAAGCAAAGATAGTTAACCTAGCATATACATTCCTATTAATAAGTTATCATACTAATCACAAACAGAAATTTAAATGTCCTAGCCGTGTATCACCCCCAAACCTACTTGTTTCTATATGCAACATTTTAAATCCACACCCCCAAACTTAAACTGAACATTGTCCTCAATGTGATAAGCAGTAAGCATGACAACAGTAGAAAGGTTTGAGAGATATAACGGGCAGAAACAGAAAAGGAAGTGAGAAATACAAACCAGGGCTAGGCTGCCTCCTAGGAGCGCTTTATTTAACGTCTAGGCAAGACGGGGTTGTCATTCTAGGACCTGGCCGCATGCGGAGTTGCAGGGTTGAATGCGCTTGGATTAGAGAGGTCCTTGAAGTAGTGTTTGAGGCGGTGGCCATTTACCTTGAACGGATCCTGCCGTTCCGGGTGCTGGATTTCAACTGCACCATGAGGAAAAACGTTAGTAATAATAAATGGTCCAGTCCATCTTGAACGCAACTTACCTGGCATTAGTCAGAGCTGGGAGTCAAAGAGGAGGACTTCCTGTCCGATGTGAAAGTGCTTGGGCTGAATGCGCTTGTCGTGGAAAGCTTTGGTCTTTTCCTTGTAGATACGAGCACTGTCGAAGGCCTCGTTTCGCAACTCCTCTAATTCACTTAGCTGAAGCTTCCTATGTATTCCAGCATCATCGAAGTTCAGGTTCATCTTCTTAATAGCCAAGAATGCTTTATGCTCCAATTCCACTGGTAGGTGGCAGCCTTTTCCAAAAACAAGCCGGAAGGGAGACATGCCAATCGGGGTCTTGTATGTGGTCCGATAGGCCCACAGCGCATCATTCAATTTGCTGGACCAATCTTTGTGGTTAGGATTTACCGGTTTTTCCAATATGGCCGTTACTTCCCGATTGGACACTTCCGCTTGGCCACTCGTTTGAGGGTGATACGGTGTTGAGACCTTGTGGGTGACGCCATACTTCTTCATTAGGGCTGCAAACGAATGATTGCAGAAGTATGCCCCCCCATCACTGATGATTGCCCTAGGTGCGCCGAATCTGGCTAAGATGTGACTCTGTAAAAAACGCACCACTACTTTGGCGTCGTTAGTTTTGGTGGGAATTGCTTCCACCCATTTGGAGACATAAAAAAACTGCAAGCAGAATATAAAAATTGCCAAAGGAATTCGAAAAAGGCCCCATAAAATCAATGCCCCATACGTCGAAGATTTCGACCACAAGAATAGGGTGTAATGGCATTTGATTTCGAGGGCCGATGTTACCTAGGCATTGGCAGCGGTCACAGGTGAGTACAAATTCGTGTGCATACTTGAAAAGTGTGGGCCAGTAGAGTCCACTTTGTAGTACCTTGAGGGCTGTCTTCTTAGCTCCAAAATGGCCGCCATATGCCAAGCTATGGCAAAATGTCAAGACGGATTTCATCTCGTCTTCGGGGATGCAGCGCCGAATGATTTGGTCTGGACAATGCTTCCATAGGTACGGCTCATCCCATATGAAGTACTTAGCTTGTTTAGCCAGCTTGTCCTTTTGGTACCTATTTAAAGATGAAGGAATTTGCTTAGTGACAAGGTAATTAATGAGATCGGCATACCATGAATCAATAGCTTGGATTGCGAAGAGCTGTTCGTCAGGAAAGGTCTTGAGGAGGGTCAACTGATCGGCCTCTTCATTGGAACTGTGAAGCAATCGGCTCATATGGTCAGCGACCACGTTTTCGCTGCCCTTCTTGTCTCTAATTTCAAGGTCGAATTCCTGGAGCAGTAGCATCCAACGTAGCAACCTTGGCTTGGCGTCCTTTTTAGTGAGCAAATACTTCAAGGCAACATGATCCGTGTATACTATGACCTTGGTTTGAATTAGATATGAGCGGAACTTCTCAAGGGCAAAGATAACATCAAGGAGCTCCTTCTCGGTGGTGGAGTAGTTCAGCTGGCCATCATTCAGGGTTCGACTTGCGTAGTAAATGACATGAGGGAGCTTGTCAACACGCTATCCCAAAACTGCTCCTATGGCGAAGTCCGAGGCATCACACATTAGTTCGAATGGTAAGTCCCAATTTGGTGGCATGATGATGGGTGATGCCATGAGCTTTGCTTTGAGTGTGTTGAATGCCTCACGGCATCCCTTAGTGAACTCAAATGTGGCGTCCTTGGCTAGAAGATCACACAAAGGTCTCATGATTTTCGAGAAATCTTTGATGAATGTGCGGTAAAACCAGCATGCCCTAAGAACGATCGAAACTCTTTCACTGTAGTGGGGTACGGCAGCCTCTCTACTATGTCTAACTTTGCTTTGTCCACTTCTATGCCTCGATTAGAGATCACATGACCCAAGACAATTCCCTGTTGTACCATGAAATGGCACTTTTCCCAGTTCAGCACTAAGTTGCTTTCTCTGCACCGTTCCAGTACTCGGGTTAGGTTAACTAAGCACAGTTCGAATGAATGCCCAAACACCGAGAAGTCGTCCATGAATACTTCAATTATATCTTCCATCATATCGGAGAAGATGCTCATCATGCCATGCTGAAAGGTAGCTGGGGCATTGCACAATCCAAACGACATTCTTCTGTATGCAAAAGTGCCATATGGGCATGTGAATGTTGTTTTTTCTTGATCTTCGGGTGCAATAGCAATCTGATTGTATCCTGAGTAACCGTCCAAGAAGCAATAGTGGGAGTGTCCAGCCAGGTGCTCGAGCATTTGATCAATGAAGGGCAAAGGAAAGTGGTCCTTGCGTGTGGTTATATTTAGATTTCGATAGTCAATGCACATTCTCCATCCTGTTTGAATCCGTTGAGGTACAAGCTCATCCTGCTCGTTTTTAACCACTGTGATCCCACTTTTCTTTGGCACGACCTGGACCGGGCTCACCCACTTGGAGTCACTAATTGGATAGATGATTCCAACGTCCAAAAGCTTTAGGACTTCTTTCTTCACGACCTCCTTCATAGGTGGATGCAATCGCCTCTGTGCCTCCCGTGATGGTTTGGAGTCTTCCTCTAGCAGTATCCGATGCATGCATTTTGTGGGACTTATGCCTTTGATGTCAGCTATTGTCCATCCAATTGCCGTTTGATTGACCTTAAGGACGTGAACCAATGCCTTTTCCTCTTTCGTACTTAGGGTAGATGCAATGATGACTGGAAGGGTTTGATTGTCGCCCAAATATGCATACTTTAAGTGCTCGGGCAAGGGCTTCAGCTCGAGTTCAGGAGCCTTTATGATGGACGGCAGGGTTTTCTGACTTGTGTGTGGTAACGCTTCGAAGGGAGGCCTGTGGAATGGGAGGGCTGGCATGATGTCAAGGGCTCGTACCTCTTTGATCACACTATCTGTAAGTGAATCCACAGTGTGTGGGTTACTAGTAACGGCCTTCTCAAGGTCATCCGTCATGCAAGACTGAGCAATTGTCTCCCGTAGCAGTAAGTCCATTGTGTTTAATGGAAAATCTACAATAGGCTCGGCAGGGTACTGGATGGTGTCATGGATGGAGAATGTCCGAAGCTGGTCCAGGACCTTGATGGAGACCTGGCCCTTTCTGACATCGATGAGGCACTCGGCTGTGGCTAGTAAGGGCCTTCCGAAGATGAGGGGAGGTTCCTCACTTTTGTAAATTCTGTCAATTCTTAGTACGTAGAAGTCTGCAAGGATGCATGTATCTCCGATTTGTACCAGTACGTCCTCAAGAACCCCCATTAGGTTGGTTACAGAAGTGTTAGCCAATCTGACATATAGGTGCGTGGGTTTGAGTGCGCCTAGGTTGAGTGACCTGTAAATGTGGAATGGCATGATGTTCACTAATGCTCCCGTGTCACAAAGGCAATGTTCGAATCTTTTTGACTGAATGACACATGGAAGGGATGGCGGCCCAGGATCATTGGCCTTAAGGGGCATGCGCAAAAGGGCAGCCGAGCAGGCCTTAGGGATGTCAATGGTGTCCGTGGAGCTAAAACCACGCTTTCTTGCAACTAAGTCCTTGATCAGCTTTGCAAAGATAGGCATGTGCTTGACAATTTTATGGAAAGGCAGTGTGATCTGAAGCTTCTGCAACATGCTGATGATCTCTTCCTCAAAGTCCTCCCTTTGCTTATTCCTGTTTTGGAACCTGCTAGGAAATGGATAATCAACATTATTAGCTAACTCAAAAGTGACTTTTTTAGAATTGGAATTCTGAGGTTTAGAGTTAGAAGTATTCGAGTGCTGCGACTTGGGCTTAGGAGCAGGTTGCATGCCAGTCGTGGCCGAAGTAGGCGCAGTGTCAGGTCCTCCTTGCGGTAGGGCACTTAGTGACTCGTTGGACTGGTTCTGCGCCAGAGGTGTTGGTCGTGGCATGTTTTGCGGCGTGCCTTGGTCGGTGATCCTTGGCAGAGTAGGTTGAGGCTCGATTTCAGGTCCTGCGAGGGTGGCATATGTGGGGTCTTAAAGTGGTGTTTCCCTCTCCAGCGTGATGGCATTAGCCGTAGGATTGTGAAATCCTTTCGGATTTACCAGGACTTGACTCGGTAGCTTGCCCTGCTCTCGCTGATTTAGTTGGTTCGCCACCTATCCCATTTGACGCTCCAAGTTTGCAATTGCATTTTTCATGTCTCCCGTCTGACTCTGGCTATCGTGCATGAATTTTATGAATTGAGCATGTTGTTGAGTCAGGATATGGAGGGAGTCCTCAAGAGACTTGCTTCCGCCATTCTGATTTGAGGAAGGACCGTGATAGTTCCCCTGAGGGCCTGCGGCTTGCTGCTCAAATCCAGGAGGTGGCAAGGGATTTGCGGCTGCTTGATTGTTGCTCCAACGGAAATTTGGATGATTTTTCCACCCCCGATTGTAAGTGTTGGAATATGGGTCATTCCGGGGTCGTGAATTGATGTTGAACCCTCCAGTAAAGTTGGCATCTTCCACAACCGGGCAGTCCTGGGATTTGTGGCCCTGAATTGAACATACCTCGCAGATGTGAACTTCTTTGGCTTTCTCACTACACAACTGTTTCACCATTGCCGTGAGCTGAGCAATGGCGTCATCTTTGTATTTGGCGGATGCATCACCCGTAGCTCTAGAGGAGGGACCCCTGTAGCTGAACTGTTTTTCCCTTTGAGCAATGTTCTCAAAGGCGGTCCTTGCTTCCTCGGTTGTGTCTTCTAGAATCCCTTGGGATTGAGAGTCCACCATTGTCCGATCGCTAGTCTTCAAGCCTCCATAGAAGTATAGCATAAGATGATGGGCATCAATATGGTGGTGAGGGCACGCCCGTAGTATCTGATTGAACCCCTCCCAAAACTCGTAGAAAGACTCCTCCATGTCTTGCCGTGGGTTCATGATCTTGGATTTTAACTCATTTTTCTTTTCCATGGGAAAGTACTGTGTTAAGAATTTGGACGTCAAGTCCCTCCAAGAGTGAATGGAAGCCGGCGCCAGTGAATGAAACCATGTCTTGGCGCGATCCTTGAGACTGAAGTGAAAGATCCGCAGGCGGATTTCAGATTCTGTCATACCATTGATGCGCAGTGTTGAACAAACCTCAACAAATTCCTTGATATGAAAGTGCGGGTCCTCGCCAGCAAGGCCGTGGAATGTGGGTAGCATGTGAATTGTCCCCGACTTCAATTCGAAGTTTACCACTGTTGACTCGAGAAAAACAATTGGAAATTGATCCTCCGAGACATGGAGCATGGCAAAATCCTTAAGGCGCCGTGGGGCTTGCGGTACTAGGCCACGTTCCAGGCCCTGCTCTTCTCTGTGGTCCGCCATCCTCCTTGGGCTTGGTGGCGGGGAGCCGTGGACTGAAGATGCTTGCGATGATGGTCCACTTAATGACCCGTGCACTGAACCTTGGAATGACATACACGGGTACCTAACAAAAAGAAAAACTAAGTTACAAATCAAAACTTGAATGGGCACCGTTGAGGGACAAGTCCCCGGCAACGGCGCCAAAAACTTGTTGGTGGAATTAAAGAGCAAGAAATATGCAATTCAATTCTAACAGTTATAAAATCCTTGCAAGTGCACAAATCGATAAGAATAATATAGTAGCACAACAATAGTCGATCCCTCGAGGACTTGTATCAACGTTATGACCACTTTAGTTCAGATTTTTTAACTTAGTGAAAAAACACACACACACATACGCGCAGGGGGGGTTTATGATGTGAGAACTGAAATTTAAAGACAAGCAAAATAAAATGCAGAAAATAACAATGCAAGAATTAACGGTTGATTGATTATTAACTAAGGCGAATTAAGGCTTACTATCCACTCTAACCAATTATAGCTCTTAACCAGATTTCCTTGACCTAATTACTATGCATTTTCTGAATTAGGTGCCCGTACCTAGGACCTGGCGTTGGTTCACTAGACACATCTTATTCCCTCTTACTTAGCATGTTCTAAACAGGGCATATGCCTAGAACGTCTATCACCTACCTTTTAAGATGATGCAGGAAGTTTAAAGAGAATTTAATGACACCACATTAGCCTAGCAAAGTGACATGCAATCCTAGGTCATTATGAGTTAAGATTACAAGTAAGAATACTTTCGATGCTCCAAATCACAAGATGATATGACGGTCACTCAAGCAATTTATAATTATATACAAACAAGGTAGCTAATCTTATAGGCATAAATTAAGGTCATTAAGCAAAGTAATCCAACTTATTCAGCATGCATAGCAATCATAATCAAGAGCCAGAAATCCAATGAACAAGCTAACATGGCTAGGGCTTCAAGCAGCCCTAATCCTAACGACTACTCATACATAACTGAAATTGAAACAAATATAATTGAATTCATAAGTAAATTGCAATAATGAAAATAAGGGTACATAAGATATTGTGAAGAACAGGTGCAGCAGAAGACATGATAGAGCCTTCTTCTCCAAGCTCCACGTCCAACACACTCGACTTCGGGAAAAACCAAGCTTTAACGTAAAACTCTAAAAAACCAAAATACTATCTGCGGCTCAGGTCTCTGTTTTTCCAGAAACAAAAACGGAACCCTCTCTCTCTCTTCTCTCTGCCTTTCTTTGCCTGATTCTAATTCCCCCAAAACACTTAACAAAGGCTCCCTTTTTATAGACAAAGGGAAAACCTTGTTCTATAAGGATTGGTAAAACCATATTCTATAAGGATTGGTAAAACCATGTCCTATAAGGATAGGGAAAGTTATTGTACTTTTAAACAATTACAAAGTCCTTAAATATATTAGAACCAATCAGAGCACGGCTGGGAGTATGAATGCAAGCTGGCAAGTGGGAACGCAAGCTGGCCAAACTTGGATTTTGGACTGTCTTCGTAATCAGGATCTGGGACTTCGCTTTTGAAGCACATCATGAGTATAGTAGAAGCGCATCTTCTGATCAGGCTTGGCGCAAATGTTGTCAGGCTTAGCGCAGACGGAGAACCTCTTATCCACCGCTGGCGGAACAGGGACCCTGGGCTTAGGCGCACATCTTGGCTCGGATGGGAGTTCTTGGGACATGTCCTCGACCTACCTTGGCGCGACCTTGGCACTTGTAGGACCTGACCTTTATGTCATGAAACACAGGTTTGTGAGCCGGAGGGCCTGATATGAGGTACTTGGCCAGTGGCCCAAAATAGGCGCACTGGCGCACTCAGGACCCCGTTCAGGACCTGATATTGAAATTAGGACATCTCCTTCATCTGGACTCCGATTTGAGTCATTCTTTTTGCGTTCTTTCTAGATTTTACCTATCTTTCTAACTCTATACAAGTCTCACAAGATTGATCATTTTCTACTATTAATGGCACGAAATCATTCAAAAGACATGTAAGAGAGGCATATAAAGACATCAAAATTATGCATAAATAACGACTGATCTGGGCTTCTTGAAGCCCTAGCCATGTTTCTTCTTTAATATAGTTTTGGCCCTTGATTTATATTGTTATGGATGCTGAATATAGTTTGAATTATTGTGCTTAATTTATGTTTATTACTTATGAGTTTGACCTGCTTGTTTGCATGAACTATTGATGAATGATTGCTTGTTAGACTAGTCATCTTCTTGTGATTATTAGCATCAAGGGTAGTGGCTTACAACTTACCTGTAATTCAACTCATGACAACCTAAGATTGCATATCATTTTTCTAGGCTAGTGTGGTGTCATTAAATTCTCTTAGTACTTCATTCATCATCTTAACTGGTAGGTGATAGACTTTCTAAGCATATGACCTGTTTAGGACATGCTAAATAAGAGAGGATAATATATGTTTAGTGTACCAATGCCAGGACCTAGGCATGGGCACCTAATTCAGATGTGTCATAGTAATTGAATCCTGGAAATCAAGTTAGGAAATAATTGTGATTAGTGGTGGATTGAGTGCCTTAGCCTATTCTTTTTATTAATTCTTTTAGTTTAGGTTCTTTAATTTGTTTTATTTTATTTTTATGTTTGAAACCCCCCACCAACATGTTTATTTGTTTGTTTTTTTTTTTCTATTTTTATTTTATTAAGCTTCTAAGTTAATTAATCAATCTAAGTAATAAAGTGGATTAAACGTTAAGACAAGTTCTTGTGGGATTCGACCCTTGCTTATTTGTTATATTATCTACACGATTTGTGCACTTGTAAGGTTAAACTGAATAGAATAGATTTCATATTTGTGTTCTCTATTTTATCCAACAGCCGCACCGGAGCACATCTCCCCTTGCAGTCCCCACCTGCAAAATCAGCAAAGGGGAAGAAAGAAAAAGAAAAAAAAATAGTTTTTAGCTCTTAACTTCTGTAAGGTGCCCAACAACAATTTGGGAATTTTTTCTTCTCTTCAAACTTCACAATGCACTCACTCAAATCTTTCTAAGTAAATTTGGAAACTCCAAAGCTTGGAAATGTTCGTGTGAGCTACTAAGAGATGGTCAGCCCATTTATAAAAAAAAAAACTAAAGGTTTTCCTATTCATTTTCAAACATGGAGACGGTTTAAATTTTTAATCTATTAAAAAAGGGATCTTATTCCTACAAAGAGATGGAACATTGGAACTCAAAAACCTACTTCCCTTAGGATTCCATGAATTCCCAAGGGATGTGGGGGTATTTGTGGAATCATAATTCGTCCAAAAATTGTGGAGTTGCTACGTGGCCCATAATTTATATGATGACAATTTTGCCCATGGTGAAGTCATTATTGGAATATAATTACTGAGCATTAATTAAATATATTTACCAGTTGAATATATTAATTAATAGGAAATTATATCATCATAATAAGACATCTCCTCGAGATCCTTATTCAATTAGGATTCAATTAATAAGTAAACTTCATTTCCATAAAGGATTGCCTAATTAATTAGAACTCATTTTCCTACTCCTAATAAATAACTTTTTAGCGAATTATTTATTATTAAAGGTCAATCCTAAGTATTACCTAATCAGGAATACTTATTGATTGCGGATTCCTTCAACCAAATCGAAGCTCCGAAGACCATCAGGTCTCAACTATAAATAGAAGACATCTTTTCATAACTCAGGTAATTAGCTTTTTAGTTTTCTCTCTACGATTAAACTGACTTAAGCATCGGAGCGTTCTTGGTTGAACCCCCAGCTCGGGATTCAACCATAACCTCAGGTGTTTCCTGTGTGTGTAGGGATCGAAAGGTCAATTTCAATCCAGACGATTCCTGCATCAACATTTTCTAATTTCAATTTTTATTTTCCTATTTTAATTAACATTATTAACATTTTTTACCTAGTGACTGCCTAGTACCCTTTAAACTTAAATCGAACTTTTTATTTTTCTATTTCGTAAGTGTGCAACTTCGCACCTTAACATTTGTCGTATGCTACCATTGGAAATATTTTTTATATTCAACCGATATTCATTCTCCATTGACTAATTTTCTCCTCTACCTATTACATCCTTTAATTATTAATTTCCTATTTCATACCAAGTCAGCCACCACAATAATAAAACAAACAACTACTTTTCTTCTAACAAATCATCAGTATCTTATTTTCTATGTTTTTAATTAAATACTTCATGCAAATCACAATCATTCGTTATATATCCATAATTTACCTCAAATTTAAACCTTAAACATCCTCACTACTCATGAATTCCTTTAAAATCTGCATCTTCCTTAAAAAACATTTATGGGTATTTCAAGTTCCTTAAAATATCCATTTCTATTTCCTTCAAATACACATAATCTTCCTTAATAACTTTACACAACTAACCTTTCAAGTCGAAGGACCAACGATTTCTCCGCAGTAGCTTTCAATCCCCAACACAAGAATCGAGTTTTTCCCCTTTCGGCACTCTGTCTCCCTCAACAAATCTGATACTGAACTTAACTTTGGTGTGCTCCTGATGTTTTACCTCCCCCAATTTTCACTACACTCCTCTTGTAAATGACAAAACGTTCGAAGAGGCGCGACCTTTCAAGCCTTCCAAGTTTTTGAAACCCACTAATACCGACTTCTCCTTCCCTATTTCAAAAATGGAAACTTCAAGGGCAGTAACATGGTTTTACCTAGTTTGTTTGGGTTATTTATCGAGTCGCCCGACTTTGCACTTTATTGCAAGGTCTTCTTTTATGTTTCACACATCAAACTCACATTTTTGTCCTTACTAAATCTCAGCCGCTGAACCTTATCCTATGGTTGGGATGACTCGATGTGGACTAGTCTGCATCCAAGGTGGCATGCGTCTTAGACTACCTCTTTGGTCACAAATATAACTCAAGTTAAAAAAATGCCACAAGTGCAGCGTTTGTGATTAATGAAAAAAAAAAAAAAAAAGCAAAATCATTTCACGGTTCGTTGGCGCTGACTGCCGAGGGTTTTGTATTAGGGAAATTAACAGCTATAGAACTAGCTCCACATTTTCATTTAAAAATAGAACCCTCTGAAAATTATTTGCAAAAATAGAACCTATAAATACTCTTTGTTAACTCTGTAGTCCTGTAGTGACCAGCCGAAAGAATTGAACCCTCCCACCAAAAAGAACTCGCGAAAGAATTGAACCCTCCCACGCTTTCGACGATACCAAACCTCCACGTCTCACCGAAGAACTCCACACTTTGCCTCGCTGCTACCGAAGACATACCAGCCCGTGGAGATGGTATTTTCTCCTTTCCCTATCTTTCCTTTTATCATTCTCCGAATCTCTCTATCTTCTTCACCTCTATTTTCTCTCTCTAGAAAACCCTACCTTTGTCTCTCTACAATTCCGATAATTTACAATCCAATATGGCTTCAGGATCATCGGGTGGGGTAAACGCGGGCTCACAGGGCTTCGATTTCGGGTCGGACGACATTCTCTGTTCCTATAAGGACTCGTCGTTGAGGTCTCGCCATTATCGATGTTAGGTTAAACCACTTGCTTTCTCAAAACCCTCCCTTTGCTTTGTTTATTGCCTTTCTTCGAATTTTCTATGCTGAATTGCTATTGGGTTGGGGTTTTTTTTGTTTGATTTGCTATTGGGTTGGGATTTCGGATGATCAGATCAGCTGAATTTCTATCCTTTATCATTTCGATTTCATGGGTTTGATTTTGTTTTATATTTGTTTTGGTGGGTAATTGTTAATTTTGGTAATTGTGATGAATAGCCATAGGAGTTTCAAAGCATGTAAGTCTTTTGTTTTTGTAAAATGTTCTAATGTTTTGCTCCCTGCTAACATGATGAGTATGATATTTTGTAGATGGTTTTCTCATCATCTTCTTTTGTGTATGGGAAACCTGAAAAAATTCCATGTGTTGAGGATTTTCCCCTTGTTGCTTTGAATCCATATTGGCGTACCAAGGTATACACCATATCATGAATCATTCTTCCACAAATCTTTCATTTAATCCTTGGAATTAAAAAATTAGGAAGCCTACTTGACTGGGAATGGCTGAATATTCGGTCAAGAGGAAAGCCTCTTTCTTTCTGCTCTAAGATGATAATGCTCTTGTACTTATTTTACAGAATTGTTCTAAATATAGTTTGTTTCGGTCACTGCTGGCCTAAATGCATGACATGCGTTACATTTGTTATAAACTTTTTCATCGTGGTCATAAATTTGATTTATATCCGGTATCTGTTCTATCAGGTTTAACGAAATTGGAGAGCTTGAACCTGGATTCCTGTAAGATACATGACGAGGGGCTTGCAAATTTGGCAGGTTTACTATTCTGGTTCTACCATTGTTCATTTGGATAGTAGTGGTATTGTTTGTATGGGCTGAGTTTTTTTTCCAATATTTTAAATTGGTATGGAAGTGAAGTGAAGTGAAGTTGTATGAATTCTAGGGCTTAGGCTACATATGATATTCACACTTTTGGTCCACTACTGTTACTACTGCTTTAAACATGAACAATTCTCCTACCATACATAACATTGGTTTTAGTTTGGTCGAACTCTAACTGGATGGTTTTTGTTGTTTTACTATTGCTATTGCTATTGATGATTCTTGTTTTCTAATCTGTGTTATTGTGTGGACTTCAATTGTTGATTGTTGTTTTTTTTTTTTTGTATTCCCTTGTTGGTACTAGGTCGCATTTCTAATTGGGAGCAAAAGATTATCTAGCTCAAAGCCTTGTATTTGAAGATATTTTTGTATTGCTTGGAAGGAATATGAGGTGGTACTTGGTTTTTGTTTGGGTTGAAGTTGGCAGTTGAAACAATGCGCAAGGAGGCGTTTTGGTAGCATGGTAGCCTAAGACCTTGTGAAGATTGTTGTGGAGCTGACTGGTGATATTCAATCCATAATTGAGTGGTAGAAATAAGGGTTGGCTTTGGCAAACAAGCTCCTCACTTTTGTTTCATTAGTGTCAACCTTGAACTCTCTCTCATTTTCCTTTCTAGTCTAGTTGAATGGTATTCTTCTTGTGATGAATCAATGCGAGTGTAGTTGTCTTGCAATTTTCTTTTGTAAGCAGATTCCCTATGTGTTCCTATTTAGCTTGGTGATGTCTTACATATGTTTGATTTTTGTTTTGGACTCTAGACTTATTAGTGTACTCGCATCCTCTTCAAGACACTAATTTGGGCATTTGATTCAACAAACAAGACAGCTTTGATTGCGAGAATTACATTCCATATGTTTATCTAAATTCATTCTACGGAGCAGGTCATATGTTTATCTGAATTCATTCTACTGTGCAGGTCAACCCCGTAGTGCCTTCATAGTGCCCCCATAGTCAAGTAGTGCCTTCATAGTGTCCCAATGGTCTCGTAGTGTCCTCATAGTGTTCATATTAAATGTTGGTTACAAACTTACTTTTACAAATTGATCATGCTTAAATGTGAAAGGACTCCTATAAGCTCTTAAGCAAGATAGTGTTGCTCATGTAGATGGTCAAGCAAGTACCAGACTCACAACTCATGTATGATGAAAGTAGTGATGACGGATCTCTCAAGTCGTCTTTCAAAAGTCAACATGCCATCAAGACTCTAAACTATGACTTGGTCGACTATGATGATCTAAGTTTTGACCATTCAGACATGATTACGTTTGAGTCAACAAAGATTAACAACCCTCAACCTCTTCCAAATTTTGATCTTGTTCCTTTTGACCCAACGAAGATCGAAGAAAAAATTGACTGGGAGAGAAAAGCATGATGATACTTTAAATGTGGAATTTTCATACTTGGATGTTTTGGTCTGGAATTTTCATCAAAGTATGCTCTTTTCTGTCGTTATAGTCGGGTAGTGTCCTCATAGTTAGGTAGTGTCCTCATAGTCATGTAGTGTCCTCATAGTCAGGTAGTGTCCTCATAGTCAATGCAGTGATAATTAGATGTTTTGGTATGGAATTTTCATTAAAGTATGTTCTTTTATGTCCTCATAGTCAGGCAGTGTCCTCATAGTTTAGGTTTGTTGCTACTGGGCTCATGATTTGATGTTTGTATTATATCCAACCATGATTTGAGGTTTCTGTATGCATGGATGTATTGTCCACTGATGACAAAAACTTTATTAAGATTTGATGGGAGTCCTTTCACATTTATGCATGCTCAATTTGTAAAATTAAGTTGGTAACCAAACTCTGTAATATTATATCATGAGGACACTACCGGATTATGAGGTACTATGAAGGCACTACCTAATTATATGGGCACTATGAAGGCACTACGGGGTTAATGCGTAAAATAGAGTTAGGTGTCAAGTTTGATAAGGCCATTCACTTCATAGTGTAGTCCCTACCACTAAAGTCAAACCATTTGGATCCAAAATATATACATACTCAAATCCTGTTATTTTTATTCACAACCCACATTTACACAACCATTTCAGTCATCTAAGGAGCCTTAGCCCCTCTCTTATGTTCCTTACATTAACATTGCCATCTTTCATGGAACCCAATTCTTCAGAATTCTCCAACCTAACCACAACTTCTACTATTGATGTATCATTAGCATCTGCCTCTCGACTTTCATCCACTCGATAATATCTGCTCTAGAACGCCTAGTATTCCTTCTGGGAATGTGAAGTGGTCTACCTCATGGCCCACTTGCCAGTAGAGTGAAACCAACATATCAATATCTGATAAAAAAGAGACATGATGCAGCCTCACTACCACCTGTCACTTAATAATACATTTATGCATAAACTTTTACAAAAGTAAAAACAAACATAGCCATCATATGTGTTATCTGGATGAAGGGCCTGTAAAAAGCATTTCATTCACCCTTAATGCGACTTGGTCCTAATCTGGATACACAAATGTATGCAGTTAACCTTTAAGAGATATTGGTAGCGGAACAATACATAAGCATAGAAGGGAGTTTAACACTTAAAACATATTGATAGCGAAAACACTACATAATAAGGAAAGTAGTTACTCAAAATACACATTAATCTGCATCACCCCTCGAGTTGGTAATACGTACAACTTCTTATAGAGACCCAACATCAGTCCAACTGCCAACAAACCACCTGAATACACAAATACCTATGTTAATATTCCGAAACTTCAATAGCAAAGACGAGAGAACTTCATCACCATTAGGCATATGCCTTTTTCTTTTCTTTCTACTACTATGCTTCTTCTTGTGCTTAATTGTTTTGGATGCTCTACAGTCCAAATCATAATCACTTTGCAAACCAGTGATTGTATAAATCATAATTGTTACTAAGTACAACTATTTTCACTTGCTCCAAACAATATACAGTATAAACAAATAATTTGTATAAAAATTGTAGAAACCCTTTTCTTCTTTTTATTTCCCACATTTCTCTCAAGCAAATTGACCTAGTTAATATAACCTTACAAAACCAAACATCATCCTACCCAGAAAAATCAGGAAACCCTGGAAAACTAAAACAAATCATTCATCCTTCAGATTCCCATAAAATTAATCAACAACAAAAAAAGCCCATGACCATGCCACATATTTAAACAAAAAACCTACAAATTCAACCCACAAAAATAATGATTAAGAAAAAGAGTTGATAAATAGAAAGGAGAAAGATGAACAACTAACAGGAACAAATTCAACCCAGATTTTTACAGTTTTTTTCCCCAACATTTTATCAAACTTAGGTAGCTACATTCTCAACATAAATCAACAAACTTATACTTGTTTTGAAGCTTTTCATGTCTAGTTTTGAGGTCATTAAAATCCTTTTAGAAAAATGTTAAGGGTTGGACAAGAAACAGAGCCAAAGCAGGGCTCATGAACTAACAAATTTTCTAGAAAAGAAACCCCAATTTTTTTCCATAATTAATCAAGTTTTCAATCCCATCCCTTTCAGCACCCAAATTAGTTTCTATGAGTTCAAAGAAACATCCTAACTTCATACCCAATATTAAAATCCATCAAGAAGCCAATTTTGAAATCCCAAACTCGAACACCCAAATTTGAAAACTTATTCATCGCACCCAACCCACAAATCCATAGAAAAATTCATGAACCCAAAACTCCATTTAGAATAAAAACATTGAAAATCATAGAAAACCATACCTGAAATAGTTCGAAACGCACCACAACTTCAATTCTATTCTTCTTCTTCTTCCCGAAAGCAGAGCAGGGAGAGACGACATAGAAGAGACTAAAAAAGTTGAAGAAGACTGAAGCGAGAATGCAAAGAGAGAAGAGATACGGAAAAGTAAGCAAAAGAGCGAAGAAAGAAGAGAGAAGAGAGACCGAAGAGGAGGTGTTGAAAAGATTTAAAATAGACTAATGAATCACTAACTGTTTGAAAGGCTACCATCATCTGCCGGCATCGCAACCCCTCGCCTCCCCAGTTTCTTCGTCTGCATCACCAGATCGTACGGCGCCACAATCTTCTTCGCGAAGGTTGCGATCGATCTGAGACGAGTGTAGGAATTAGTTCAAATCAACGAAGATTAGTGGATTCGTCGCTGGTCGCTGAGGTCGTGGCTGGAAGATGTCGTTGGGTCGCATTTCGATTTCGCGAGTTCTTTTTGGTGGGAGGGTTCAATTCTTTCGGCTGGTCACTACAGGACTACAGGTTAACAATTAGTATTTATAGGTTCTATTTTTGCAAATAATTTTCAGAGTGTTCTATTTTTAAATGAAAATGTGGAGTATGTTCTATACCTGTTAATTTCCCTTTGTATTATTTGGACTTGTTTTTAAATATTCATTGTTCCCCAGCAAGAGGTGAAGAAACCTTGGAGTGGACTAGGGTTTTAGCGTTGTTCATAGAAGAAAATGGGAAGCGGTATGGAGGTCCCAATCATCGGCAGCGATTCAGTGAAGTGGATTGAGGTCCCTCTTCCTCCTTCTTCTTCTTCTTTGGAAGTCTCCGTTGACGTTGATATTCCCAGTACTACTTCTGTCCCTCCGCTCACCGACGATTACGCCTCTTCCATCGCCATTGGAGACCCTCGTACATATCTCATAGGGTTCTTTCTCTCGCTTACTCTACCTATTTCAAATTTATGCAATTTTTTGGTTATATGTTGTTCATTTGTTAAGTCTATTGTAATAGGAAAATCCACAAGCATCTTCCCCATGCTCTCGAATTACTTGAGCTCAGTGCTTCTAAAGACTTTCCGAAAGTCGGGCTTCGAATTACTTTTCCAGATGCGCTCTCTCCCTTTGTTTTTCTTTGTAAAAATGAGGTATTTTTACAGTGAACTCTAATCTAGTGTTTCTCTGTAGAAAGGATTCAAATCAGTCCTACATTGTTGTATGAATTGCAGATTGATATGGGTTTTAGGAGCCAACCCTACTTGCTTTATGCACTGACTGTCTCAGGGGTTGCTTACCTTTTGAGGCTTGGGCCCATCTCTACTTATGCATCCCGCTCCGTTTTCCGGTTGGATGAGCTTGTGGAGTTCAATATGCTTGCCTACGGACCAGTAACAGCGGCTGCAGCAACACCAGCTGGGTGCCTTGTAGTTGGGCGCGATGATGGGTCTCTTGCTTGCTTCCAACTAGGCATGCTTGATCCCTCTGCTCCTGGTATTATCAAATTCCTCATGCTCTCTGCTTGTTGTATTGTATGCCTTTTCTAAATGTTCATTTACTGTTAGCACACTCTCCGTAATTAATATGCCTTCGACGTCGTCCTGATGTATTACAATTGTTACTATTTTGGCCTTGGTATTGTACATAACTTTCTTTTGCACCCCACTAATTCCCAGTTTTTTCTTCCTTTCCCATAGGTTTTGCGCTGGAGCTACGGGATGATTCCGGAATTGGTCGTTTGTGGGGTTTCATGTCAAGGTAGGCTTGTTGACTACATTACCAGAAAATTGTCCCAAGAAAAATGCATTTTGTTTTCTCACGTTTTGTCTTTGTTGTTTTTTGTTAGTAAGTTTTTTCAAATAGTTAATTCAGTCCTAAAAGATAAACCCCTAATATCTGTTGAAACTGAAGCGGACAGTGATGACGAGAATGGAACATTAGGAAATCTGCTATTCCTTAGGCGTTGTGTTGTTTCCTTTATGTTGAGCTTATAAGTACAATTGTTTCTCTTCTTTGACAATTCTTTTTCCTAGGTGTAGCCATATTTGTCCACTCCCCTTGTAATTTCATTGTTTTCTGCAATAAAATTTGTTTCATTTTGAAAGAAATAAATTACCGAGTCTTGCCTGCTTATGATCCTTCTAGTCTACTATATTTGAATCACAGGTTTTCGATAAACTACATTAAATTGAACTCTAAAATCTGAGTGGATCTTAGTGTATCTCAGCCTATTTAGTTTACATTTGTAATGCTTTATTAGATTTAAACAATCATATAAGGGACATGGCTGTAGACTGCAGTGAAGAATTTAAGATTTGATGGGGTGTGAGAAGTCAGAATGTTAGTATGGCAGATAATAAAATAAAACTGAAGTGAATTGAATTGGCTTACATATACCATTTGAGGTTAAAATGAAGTGGGACTAGTCAAATCTACATGGAGAGAATCAAGGCTTTCGCTGGTATATAATACTTAGAATATTACAAGATATTAGATTTTGGCTCTTTACCACGTTCTTTTGCTACTTACGATGTTCTTGACTATCATTGAATCTATGTATGCTTCCAATTGTGTCATAAGCCCTAAGAATTTTTTTGAATCCGTGATTGCTTGCAACGAGCTGCCTATTATGCAATCTATTTATTTGTTTTTTATTTTTCAATTTCTCAGTTTTAGACCAACAATCCAATATTCCAATCCCTATACCTATTTGGGGTTACACGGTGCCAGCCCTCAAATTTCCCCATTTCTTGCAGAAATTAATTCGAGTATTCATTATATGATTATCCTGTGCTTGAATTCTTAAAATGTGATCATCCTTTGTTTTGTCGGTTTATTTCTGTTTTCATGCTTGGAAAGTTGCAGGTTATAATGAACTATGAAGAGGAAATTCTATCAGTTAACTAGGTCTACTCATTAGGTTGAATGTAGGATCTTTGTTACAATGTCTAAAATGCTAGTTGTGTTTTGTATTGTAGTACGTTCTGTAAGTATCCGAATTTACTAAAAACACAAGTACTTTAGTTTTCTTTCTTTAACTATACGATTTCTAGTTCCATATTGCAGTACATAGGTATTAATTAATTTCTTTGTTATTCCCTGGAAATGTGATTCAATAAACTGTAGCTGAGCATATGATGCAGGGGTAGGATGGTAGGGGCTGTGCAGGACTTGGTGGTATCTATCTTTCATGGAAAACCACTTGTATTTGTGCTTCATTCCAATGGAATGTTACGGGTATGGGATCTTTCATGTCAAAGTAGGCTCTTTAGTCATAACATGAACATTCCGACATTGGCAGGCAAGTAATATCACTTTTCCCCGTTCTTTTTATGATTGTTCATACCTACTTTATGCTGCTCCTCATTGAGTTATCCCTATTCTTTGCAACTTGATAATGAAAAAAATCTATCAACCAAAAATCTCTATTTCTTCCCTTCGGGCTTTGATTTCATCTGAATTTAAGCATTTTCCTGTTTCACTATTCTACTTGATTGGAATGCTGCTGTTCACTGATTATTTGGTTTTTTTTTTATTTTCTTGTCTCTTTTTGCAGTTTTTTTTCTCGTTCTAGTGGACTTCTGGTTCTCTACTCTTGTATTATTGTACCATCCTCTCTGTTTAAAATTGAAGGAATACAATTTAACAGGGATTTGTGTCTGCATCACCCAGTCACATGATAAAACATAATGAGGGGTTTTTAGGCTGTCCCATCTTGAGAATACATCTGCAATATTCCTTTCTGTAATAAAAGTGCTATAAAGTTATTTTCAGGTTTTGAATTTTAGAGGCATTGTAGAGTCCTGTATTAGGTTGAACTAGTCACTTATTGATGTAGGAAATTACCAAGTGAGCAAGATATGCTGGGAAAATGGATTCCAAATCTACTATTCAAGTTATGACATCACCAGGATTTATGGTTATGGGAAGTTATACAGAGTAAGTGGTCATAAGCTTGTAGCAGAATTTTTTAGGGAAGTCAATGTCGGGGTAATTTTCATAGGATTTTTTGGGGCAGCAACGTCGGAAGAAGGCTAAAGTTATCTGGGATTGTAGTGCATCGGCTATGATTTGATTTATATGGATTGAAATAAACAAGATGATTTTGATGATTACAGAGGGGTGATGTGTGGGACAGAGTGAGGATTTGGTCTTCACTTTGGGCTTCTGTTTCAAGAGAATTTAGGCATTTATATTGTCTGGATTTAATTTGATTGGAAGGCAGGAGTTAGGTAGGAACTCAGTTCTAACTTTCATACGACTTTGCTTAGTTAGGATGTTGTAGTCCGAGGTGGACAACTTGTCCTCATTTCTGTGCTTTTTGGGGTTTCGCTATAAAATTTTATTTCACGTATGACAAAAAGAAGAACAAACTATTTAGATTTTATTCCACACATAGATAAATACATATTATTAATGGCTAATCTTTAGCATTAGAGAGATTTAAGCCTACTACCATCCTTTAAAATTAGAAGGTTTGTCTATTATAGGTTGGTCGTGCAATTAATTTTCTGCTAAATCTAGGATCGCTTAGCTAAGTAGAATATTTTTCTGACGAGCACAAGGTTTTTTATGTATCCAACATTATTTTCTGGGAAGTCTAGAACTTATAATTATTTCTTGTTCTCCAGATTAGACTCATCTATCTCATAATTACCTCTGGTTTATGTTCCTGTTTTTAGTATCAAAGAATCTACTTTTATAGTGTTCAAATATTGTGTTCTATTGTGAACTTTTCAGGAGCTACATTGGTAAGGTTATGGATTGGTGAAGTTGGCAATGATTCAAACATGATTCCTTTGGCAATCTTGTACAGGGATACTTCGGTATGTATGTAACTTAGATGATAAGAATTTAAATTTTATATTGAAGGAAAAATTCAATTGTGACATACCCTCTATACTGATGGAGGACAGAACAGCTAAATAGAAAACAATAACTTAGCGGAAGCAAAATATAGAAAACACAAGAATAAAACTAGAAGATAGGGTCTGGAATCACTCCAGGGGCTTCACACCCGAAATTGGATAGATTCTACTGATATCACACCAGTAGATTTCTAGGAATCACTCCTAGTTCTAGGCATCGCACCTAGGGTAGGTTGCATCACACAAACCTGAAGAGAAGCAAAGCTCCACAATTTTTATTCAATATCAAAACTCTCTCTTCTAGGGTTTACAATGTTAGTTTATATAAAGATCTATACCTAATAAAATAGGAAAGAATCTTGCTAGAGATAAAACAGGAAAATAACTCTAATACTTAAAAAACAGGAAAACTAATCCTAGTCCCTTTAGAATTAGGCTAACTAAGCTTTAGGCCTCTGCCTCTAATAAACGTTTAAATATTAACATACTAAAACTCTAGACGCCTAAAGACTAAAATGCCCTGGATTCTTGGCATCAATGACATTAAGGTTGTGTGGGAATCCAGTTACTTCCTTGATATCGATGTCATATAGTAGTCCAAGGCTCTTAGCATGAACAAAGTAATTTTTCAAATTTCGTATCCTCACAAGTTGATGGGTCATAGGAGGAATCTGAAGAAAAATATCACTAGGCTCCGGAATAGAAGGAACACCAATCACTGGCAGAATTGGTGCACAAATAGGAGCTTGCTCGATCACTGGTAAACTTGGCTCTTGCTTATCCAATTGAACGGATATTTCCTCTATTGTGGGCTGAACCAGGGTTGGTAGTGATTCTTGATCTGTTGGTTGTGCTACCTGAGTTTCCACGGTATTTTTATCTTGAAATTTTTCTCCTTGTCTTGCACCACTCACATCAGCTAAAAACTCTTTCACACTTAACTAATAATGCGTCAATTGTTCTTGGCCTTATAACCTTTTCATTAGGATCTGGTTCACAAAAATTATGTCTTTTCTTTGTCTCTGTCAGTCCTCTTATTACCACGCTATCTCTGTCATACCTTCGATCACCATCATGGTTTCTATCAGGGTCTTTTTCACGACGAAGGGCTGCAAGTTTGGCAGAATGCTCTTGTAATGTGACTTTAATTCCAGCAACTTCTTTTGACAGATTCTCTAGGAGTTGTAATATCCGATCTGTATCCATGCCTGATGGATATGCCCAATCGCTACAAATTGTGGACATACAACGGTGCCCAAAGGAGAAGGAACCCGCTCTGATACCAAATTTGATGCAGGACAGAACTACGTAATAAAAAAACATTAACTCAGCAGAAGCAAAATATTGAAAACACAAGAATAAAACTAGAAGATAGGGTTTGGAATCACTCCAGGGGCTTCACACCCGAAATTGAATAGATTCTACTGATATTACGCCAGTAGATTTCTACAAATCACTCCTAGTTCTAGGCATTGCACCTAGGGTTAGGTTGCATCACACAAACCTGAAGAGACGCAAAGCTCCACAATTTTTATTCAATATCAAAACTCTCTCTTCTAGGGTTTACAATGTTAGTTTATATAAAGATCTATACCTAATAAAATAGGAAAGAATCTTGCTAGAGATAAAACAGGAAAATAACTCTAATACTTAAAAAACAGGAAAACTAATCCTAGTCCCTTTAGAATTAGGCTAACTAAGCTTTAGGCCTCTGCCTCTAATAAAACGTTTAAATATTAACATACTAAAACTCTAGATGCCTAAAAACTAAAACGCTCTTGGCGATTCTGCATTATATACCAGTCAGTGTCTTGTCTTTTTTTATGTCCAAATTTACTATTAGTTATTGTCACTTAAAAATTTTCTTTCTCACTCCTTGTTAGGGTAAAGAAATAATAGAGGTAGAAAGAATAGGGTATTCTGTTGAGTAACTTGAAACCCCAAAAATTCCAAATATTCATAAACTATAGCCACACATCGATTAGATCATGCAAACCCCAAAATTTTGGTTTTGTTTACCCAATTTGAAACCTGACCATCTCCTTGCTAGCTTCTTTTGTATCTTCAGAAATTTGGATGTAATTAGTGTACTAATGGCTTGGCTTTGACCCCACTTTTTTATCAACAGTCAGTTTTTATGCGTTTTTGTTGCCCTTAATTGAGTTGAGCTTCACCTTTATCTTTCATGGACATCCTATAATACCATCTTGCAAATAGACAGTGAGCAGTTACAATGGTTTGACACTTTAAATTCTTGTTTGAGGCATCTAGTTGATTCTTTTGGGTCAAAAAACAAACAAACAAAAAAGTAAAAGGTCATTCAGCTAATTCTATTGGGCCAAGTGTTTTTTTTATAAAGTTTATTTTAAATGTAATGGCATTGATCTCAGCTCTTATATTTGAGCTTTTTAAATTATACCTTCTGGGTCTTGTTTGAGGCATCTAGGTGATTCTATTGGGTCAAAAAAAAAAATAGAAAAGGAAAAAGCCTCGTTAAACTAATTAGATTGGGCCATCCAGGTGATTCTATTGGGTCAAGACTTTTTAAAAAAAGTTTATTTTAGATGTAATGGCATTGATCTCAGCTCTAATATTTGAGCTTTTTATATTATACCTTCTGGGTTCAGTTGTCCCAGAAGAATCTGGGTCTTCTGTACCACTTTTCACATACAAAACTAGTCTATGAATATGTGTTTTCTCAAATTATCCACCGAGGGTTTTCCCAGTTGATGCTTCCCAGTGAAAGAGCCACCTTAGGTGGGAATGTAGATTTAGAAATTTATGTTACGGCCCTCCTGTTGAAGTCTGATAGTAGATTTTAAGACTAAGTTTTGCATCTTTTCTGGGAAACAACCTGTTTTGAGCACTCTCACATCTTTCTGCCTTCACAGAAAAATGCAGAGTTGTGGCAATCAATACCAACTTCCAGTCATGTATCGACCTATATAAAGTTGAACTGCAATGTAATCATCATATGACAAAGATATAGTCAGCTACCGCATCTTTATTTTCAGCTTTGGGAACAATGCTAGAAATTACTTTTCATGGGAAAAATAACTAGTGTTTCCTATCCAAAGAAGAAAAGAAAAAGGAAAACTAGTGAGGTTTATCATTCCTATACTAAACCATGGTTCATTTTAAGGTTTATCATTCCTATACTAAACTATGGTTCATTTTAAGTTGCAGTTAAAATGATCATTACTGTAGCATGACACGATGGAACTTTTATATGAAATTATTGACCAATCCTGAGACCATGTTTGCATTTTTTTCGTCTATTATTTGCTTGATTCCTTCGGCCAACCATGAAGGAAATTAGCTTGGAGACAATCTATGCATACAGACTTCGTTGTAATTTGAGGGACAGACTCGTTTTAATGCTGGAACCTTCAGCAAAAAATATTTCTTTAGAGGAGGTAAAAAAAAAATTTCTGTCCATCTTCTGCCCTAGTTTATGTTTTGCATGAAGCAATATTTTTATACCTCAAATGTGCTATTAATTTGCTGTTGTCATAGGTTGAATGGATTGATATCAAACTTACTTCCAACAAGATTTGCATACTGAAAAATGATGGATTGGTGCTTCACAACTTGACGAATGCTAATACGTAAGTGAATCTGTCCCCATTAAATTTCAATTCACTGTTTCAGTCCTTTTTCTTACCTAGGGTTGAATTTCTTTCTCCACCTTTAAATTTTCTCTCTTAATGCTTCCTGTGTGCTATGGCCCCCCTTTCTATTGTATTTAAATAATATTTGCAGCGAGGGAAATGATGTAGTAGGAAGATGTTATTGGTTGAATAGGGGTACTGTGTTGTGAGAGCTGCTATAAAATCAATTTTTGTATACCAGTGTACTGAGGGCTTCATAACGGTGGCATTTCATTCAAGTGAGAAGTGTGTATATGTAACTAGGTCTGTTTTTAGGGTACTCAGTATTTAGTTCATGCCTTTGCTTTCATCGTACACACATGCATTTCTTTTCAAGACATGAGTTCTTGAGCTTTTATTTTTAAATTTTGAAATATAAACTTCTGTTTTCTGTAGGAATGTTCAGTCCAAACTGTTATTTTTTGTTTGGTCAACATTTTATGCCTGTGTTTCAATGTATATGACTAACTTCTTTTTTTTTTTTTTCTTTTGCCTAAACCCTACACCTCCAGGGAAGATGCATGTTCTTACTCTTTGCAGGAGGACTTTGTTGCAGATCAATTGTTTCAAAGTTCTGAGCATTCTTCAGATGACCTTCTTTTGCAAACACATTCAATATTCTCGTCTTCAAAGGTATGATGAATATCAGTTAAACTTTTCTTTTTGTAGACTAGGCTTGTTTCCCCTTTCCCCCCTCCCTCCCCGCTCCTGTTACCGAAAGTTGGAAAATATCGCCTGTATGAATGTAATTACAAATGTTGTCACAATTTCGTTGGGATGAATTCCCATGCACACACATGCTACCTAATACATGCATGCTCAAGCATTTGTGCATTTAGATATGGATGTATACCAAGAGCTGGAAAATCTCGTGCCTGTGTATAAAATGTAATTGCCAATGTTGTCACAATATCATTGAGATGTGTTCACATGTACACTCATGCTACCTAATGCATGCAGGCTCAAGCATATGTGCATTTAAATATGGATTCTTAAAAGGGGTCATCCCTGTTGTCGACGAAGTTGTGTTGTTTTGGACCAACATTAGTACCGAAACACAATCAGAACTGTCCAAATTGAATTTCCTTCCCTTTTTCCTTTTGACTTTGTTTTCAATGTATTTCTAATAATTCCAACCCGAGTCTTCATTTTCTTGAACTTCCCTAAATCGCTGTGTTAGCTCTCTCATGTCAATATGAAGTAAAAGAGAATGAAACTTTGAGTAAGCTACCTATAGAAATTCACTTTTGTGTTTTTGCTGAACTGTTCTATCAAGCTAACTGATGGTGGGTTCAGCGGGTCAAGAATGGAAAATACGGGACGGCATATACATTCAATCCTATCTGTTCTGAGTTTATTAAAACAGTGCCTTAATAGTGGATGGGTTTTATCATTGAACTGCAGAGTTATTATCTCAAATGGTCCCCAAACTGTACCTTGAGTGTGACTTTGGTTCTGAATTAAGTGATTATATTTTGTAGTCCTCAAACTCTACCAAATGTGCCTAATTGGTCCTTATCTGTCAATTTTGACCAGTTTACCTGTATATGAGGGGGTCTATTCAAATTTATTTGAAGAACTACAATTAAATAAAGAGAAATTTATAAGTAAAAACAACACAGAGAAGATGGCTCTCAGTTTCTCATCCCACCCATTGCGTGCACCCAACTTGCCTCCTTTTTGTTAACCCTATCTTTTGAAGTACCAACAAATTAAACACCTAAAGAAAGGGGAGGGAGTTTGGGTGATCATTTTGGAGTCCAAGCATTAAAATATGAAGGTTCGGGAAGGGAAAAGTCAATGGTAGGTGATGTATGAGGCGAGTTTGACCGATACGGTGTGGGATGGGAATTGACAACAATTTTCTTTTTCGTTGATTTTATATTGTTTAATTTTACTTAATATGCTTTTAAGTTTTCTTTTAAAAAAACATGAATTTATCCTTATATTCTTCGAAGGGTAGAATTGACAAAGGACTCATTTGGCACGTCATAGAGTTTGAGGACGTCAATTTAATTCAGGGACCAAAGTGACACTCATAGGTTTGAGGTATTAACCCTTGAACTACATTATGAGATGATCTCCATATTCAGTCATTTTCGTGGGAGTATGTCCACTTTAGGGGGTCCCTGTACATGTAATGGAGATCACTATTAGGTTGAATAAGATTTCATTTAGATGTAGACAACGCCTAACGGTTGACATTAAGGGGTTAATCATATAAATGACAATTGTTTTGAAGCTAAAAACATATACAAATTAATGTTGCCAGGCAGGAAGGTATTATATATTAAATATGCTGCTTATGATGTTTTTGTTGATGTAATTTCTACAGGATCATATTGTCCCAGTTGTATCTTCTATTTTCTTACGCAGACTACTTCTTCCGGGAGTTCATCATAATATTGCTTTGCGCACAACTTTGCTAGATTATAGTAGGCACTGGAGTGATTCAGACTTTCACTCCTTAACTGCTGATATGTTGAAGAAGGAAATCCTTTCCGTGATTGAACATGAGGTTTCCATTGTAGTTTTAGTTGATTTACACATGCACGCAAATACACATATTGACACCCTAAAATATAGAAAACTAATATACGTTGTATATTGTATATTGTATTAGGGAGTCAATGATAATTCAACATCAATATTTTGCTGCTGGAAAAGTTTCTGTACTCGCTACTTTCAAAACTGGTGCAAGAGCAATGCACCGTGTGGTTTGCTTGTTGATTCCTCCAGAGGCACTTTTGGTTTGGTCAGAAAGAATTCAGTATCTCTTTTTCGTTGTTTGGAGGATATTGAGCGGCTTATTGATGGTATCTCAGTGATCCTTGCATTATCTAAATAGAGTTAGATCTGATTTTTTCCTGTTTTTAATTGTTTATCCCCTTTCTGGAATACAGTTCTAATGTTCATGTTTGATAGGTGCTACTGATGATATTGGCAAGCTTGCTGGCTCTGGGTTTGATTTCATTGATGATGCTTCTGAATTTGAAGTGCTTGTTGAAATGCTCAGATGTGTCATTAATGTCGGCCAACAATTGGGCAAAACAGCTTCAGCTATATTTTATGAATCACTCGTTAGTGCACCACAACTTATCTCTTCTGAAGAAATTACTCCTCGCCTATTGAAGATTTTAGAAACTGGGTATAGTTCAACAGTAGCAATGCTTCATATATCAGATCTTGGACCTGATGTTGCTTGGGAGAAAAGCCTGGCTGATCACAAAAATTTGAGGAAATTTTCTATTGACATGCTGTTATCTCTACATGCTCTGCACGAGAAATCTGGCACTTGGAGTCGAATTTTGCATGCCATTGAGAGTTACCTAAAATTTCTCATACCTCAGAAAAGCATTCAAAAATTTGATGCAGAAATGTCAATGGATATCAATGCTTCCATCTTGGTCCAGGCTACTACTCAAGTTGCGAAGGTTATGTTTGAATCTGCAATGGACATTCTTTTGTTTCTCAGCTATCTAGTGAGGATTAGTGGGCAGGTTAGTTAGTTTTTCTTCATTTTAACTCTCTTTGGTTTTGTTTTTTTCACTTCATTTGGGTTTTAATGTTTTTATTTTGTATAACGTTGAATACCTTTGTTTTTTTTTTGAAGAGGAACAAAGATTTTCAATGTAATAAAATTATTGGCTTATGCTTACTTCTGTGTTCCCTGTTTTGACGTACCATCTATTGGGTCTGTTCAGTTGAATGCGCAACTCCATTTTTTGTACACATGAAAGACATTCGTAAAAGATATCCCCAATCTTAGGTTTAGCTTATTGACTAATTTTCTAGTTTGCAAACAAATACAGGGAAATTCAAAATTAGTTGAAGGATGCATTTTTTGCCTTAATGCGTAGAAGTATAACCAAAAATTTCTGTATAAGAATCTATGGTAAGCTGCTTCTGAGCTGACATTTGGTCATTTTCTTTGCCCCAGGCTTGTTATGCCTCTTCTTCTCGCAAGATTGTTCTAAGTTTTAGAGCTTTATACAGATATCCCTTTCCCTGGTTGTTTTGACAACATAAGAATGTTGTATTGCTTGACTGTCTGGACCATTGATTATGTTGGTTCTCACTTGAATATGTGGTCTAGATTCATCTGGCAACAGAAGCTTCCTATGTTGCTATACTGTCTGGAAAGAGAACACAACACCAGCTTTATGTACACAACCTCTAAAATGATTAATACAGATTCTTAACTTAATTTATCATAAAAATAAATGTTTAGGACGTGGCTTTAAGGTATCTTTTGTACAAAATAAGTTCGCATAAAGAAGGAAAAAAAAATGATTTTCTTGTTTCCTTATTCACGTGGGAGAAACTGGCTATGTACTATTGGATTTGAGTCCAATGTTATGCAATATAGAAATAAGATTTTTGTTTCTTCTACAAAACGAAAGGAATTAGAGGTGAGAAATTGGTTTCTTTCATGGACAGGACTTTTTTTACTCTTACCGTAGGCAACTCAACTAAGTCATCCTTTATCCTCAAACATAAATAAACATGGTATAAAAAAAGGGGGTTAGATTAATAGTTCTTACTCTGAAAAAAATGGGAGTGCACTTGATCTTTCTGACATTGAGCCGTATTCTAGTCCATACTTTTTCACTACCTCTTTAATAACCCTACACTTCCATGTTAGTTCCACACATACTTATGGTCTTTATTGCAATTTATTAACAATTTACTCTGGTAGCTTCCTTCACTTTGTCAGTATGTTTAAATTGGTTTTGGATCGATACATTCCTGTCTCTGAATTTTTCGATATTGCTTAGGAATTAGAGGTGAGAAATTGGTTTCTTTCATGGACAGGACTTTTTTTACTCTTACTGTAGGCAACTCAACTAAGTCATCCTTTATCCTCAAACATAAATAAACATGGTATAAAAAAAGGGGGTTAGATTAATAGTTCTTACTCTGAAAAAAATGGGAGTACACTTGATCTTTCTGACATTGAGCCGTATTCTAGTCCATACTTTTTCACTACATCTTTAATAACCCTACACTTCCATGTTAGTTCCACACATACTTCTGGTCTTTATTGCAATTTATTAACAATTTACTCTGGTGGCTTCCTTCACTTTGTCAGTATGTTTAAATTGGTTTTGGATCGAAACATTCCTGTCTCTGAATTTTTCGATATTGCTTTTTATTCCTTGCTAAGAGTCTTCATTTTCCTTCAGAGTCTGCTCAATCCATTAAATTCCTAATGTGTTAAATTTATTTTTCCGGGTTGCATGCAGATCCATATGCTACACAATGATGTATCGAAAATTCAACTTGACTTAATTCCAATGATTCAAGAAATTATTTCTGAGTGGCTTCTTATACATTTCTTTTGCACCACTCCATCTGAATCAGCTACAATTGAAGATTTTAGCTCTCAACTTTCATTGTTACAAATTGGTAAGTTTATGCTTTCTGAGTCCTTTGTTGCTTGTACTGTTGATTTAGTAATGTTCTGATGGTCATCCAATGCCCAAGGTTCAGAGAGCAACATGGGCAGAATGTCATGGAATGAGAAGCTTGGGAAGTGTGAGTTCACTCTGGCTTTTATATTCATACTGAATATTCGAAGTTCCTCCAAAAACCAGAGTCGCCTTTCTTCAAGAAGCATACTAGATATGCATGAAATTATTCCTTCAATGCGAGACTTTGCTAGTTGGATCATCTGGGGTCACACTGGGGAATCCTTTACTTTTCTCGGCCGTGCAACGAATCTTGCTTTGATCTTGCTAAGGCATGGGCAGTACGATGCGGTTGAGGTTATTTCTATAACTTCAATTTCCTAGTAGACCTTAAACTTTTCTTCTCCGAGAATACTTTGTTTACTTATTGTTAATTTTACTTCTCTATGCTATGTAAAGCACCTACTCACTATTGAGGAGGCACACTTGCAAAAGGAGAAGACATCTCATAGTATCCAAGATACAGAGGGAGGATGGTGCATAATTCTTCATCTTTTAGGATGCTGCTTCCTTGCTCAAGCACACCGTGGGTTGCACGGAGTGCTGAAGGAGAGGAAAGTCAATGAAGCTGTTCGTTGTTTCTTCAGGTATTTTATGTTTGTAAATCTTTTGCCCATCACTCTCCTTATAGAGGTAATGATGTAGGACAGAACAGAATAACAGAAAACAATAATTTAGCGGAAGCAAACTCTAGGAAACACAAAGATAAAACTTAGGAAATAGGGTATGGAATGACTCCAGGGGTTTCACACCCGAAATTGGCTTCACACCAAAACTTGGTTTCACACCAAAGAGATCCTTTCGCAGGAAATAATAGATTCTACTGATATAACACCAGTAGATTTCTAGGAGTCACTCCTAGTTCTAGGCATCGCACCTAGAGATCCTTAGGCATTGCACCTAGGGTTAGGTTGCATCACACAAACCTGAAAAGAAGCAAAGCTCCACAACTTTTATTCAATATCCAAAACTCCCCTTTCTAGGGTTTACAACATTAGTTTATATAAAGATCTAAACCTAATAAAATAGGAAAGAATCTTGCTAGAGATAAAACAGGAAAATAAATCTAATACTTAAAATCAGGAAAACTAATCCTAGTCCCTTTAGAATTAGGCTAACTAAGCTTTAAGCCTCTGCCTCTAATAAAAAACATTTAAACATTAAAATACTAAAACCCTAAATGCCTAAAGACTAAACTGCCCTTGACAATTCTGCATTATTCTCCCCTGGTTGAAGAACATGACTCCGGCGAGTTAAGCGAGAAGCTTGGACATCATTGGCTAACCAACATCAAAAGGATAATTCTGTTCATCAACGACACTAAGGTTGTGTTGGAATTGAAGTACTTCCTTGATATCAATGTCATATAGTAGTCCAAGGCTCTTAGCATGACCAAAGTAATTCTTCAAATTTCGTATCCCCACATGTTGATGAGTCATAGGAGCGATCTGAAGAAAAATACCACTATGCTCCAGAGTAGAAGGAACACCAATCACTGGCAGAATTGGCGCACAAATAGGAGCTTGCTCGATCACTGGCAACATTGGCTCTTGCTTATCCAATTGAATGGATATTTCCTCTATTGTGGGCTGAACCAGGGTTGGTAGTGATTCTTGATCTGTTGGCTGTGCTACTTGATTTTCCACAGTATTGTTATCTTGAAATTTTTTTCCTTGTCTGCCTCTCACCTCAGCCAAAAACTCTTTCACACTAACTAATAAAGCATCAATTGTTCTTGGCGTCTGAACCTTTTCATCAGGATTTGGTTCACGAAAGTTCTGCCTTTCTCTTTCTCTGTCATGTCTTCGATCATCATCATTGTTCCTATCACGACCTCTGTCACGACGAAGATCTTCCAGCGCTGCGGAGTGCTCTTGTAATGTGACTCTAATTCCAGCAACTTCTTTTGACAGATTCTCTAGGAGTTGTACTATCCGATCTGTATCCATGCCTGATGGATATGCCCAATTGCTACAAATTGTGGACGTACAACGGTGCCCAAAGGAGAAGGAACCCGCTCTTATACCAAATTTGATGTAGCACAGAACCACGTAATAAAAACCAGAAACTTAGCGGAAGCAAAATATAGAAAACACACGGATAAAACTTAGGAAATAGGGTTTGGAATCACTCCAGGGGTTTCACACCCGAAATTGGCTTCACACCAAAACTTGGTTTCACACCAAAGAGATCCTTTCGCAGGAAATAATAGATTCTACTGATATCACACGAGTAGATTACTAGGAATCACTCCTAGTCTAGGCATCTCACCTAGAGATCCTTAGGCATCGCACCTAGGGTTAGGTTGCATCACACAAAGCTCCACAATTTTTATTCAATATCCAAAACTCCTCCTTCTAGGGTTTACAACGTTAGTTTATATAAAGATCTAAACCTAATAAAATAGGAAAGAATCTTGCTAGAGATAAAACAGGAAAATAAATCTAATACTTCAAATCAGGAAAACTAATCCTAGTCCCTTTAGAATTAGGCTAACTAAGCTTTAAGCCTCTGCCTCTAATACAAAACGTTTAAACATTAAAATACTAAAACCCTAAATGCCTAAAGACTAAACTGCCCTTGACAATTCTACATTATTAATTTGATGTAGGACAGAACAGAATAACAGAAAACAATAATTTAGCGGAACCAAACTCTAGAAAACGCAAAGATAAAACTTAGGAAATAGGGTCTGGAATCACTCCAGGGATTTCACACCCGAAATTGGCTTCACACCAAAACTTGGTTTCACACCAAAGAGATCCTTTCGCAGGAAATAATAGATTCTACTGATATCACACCAGTAGATTTCTAGGAATCACTACTAGTTCTAGGCATCGCACCTAGAGATCCTTAGGCATCGCACCTAGGTTTAGGTTGCATCACACAAACCTGAAGAGAAGCAAAGCTCCAAAAATTTTATTCAATATCCAAAACTCCTCCTTCTAGGTTTTACAACGTTAGTTTATATAAAGATCTAAACCTAATAAAATAGGAAAGAATCTTGCTAGAGATAAAACAGGAAAATAAATCTAATACTTAAAATAGGAAAACTAATCCTAGTCCCTTTAGAATTAGGCTAACTAAGCTTTAAGCCTCTGCCTCTAATAAAAAACGTTTAAACATTAAAATACTAAAACCCTAAATGCCGAAAGACTAAACTGCCCTTGACGATTCTGCATTATCCTCCCCTAGTTGAAGAACTCGACTCCGGCGAGTTAAGCGAGAAGCTTGGACATCATTGGCTAACCAATATCAAAAGGATAATTCTGTTCATCAACGACACTAAGGTTGTGTTGGAATCGAATTACTTCCTTGATATCAATATCATATAGTAGTCCAAGGCTCTTAGCATGACCAAAGTAATTCTTCAAATTTCGTATCCTCACATGTTGATGGGTCATAGGAGGAATCGGGCGAACCTCACTTTCCTGAATGGAAGGAACACCAATCACTGCCAGAATCGGTGCACAAATACGAGCTTGCTCAATAACTGGTAAAATTGGCTCTTGCTTATCCAATTGAACGGATATTTCCTCTATTGTGGGTTGAACCAGGGTTGGTAGTGAGTCTTGATCTGTTGGCTGTGCTACTTGATTTTCCATGGTATTGCTATCTTGAAATTTTTCTCCCTGTCTACCTCTCACCTCAGCCAAAAACTCTTTCACACTAGCTAATAACGCACCAATTGTTCTTGGCCTCATAACCTTTTCATTAGGATGTGGTTGACCAAAATTCTTTCTTTCTCTTTCTCTGTCGTGTCTTCGATCATCATCATTGTTCCTATCACGATCTCTGTCACGATGAAGATCTGCCAACGCTGCGGAATGCTCTTGCAACGTGGTCTGAATTCCAGCGACCTCTTTTGTCAAATTCTCTAGGAGTTGTACTATCCATACTGTGTCCATATCTGATGGATATGCCCAATCACTACGAATTGTGGACATACAACGGTGCCCAGGGGAGAAAGAATCTGCTCTGATACCAATTTTGATGTAGGACAGAACAGAATAACAGAAAACAATAATTTAGCCAAAGCTAACTCTAAGAAACACAAAGATAAAACTTAGGAAATAGGATCTGGAATTACCCCAGGGGTTTCACACCAGAAATTGGCTTCACACCAAAACTTGGTTTCCCACCAAAGAGATCCTTTCGCAGGAAATAATAGATTCTACTGTTATCACACCAGTAGATTTCTTGGAATCACTCCTAGTTCTAGGCATCGCACCTAGGGTTAGGTTGCTTCACCCAAACCTAAAGAGAAGCAAAGCTCCACAATTTTTATTCAATATCCAAAACTCCCCCTTCTAGGGTTTACAACGTTAGTTTATATAAAGATCTAAACCTAATAACATAGGAAAGAATTTTGCTAGAGATAAAACAGGAAAATAAATCTAATACTTAAAATCAGGAAAACTAATCCTAGTCCCTTTAGAATTAGGCTAACTAAACTTTAAGCCTCTGCCTCTAATAAAAAACGTTTAAACATTAAAATACTGAAACCCTAAATGCCCAAAGACTAAACTGCCCGTGACGATTCTGCATTAGGTAACTCTTGAAAGGGGTTTGGATCGTGTTGAAGATATTAATTAAGATGTGAAGCTTCAACTTTATGTTATTTTTTGCGTATCCTCTCTCCTGAAGATATTTACGTTGTAACTATTCATCTAAAGCGATTGTCACTTTTCCAAGTAAAAAGCATTTTGAAAAGTTACCAAGAGAGTTGAATTAATATGAGGCTTGAATTAATCTTTCTTGGAGACAAGGATTGGGTTGAATAATGTGTTCGCAAGTTATTTTATGGTATGGTGCTGATAAATGTACATAAAAATGCAGTTTTCTTCAATTTAAACAGAGTTTCTTATAATTATTTTTGAGCATAGAATTTGAAGACAAAGATGGTAGACTCATGCAAAAAGAATCTTCTAATTGCTGTATATCCAAATGCTGCAAACAAGTGCAGCAACTAAACCCAAATGTGTGACGTGTTAATTTGAAGCACCAAAACCTACCCAAAAAAAATTCATTGATTTTGATGAAGGTGTTTCGTACGCAAGTTAAGAGAATCTGTTAATATTTTTACGTGCTCAGCTGGTTGGATTGCAATTAAATGTTCTATGACAATAGTAATGAAGAATACATTGTACACATCTGACTGATGCTCATTGAGAATGAAAAAAACCTTATTGCGCATCCTTATCAAATTAGAAAGGTTCCAACGGAATAATGTTGACACGTAATGCTATCATTTGCACTCAGGAATAGTTCATTTTCTATCTTTATTGAAACTGCGTTTGATTTTTCTATTCAGGGCTTCATCTGGAAAAGGGTCATCCCAAGCCTTACGGAGTTTGCCTGAGGAAGCTGGATTGCCAAATCTTGGTTTCAGTGAGTTTATTTAACTTGTATATATTAAACAAATGATTTATGTTTTTTTTTTCCATTTTCTTACCTCTTTCATTTTCGTATTTACCTTTCTCTCTAGCTGGTAATGTATCAGCTGCTGGATGGAGGCTCCATTACTATCAATGGGCTATGCAGATATTTGAGCAGTATAATATTAGCGGAGGTGCATGCCAGTTTGCTCTCGCTGCACTTGAGCAAGTTGAGGAAGCTTTTAGTGCAAAAGATGAGTTCAATGACTTAGACTCGATCAATGAATCAGTATCTACCATCAAAGGACGGCTTTGGGCAAATGTTTTCAAGTTTACTTTAGATCTCAATCTCTTTTATGAGGCATATTGTGCAATAATTTCAAACCCAGATGAGGAGAGCAAGATCATCTGCTTAAGGCGTCTGATCATTGTTCTTTATGAACGTGGTGCTATAAAGGTTTTTATCCAACTTTGTAATTATCCTTGGTTTACTTTCTACATTATTTTCCAGTTTTTTCTATAGTAATTTCAAATATATATACATTTACTGGGAGCTGTTATTGGAACCCTGAAGAAGTCATTGTACATTCTTTGAAGTGCAATTACTCTCTTATGTTTTTACGATGGAGGAGCCTAGGAAGATGTGCAGTGCCAATAACAGCTCTCATTATTTTATATGTTTATAAGTTGGAATTTAGAAAATTTCAGACAGCAGAGTAAGTTCTGTTGTAAGAATTTTTTTGTTTTGCTCAATGGAAATTAGAGAATTTTCTCTTTTTCATCCAAGGAAATAAATCCATATTATATGTATATGGATATATATATATATATATAAATATATACATAATATAGATTCTCTTTGTATTTTTTCTTTGTGAGGGATTTCTATGTTTAAAATTGAGTAACCTCACATTTTGCAACTCATATCGGCTATATTTCCTATTTAAGAGGCACCGGGTTTCATTCCCTAGACGGAAACTATGCGTAATATATTTTTTTTACAAAATATTTTAATATTGTGTTGTAAGTAATGTTTGTGATAATAACTTATACCTGAACTAATTCTCCTGTGAAGACTTATACCTGATTTCTTCTGTTATTTATTTCAGATTCTTTGTGGTGGTCAGTTACCGTTCATTGGTCTTACAGAGAAAGTAGAGCAAGAGCTTTCCAGGAAGGTATGGTCTAGTTGTAGAGCCGATTGGATACTGTTATCGAATGCTAGTTTTTGCATTTTCATATTTTACTGAAGTTTACTATATTGAAATATGCAGGCAGATTGCTCGGATATTTTAGCAAAGCCAAACATATATAAGTTGCTTTATGCATTTGAAATGCATCGACATAACTGGAGAAGAGCAGCAAGCTACATGTATCTATATTCAGCTCGTTTGAGAACAGAAACGGCTCTGAAAGATTACCCGCACACGTCATTGGTGCTAAAAGAGATGTTGGATGGGCTCTCTGCTACTATCAATGCCCTTCATCTTGTTCATCCTTCCTACGCTTGGATTGATCCTCTACTTGAGAGAAATTCTCTTCACAATGAGCGGTATCTAAGTAAAAAGGCCAGAATTACAATAGATCAAGAGGGTAAGTAATACGACCACCAAAAACATTATTTTCATTATTTCTACATCTTTAATTGCTCTCATGGCTACCATATGACTAAAATATGTATCTGATCAATATTATACCCATGATTACCATCTACTTACGGATGAACACAAAATCCTCACGGACTAACAATTTGGTAAAATTCAATGGCTGATTTTGAACTTCCAATAAGTACTCTTTTCTATATTGATTTTTCGCTCACATTATGAGATCGTGAGTGTACAAACATACAAATATATGCATATACACTTCATACTGAACTTTCTAACGTAATACCTTCTGTCTACATTTGCATTGTATATATTGTTCTCTTTTGGCGCTCTTACAAATTTAATTTTTATTGCCGCAGCCAGCAGTGATGTTTATCCTCAAACATGGAAATCTTACATAGATATTGAGAAAATTGAGGACGAGTTTGTACTGACGTCAGCAGAATATTTGCTTTCATTGGCACATGTCAAATGGGCATCTGGTGGTAAAATTCTCGTTTAAGTTAATTTGTTCATATAACATTTTCAATAAAAGGTTGTAATCAATCCATAAACCATGATTTCACTTCGTGGTTGTATGCCCAATTGTTATACTGATTAACCTCTAGGCTACTGTAGCATGTGAAAATCAGGGAATAAGTTAGCTACTTAATCGGGTATATACTAATTAGTTACCTCTCTAGGCTTTATGTTTTCAAACTTGAACCACCAATCACATCTATCTTTTGCTAAAGGTTAATTTAGCTAGATTCTTCAGTTATGTTAATAATTTTGAATTGTTGTCAATTTATATATTGAATTCTAATGTGAATAAAAAGGCTATTTGGTGCAATGATGTGCATACATTTAATGGTTTTAAATCTATTCAAAATGAAAAACCTGAATTGAAATGCTGGAGTGCTCCAGCTTTGAACTCTCTGTTCAGGTGCCCAAATCGGTTGAGCCACCAGTAGGAATTTATAATTTTGTTATGATGTTATCTGTGTTCTAATAATGATCGATGGTCAATGGTAGTCATTGGGCTTTATACTCCCTTGTCAACCCTTTATCTTTTCATGTCTCTGTTAGAAGCATGCATTGTCTTTCCTATGCCATTTATCATTATCTAAATTAATAAGCCTTAAGTTGCTTGTTTCAAAAAGTTACCTGCAACTTATTTATAACCTATTTCTCACAAGTCCTATGTATCCTACCCAAATATTTTCTTTTTGAGAGAGCCTATTCCTATATCCAGGCTGCCCCATGTTCTCTTTTATGAGAATTTTGATGCCTGCATCTCATGGTCGGTTGGAAGAGATGTTGGAAGCGTTTTTCTAGCTCTTCTTGTATTCACCTTTGCTTATACGTGCGTATGTAAATGTTGACATGATTTCAGGAACCCGGAAAGCGCCATTGGAGGTTGTTGATCTCCTAATCCAGACAAATTTATATGATATGGCATTTACAATTGTTTTAAGATTCTTAAAAGGTTCAGAGTTAAAGAGGTATAGATCTATATTAAAATATTGTCCCATAATACATATCCTTTGTAATGCATAAAACCTGAAGTTGTTTTTTGTTCAGGGGGTTGGAAAGAATTTTTTCTGCCATGTCACTGAAATGCTGTCCCAACATTGATTCTTCATGGGATGGGTAAGATAAAGCTTCTCTTATTATGCTGTTGGCTTACAATAGTTTTAAACTCTGTACAATCCAGATCTTGTAGTTATATATTATTAACTGAATCTAAAAGATATGATTTTTCGCATTCAGGGATGATCTTACTGCTCATGGTCTTCTTTTGACTTCATCAAAGGATGAACTAGTTCATGGTTCACCAGATATGGGTTCTACAAATCAACAATCTAAGGGAATCAGTGAATGGGGAACCCTTGAGCTTTATCTTGTACGTATCTTCTGCAACTTCAATCTATTTGAGCTTTTACTTGACCCTCAACTTTCTTTAGAAGGAAATATATTAAAATATAACTTATTAAAAAGTTAAAGTGTCCACTTTTAATTTTACTTTTACTTTTACTGGAAGAGAAAACAATGGTCTCTAGATTATGAAAGAAGGGTTTAAAGATTTAAGTGATTGAGCTACAAATGAATTTTTTAGTGATATATTTCAAATTAAAAGGAAAAAGAATGAAAGTATGAAACTTTTGATTAAAAGTACAATTCTTAAGGTCTCTATTTTTCCCTCCTCTGAAGGTACTACTAACATCTAGTTGATATTTTTTACATGATTTTTACATTGTTGACCTCAGAAGTACTTGTCGATTTGAATCACTTTTGCAATTTTTCTTTTACAAATTTTATGTAGAAGTAATTACTGTATAAGGGTGGGGATGACCCAGATCCAAGTAAAGGTACCTCTACTGAAACTAAACAAAAATATGCACAAAGAAGCAATGCAGAATATACAAACTGAAATTACCACACAGCTGCCCTCCAGTATAAATAAATCTGAAAAGAAAGGTCCTTCAATCACTTTTCTTGTAACTTGTTGATCGATAGTTTACAAATGAAATGTGCCTGGTGTTGGTTATTGACCTTTGATTCAAGTTTAAAATTGGAGATGGTTGGTGGGCTTCTGTGGTCTGTTACCGGATGTAGGCTTTATCGCGTTGGCAATTTTTTAGTCTGGATCAGCTTGCCCAACCTCGAAGGAACAAACATTGTCTTTGTACTTTGAGTTAATAAATTGTTTGACGAAAAATTAAAATTATAGCCAGCAAAGCTCAAATCTTTCAGTTGATTTGAAGGGGAAATCTGCCCACCTTAAACCTCCCTCTCCCCTATCCCAACACTTTGCCAGAAGTGCTTATGGTATCTACAAGCTTTTTTTTTAAACCCTGCTAATGAAACAGACCCCAAGTGTTTAGTTTCACACTTTGATTTAAGTTGTACTCTATTTAAACCTTTTAGGCTATGTTTGGATGAGTAACTTTTAAGTACCAAGGATTTAGGCTAAATTAGTTCAAATTAGGAACTTCAAAGTACCAAGTGATTTCAAATGATCAGATGCAATGCATTTAGATGGACTCATAGGTGTTACTTTAGAAATCCCTTGTTTAGTGGTTTTGTTATGCTCATGTGGTGCATGTGCCCCCTTGCTAGTTTCTCAATTAGTTACTTACAAGCACTCTATTCAATTGCTTTTAGTGCATTTCTTATTAATATACTTTTAAATTCCTTGGTACTTGAAATTCCTCATCCAAATATGCTCTTAGGCTATGTTTGGATGCGGAACTTTAAAGTACCAAGGATTTAGGCTAAATTAGTTAAAAATGAGGAACTTCAAATTTCCAAGGAATTTCAAATGATTAGATGCAAGGCATTCAGATCGAATTTTTAAGTAACACCTTGATATGTGTTACTTTGGAAATCCCTTGTTTAGTGATTTTGCAATGCTCATTTGGTGCATTTGCTCCCTTACTAGTTATTCTACTAGTTACTTAAAAACATCCTATTCAATTGTTGTTAGTGCATTTCTTAGTAATATATTAAAATTCCTTGGAACTTTTAAGTTCCTCATCCAAACTTACCCTTAGGTTATCAAGTTGTGCTTAATGAATCTTATTCTTTGTATTGTCTTAACAGTAATGTAGGTGTGTAGCTTACACCTTTTTCATTGTTAATTATGTCCATATACGTACATCTAAGAAGTTTGGAGGATGTATACTCATACTATATATTCCACCATGAGTGTTCATTCTTCATCTTTCCAAATACTCTCTCTTTGCTTCATATAAGTAATTTTCAGCTTATCTTTCCCCTTGTGATATATTCATAAACTGCAGGACAAATACAAATCTTTCCATGCCCGTTTACCACTAATTGTTGCAGAAACTCTTCTTCGTACGGATCCTCAAATTGAATTGCCTCTATGGCTGGTTAAGATGTTCAAGGTAACTGTCCAGGTGATTCTCTACCTAAAAGAGGAAGCCACGTTGGAAAAAATATATATTGATCTCTCTCTCTCTCTCTCTCTCTCTCTGACCCTCTTGGGTGTTGACAGGTTGGTAGAAGAGAAAAAAATACCTGGGGCATGACTGGCCAAGAATCAAATCCAGCATTATTGTTTCAACTATATGTAGATTATGGTCGATATAGAGAAGCTACAAATCTTTTGGTCGAGTACATAGGATCCTTTGCATCAATGGTAAAGTTCAGTCTATCTTAAGCTTCTGTATTCCTGCTTGGCTATAAGTTTTGTCCGTGATTTTAACTTTGCACTTTTGAAAGTTAATGCCATTGTTTCATAGACAAAAGCAGGCTCCGAAATTTGCTTTATGGAAAAACATTGTTATACCTACAGTAGACCATTAGATAGTTCTTGTTATCTAGTTTTCATGTCATTAGAATTGCAGATACACCATCTGATTTTCCTGTTGATTGATAATGGTTGTTTAACATAAGATGTTCACTTCTACAGAGACCTGCCGACATAATCAATCGTAAAAGACCATTTGCGGTTTGGTTTCCATACACAGCAATTCAGCGTCTGTGGTGCCAACTCGAGGAATTGGTCAGTGTGGGCCACATGGTAGACCAATGTACCAAGCTCAAAAAATTATTACATGGAGCTTTGCTGAGTCATCTCCAACTGGTAAGCCAAATTCTCATTCCACAACTACTCGAGGAACGGAACTTTTAGCCTTGCTGCTACGCACAAAGTACCGACCTTTCCTGTTGTTTTTCAGGTAAAGGTGGACTCCGATGATGCACTTTCTCAGTAGACAACGCAAACTAGGTAGTGTTGCCGAGCCTCATTGCGGAATAGGAAATGCCGTCTCTTTTTTGGTTGAGAAATGATACAGTGAGAGAACGATCTGTATTTTTAGTCCAAAAGTTTGTTCCCTTTGTAGCTCTCAAGACAATTGGATTGCCCTTATAGCTCCGAATTTCATTCAGAAAAGGACGGCAGTGTCTGTGCGAAAGTTCAGTTGTATTGGAAGCTGGGGAAACAGTTTAAATTTGTGGCGTTGTGGTGGTGGTGTCAGCAGAGGTAATTTGATGCAGAATGATTCACATCTTTGCCTTCCCCTTTCCCTTGAATATATCTCATTAGAAGTGGAGAATAGTAGTTGAGTTCTTAGGATTTTATTTTGTTTAATTTTTATATTCTATTTTTAATTTTTAATTTTTAATTTTTAATTTTATTTTATTTGAGATAGTTAATTAGATAAAGATGACATTGACTACTACGTCTTTATGTCACATTAGGATAGGAAAATTGAGAATGTAATTGGTGCCCATAGCATTATTGGCTGTCATTATCTGTTATCTCCATTAATTATTTTACTTTCCTATTTGAATCCTTCTCCACTTCCTCCTCTCCTTTTCTTCTCTCCTTTGATCTTTATATTTATTGGTTTATTCTCATGGCATTGCAGGAATGGATGAAAGTATCCGTAATATCCGTGAAATTTTCGTCGATATATCCGTATTTTGAGATTTCGATATTAAAATAGGGGGAAAGAAATATCCACGATATTTCTATGAATATAGTCATATTTAAAGGTTAAGGGGAAAAAAATCTCCCCTTAATTTCTATGATATAGGTAGTTTTATATCAATATTATTGGGTACTTAAGTTTTTCTCCATAATTTCATTCAAAATTTTCAAATTTTGGACTAAATTTTTAATATTTTTTTGTTGAGCGTGAATGATATCGATATTGATATCGAAATATTCGTTTATATTGTCATAAATTTAACTGTCGATATTTCTGTAAAAAATGATATTTTCATTCTTGATGGCACGTCCAAACGACCAGAATAATTCTGTAAATTAATGAACAATGTAATCTTTTTTTTCTGTAAATTAAATTCACATGGGAAAAATTCCAAAAACAACCACCCTTTTTTTTTTTATACACAAATAAAAAACACTAAAACAAAGAACCACTACTTCAACATGGCAGGGCTAGCCAAGCTAGGATGGAAAGTCCTCACAGGAAAAATTCCAAAAACAACCACCATTTTTTTTTATACACAAATAAAAAACACTAAAACAAAGAACCACTACTTCAACATGGCAGGGCTAGCCAAGCTAGGATGGAAAGTCCTCACAGATAAGCAAAATACCTAAGACACAATCCTTTGTTCTTATGTTCAAAACAAGCAAACCACTCCATGGCGTGGAAAGGAATTCTAGATGCCAAGAAGCTTCTTTACAAGGACATGTCTTAGATTGTTGGTGATGGGAGAAACATCAGTTTCTAGGTGGCTAATTGGACTTTGCCGTGTCCTCTAGCCAACCTACTCAACCCCTCTCAGCTTCAAAATATTGATTGGAACCTAACAGTGGACAAGGTCATCTCCAATCAGCATTGAGATATGCAGGCGATTCTTTACTTAGTCCCTTCGGAGGTGGCTCAAGTAATTAAAGCTATTCCTATCCTTTTACCTGGAAGCATAGCCAAAGCCAAAATTATTTGGGCAACTGATCCTAAAGGTGTCTTTTCTATTAAATACGTTGTGCAATTCTTAGAGAATGGTTATGTTGCCTACCCCCAGGCTAGGCTCCTTAATCGAATGTGGAGACTTAAGATTCGCCCCAAAGTGAAGATCTTCAGTTGGATGCTTATGAGAAATAGATTAAACACAAGAAGTTGGCTGCAATCTGTGATTCCTTCCCTTGATCTCTCGTGTGCTATATGTGATGGTTATGAGGACTCTGTGAGCTATCTATTCAAGGAATGTAGGTTTGCTCAGCAGGTTTGGAGTATTGAGGAAGCTGGGATGCGGCCGTTGAATGTAGACATTATGAATTGGCTCTCATCTCTGAAATCTAATGATAAAGAGAAGCTCTCACATCTTGGGAAGACTCTGATTGTCTGCTGGCATATATGGAATGCGAGGAATAAGCTGGTGTTCTCCAATGAATCCCCAAATCCTGCTAGGACTGGTATCAAGGCGCGAATGCTTGGAGACAACTACTTCAAGGAAAATGCCCCTAGCCACATTGCAGCAAGCCAAAATGGGTTGATTAGATGGTTTCCTCCAGAGGAGGGGTGGTGGAAGTTGAACTTTGATGCCTCTGTTAAACCCGATAAATCTGTTGTAGCAGGGTTCATCATTAGCGACTGTATGGGACTACCTCTAGTTTCTAGGGCCTTTAACTTGTGTCAAACTAATTCTCTAATCGCTGAGGTTTAGCCCTTCTTGAAGGCATGAAAGCTGCTATTGATTTTGGTTGTCAAAAGTTGGATATGGAAGGAGATTCAAAGATAATCATTTACGCTACTAATGACAATCTCAAACCACCTTGGAGGATTCTCAGAATTATTTTGAATGCTAGAAGACAGAGTAAGAGATTTCAAGACAATAGGTTCTCCCACATTTTTCGGGAAGCAAATTTTGTTGCAGACTCGCTAGCGGAGATGGGGCATCACAGTCATATAAATCAGAGACGGGAGAGATTGGTCTCGAAGGAAGCAATTTCTCTTGTTATGGTTGCCCTAGGGGCTCCACTTTGTTTTAGTTTTCTTTTATGTATAAAAAAAAACGAGAAATAAAACTTTCAAGCTCAAGAAGCTTCACGGGGAAGGAACTGAGTCCATCTTTGATCCAAACAACCACCATCGTTAAAGTATGAACAATTTCATATATTTTTTTTGTCTCTAGATAACAATATTATTTTTTGTCTCTAGATAACAATATTTTTTTTGTCTAGAAGAAAATATTTATCATTAAATCCACATTAACAAGTCAAAACTCAAAAAACCACCTTCGCTAAACTGCTATCGTACTTGTTACTCCGTGCCCTATATTTTCTCTATAATCACATTTTATAGTCTAACCATATAAACATAAATAAAAAATTATTCTTAGAAGAAGGCGCTAAATTGATGAGCATAGAGGAAAAAGAGATGTAGAGAAAGAGGGTTAAAGAGGGAGAAAAAAGGGTCAAAGAATAAATGGAGAAAATTATGAGAAGTAATAGGAGATGACGTTTTCCACAGTCTTATTCCCAAACAGATAGCTGAAAGGTCGACGGCGGACTTGCCTGCAAGACAGTCGGTACTGACGCAACAGGAGGCCACTTGGGAGTCGAGGAGCATATTCGAGCCTAGTATCCACTTTTTCTTTCTTTGACTTGTACGAATTTCAAGGAAAAAATTTTCTTTAGGGGGGTGGGTTGTAATGACCTGGACCTAAAAATTAAACTAAATTTGTAACTTATTTAAAAAAGACGGTTTTAACCTCGAGTTTAGAGGGGCACGCGTTTCACTTTTCATTCGAAAACACTTTCGGAAAATTTTCTTGGACCATTGCGTAGGCCTCGAACTCACGAGTTCGTAGACAGGCGGCACGTGTGAATCAGAGTCCATGTGGAGAAGTTACGGGTAAAAAATAAGAGGGGCAATTTGGTAATTTTAGATTTCAGGGGTATTTAAAATACCCACGCACTCTCTCTCCTGAGATTTTTTTCAGCTCTCTCTGTATTCATTCTCTCTCCTAACCGCAACCACACACATCCCACCACCATACCACCATTTTTTCTGGCCAAACTAGGGCCTCCAAGGACCACCATTATTTTCCTTTCTCCACCACGAGTCCATCCATGCTAACCATCACAGACGGCGGCGAAGGAAAGGCTAGATTCGGTGCGTTTCAGATCTTTCCACCCATTTTCCGGCCACCATAGGTGAGGGTTCTCACTTTTGACCTTAGATTGGTTCCTAGGGTTGAGTAGATAGATTTAGGTTATTAGAACGTGAAAATTGGTTGAGAATTGAAGAATTTAGAACAGTTTCAAGATCGGCCGTCAATGACAGATTCCAGCCGGCATGGGCGGCGTTGGAGAGCTGGAGGATAGGGGCGAGTACGTGCCTGTAGTCGTGTATATATCCCAAGTGTGTGGGCATGTGTGGCAGTGCGTGGGAGGTGCGTGGCAGCTCGTTGGCGGGCTATTGGCATTCCGCCAGCGTATGGGGCGGTTCTCGGCCCACGACGGCCCATGTCAGGGGTTTCTCGACATGTCGGAGCTGTTTGTGAAGGTTTCGGGTCCATTTGAGTTTTTTTAGGGGTTATTTTAGGCGTCCTAAGTTACTTTGTGTTCGTTTAGGACGCATCTGCACTCACGGGGGGTTAGGGGCCCGAAATTAAAGTTTAGACTTGTCGTTTAGTGATGCCGAGTGTCATTTTTGACAGGCGTGGTGGCTCTGAAGGTAGCGGAGAACCGAACAGCTTGGAGTCGAACTCGCTTGGACTTTGAGGTGAGGGGGCTTTGTTTCTGTAAATTGTAATGCATTCATAGTTATATGTTTAAATGATTTCTTATCAATTATGAGTTTCGAAAGTTAATGTTAATTTTCTGGAATGATTTATTATCTTTTAAGGACTTATAAACTAAGGATTATGGTTTTAATTGATTTATTAATGATTGTGGATTTCGATAACAATTTTTGAATGATTTTGGATTATGTGACTTGGGTTTAGGCCCGGAGTTATGGAGTTTGGGCTTAGGCCCGGGTAGTTGGTGGGGTTGGCTTCGGCCAGGTCATATGAATTTATGCCACATGTCTTTGAGGTATTTATGGACAAGTGAGTCGGGGGATGAAGGCATCGGGCGAGGATTACGGCTTTGCCCGGGATTTCAGCTTCGACGGGATACTGGGCAACGGCTCGGGATTTCTCCGACCACATGACTTTGAGTTATTTTTTGTCATGCGTGTTCGTCGAGATTGTCTACGCGCGTAGTATAGGATTCAACCGCATATCTTTGAGGTATTTTCAAATATGCGTCTCTGGTGAGTAGGTCCCCGTGTTGGATCTCTCGGCTTCCTTTCCATTGCTTTGACATACTTTCAGCAGTGTTAGGAGGGAACGTCCCCGTGTTGGACTGCCCAGGATATTGGGTGAAGGCTAGCGATATTGAGCTACGGCTCGGGATATTGGGCGAAGGCCAGTGATATTGAACTACGGCTCGAGATATCGACTTTCGATCGGGATATTGAGCTACGACTCGGAATATCAGCTTTGGTCAGGATATTGAGCTATGGCTCGAAATATCGGCTTCGGCAAGCAAATTGAGCTACATCTCTGGATATCGACTTCGACAGGGATATTGAGTTACGGCTCGGGATATCGGCTTCGACGGGGATGTTGGGCTACTACCGGGGATATCGACTATGGTCGGGTTATTTAGATGGCAGGTACAAGTAGAATATAGTATGAGCTCCATCGCTTCAATCAAATGGCTTCTGATAAGTTGTATATGGTTACCTTGGGATCTTGTCATGTATATATCATTTTATAATGAGGTGGGAATTAGTGGTATTTTATTTATTCACAGAGTTATGCTCCTAATGTGCTTTTCACCACTCACATGTGTTTTGGTTTCGTGCACTTCAGGCCGTAACGGGACAAGATGACGAGACTAGGAGGAGGCATCATCCTTCTGGTGTGCTACCACTACGTAGGGATTTTATTGGTTTTGTCAATTTTAATTCAAACCTAACTTGCTCTTATCACCTTTTTGGGTCGATGTAAGTTAATTATGTGGTTCGGTTTTGGTTTTGGTTTGGATTATTTGAATTAGTTGGGTTATTTTTTATCCTTCTTCTGACAAGTGGAAGTTGCTTGGAAACGTTTACTGGGGAGATTTTGCGGATTTTCGGTAGAATTCTCATAAAGTGTTGTTTGGTAGTGTGAGGATAGTTCTGGAAAGGTTTTTGAGTTTTTAGGGGTTGACTGATGGAAGCAGGGCTTCTCACGAATTTTTCGAAGGGAAATTCGGGAGGAGTCCTGTCATTGGAGTGAGACAATATTAAATACGGATTCATATATTATTAGAGGCATTGTCTCTTAGTTTTTCTATAGTCGTCCAAAAAATCAATCAACCCTCTCACTATATCAATAGCAACATCAATAAGCATGTCTGCAAATTGTAAGCTTATAATAACTACATTAACCATACCTCCATACTAAGCATGTCATACCAAATAACCATGTCCAATATAAAATCAAAATTCAAAGTTCATATCTATAGAAAGACATATTTTTACTTCTTAGTTTAGAGTCACCGCTACTTTATCCTACTAGTTGAAGTAAAGCTTGTCTTAAGTTTGAAGTTTGAGTTCTTATTATACAACTTTCCCAACGTGTCACTAACAAGGGTTTCAAAGTTAATTTTGTACCATTATCTTTCATTATCTTCCACAACTTTATAGAATGGATAATACTTGCATCTCATCTAGATTGTATCTCATCGTACCACCCTTTAGATTTATCGAATTCTCGTTATACATATATCATTATCAAAACCGTTTGACAGGACCCTTTCCGAATTTCACCTCGAACCCGGGAAAAACCCTGCTCCCGTCTGACAACTTAAAAAAATTCCCAAATTACCCTTAAGCCCTTGCAAACAATTATGAGAATTCTGCCAAAAATCCAGCAGAATCTCCCCTTAAGGACTTGTTAACCGTCTTCCACCTGTCAGGCGAATGATCATATAACACTCCAAATTCCAACAACACTACATCCAACAATATAACCACAATTTTACACTCAGTCCAAAAGACTTATCAAAGCATCTAGGTAGGATAAGTAAATACACAACAAATAAATATTCTACTCTAGGTAAACGCGCAGTTTAAATGTAATGCCTCTGCCTCTGGATATGCCCACGTCAATTCAACAGCCTGGAGGGGATTTAAAAATCCAAAAATGTGAGTGGACAAAAATAATCATTTAAAAATATTTCCGAGGAAAACATACATTTTCCCCTCCATGAGTAAAACCATGCATGCATAACATAAAATTCATTTTCAACAAATCCATAAGGATAACCCAAAAACATACCGGAAAATCCATTGTTTTTGGTAAAACACCGGTGGGATCCACGAAAATCCGTATAACGAAAACATGTTGTGGTCCACAACCCTGTTTTGAAAACCCTCCTCAAAGGAGTTTACAAATCATATGAAACCAACCTGGACACAAACTGTATATCAAAACATTTTCTACTGCTCCCGAATAAAAATTCTGAGCCGTAGCTCAATACCCTCCACACACCCGATATACCTCGAGCTGTGCAGAACCCTGTACTATAAATACCATAAACTTGACTCACCACTCCCCGAATGACATTCCGACCCGTAGCTCACCTCAACGATCTAGTGGAGAAATACCCTCGACGCCGGCATCGGAGAAAACCCTGAACCTCGGGGATAGTAATTAAGATCCATATTCTGAAATCCTTGTTTCCCGGCCTAAGCCAAATTCATTGAAAAATTGGTTCTACGCCCAAATCCAAGGAAATCACACATCTGGGTCTACACCCAAAACCATGGACTCAAAATCTATCAAATCAAAACCATGTAATAACATAGTTCATAAAACCAGGCCATAGCCCAAACTAGTGTTTTCACAGTAATCTTGAAAACTCGTGTCCAGTCATCATTTAATAGAACAATTTCTAAATTCTAGAAATGTACAAAAAATAATATATAACAATATTTAATTCAAATATACCTTTATGCATGCATTATAATTTATAAACCAAAGTCCACTCACCGATAGCTCAATCCCGAGTCGTACGCTCCTCTGAAGTTCCTGGAGGAGTATCGCCTGTCAAAAGTAACAATCGGGATTACTAACGATAATAAAAAACCTTACATTTAAACTCCCTAAACACCGGGAAGTCCGCTCGAGTTACACTCAAAATGCAACCACTTCAGACGTCCAAAACTACCCCTAAACGACGTCTGATTGACCCGAAACCTGCGCCAAAAAGTCCGAAACGTCGAAACCTTATTGACACGCGTAGCCGTGACCCCATAACTGATCCCACACTCCGCCACGCGCTGAAAGAAAATCGACAGTTCAGCAACACGCCGGCTACATAGCCTCACGTGCCCGCACGAGCCTGCTGACTCAGCCGCCAGGTGGCGTCCACGTGGCTGCTAGGTGGCCTCAACATGGATCCACATGGCTTCCAGGTGGCCTCCACATGGCTCCATGTGGCTGCCAGGTGGCATCCATGTGGCTGCCAGGTGGCATCCACATGGCATGCCACATCAGCACCGCCGACCGACTCAGTCACCGGAGACTCGCCGGAGAGGATGACCGCGACGCCATCCACCGCCGTCACCGTCGCCAAAAAACCCCATTGCCGGCCGAGCTTTAAGTTTTTCCTAACTTCCTCAAAACTCAATCGTTTTTTACGAATTTTATGTCTAAATCCATCTATGCGAACGCAAGAATTCAAAAATGAACTCTAAACACGAAACCCATACCTGTGTTGGCCGAAAAATCGATCGGAAGGTTTCAGTTTTCCTTTCCTCCGATCGGTGCCTCCCGCGGCTGCCTCCTTCGGTGGTTGGTATGGTTTTGATCGCGGGAAGGAGTAGAAACTGATGGGTTTAACCAACTAGGCCAAGTCTCCTCGAACTGAAAGTCCAAATTGTTGAAGTTTTTGTGTTTTAGTTTCGGTCGGTCGGTCACTTGGTGTCACAGGTCTGTGTAAGAAATGAAGAGATGAGAATGAAATGGCTTGTGAAGTCTGGATTAAATACATAAACCCAAGGGAAATTACCAAAATGCCCATGACCAATCTAGACCCGAAATTTCTCGCACGGTCTCCGTTTTCCACGTGCCACTTGTCTACGAACTCGTGAGTCCGAGACCTACGTAACGGTACCCGAAAAACTGTCTAATGTGTCTCCACAAAAAATTGACTTCCAAGCCCCCTTTGAAACCAAGTGTAATTTCAAATTTTCCCAAATTAATTTACAAAAATTTACGAATTAAATTTCCGGGTCGTTACAACTCACCCCCCTTAAAGAAATATCGTCCTCGAAATTCATACTTGTCACTGGAACAAATGTGGATGCTATGCCCGCATCAGTACTTTAGTTTCCCACGTGGCCTCCTCCACAAAATTTTAACCAGAGAAATAGTTTTTCTGCACAATACTTTTCCCTTCCAATCTAAAATTTTCATTGGTTGCTCCTCAAAAGTCAAATCATCTCTCAGCTCAATTGGTTACGCCTCCAATACATGAGATCCATCGAATAATTACTTCCGGAGCATGGATACATGGAATACATCGTGAACCTTTGACAGTTCTGGAGCTAAAGCAAGTATGTAAGTCACTGGCCCTATCATCTCAACAATCTCATAAGACCCAATGTAGCGAGGACTCAATTTCCCTCGTCTACCAAAACGTACAACTCCTTTCCAAGGGGATAATTTCAAAAATACCCAGTCTCCGACCTCAAATTCAAGATCTCTAATCTGTCGGTCCGCATAGCTTTTCTGGCGATCCTGAGCTGCCTTCAGCCTTTCTCTAATGATCTGAATTTTTTCCTCTGTCATTTCCACAACCTCTGGTGTTAACAGTCTTCTCTCACCTACCTCAGTCCAACAGATTGGTGTTCTGCATTGTCTCCCATACAGTGCCTCAAAAGGAGCCATCCCAATACTAGACTAATAGCTGTTGTTGTATGAAAACTACATTAAATCCAGGTGTGAATCCCAGTTGCCTTTAAACTGCAGTACACAAGCTCTCATCATATCCTCCAAAATCTGAATTGTCCTCTCAGATTGACTGTCAGTCTGAGGATGAAAAGTTGTACTGAAATGCAAGGTAGTTCCAAAGGCTTTCTACAAACTCCGCCAAAACCTCGAAGTAAACCTAGGATCCCTGTCCGATACAATCGACTCTCGAGTCCCATGTAACCTTATGATCTCATCCACAAACAACTTGGCGTACTGGCCCATCCGGTAATCTTCCCGTCCTGGCAAGAAATGTGATGACTTTGCGAGTCTATCCACAATTACCCAGATTCCATCATGTCTTTTTTGCGTCCTAGGAAGTGTATAGACAAAATCCATAGTAATGTGATCCCACTTTCATTCCGGAATAGGTAACGGTTGTAGTGCCCCGTATGGTTTCTGCCTCTCTGCTTTTACTTGTTGACACGTCAGGCATCTACTCACAAACTCTGCTATTTCCCTTTTCATACCAGTCCACCAATAGTGTTCCTTAAGAGTACGATACATCTTAGTACCTCCTGGATGCATAGCATAGGCAAAACTATGAGCTTCCGCAAGAATTTCTCTTTTCAACTCTGGATCATTAGGTACGCACAACCGGCCATCCTTACCCAAGGCTCCATCATCCCGGACCACGTAATCCTGCATGTTCCAACCCTCCAATTCCATCCTAATAATACACAAAGTAGGATCCTGGAATTGAGCATCAATAATCTGGTCAATCAAGACAGGTCTCACATGGAAGCTAGCCAATAGAGCCCCCTGGTTATCCATGTCTAGTATAATTCTCGTTCTTCGGAATTCTACCAACAACGGTAGATAAACAGTATGCAAATATGCCAATGAACCGATGGACTTCCTGCTCAGTGCATCTGCCACTACATTGGCCTTTCTTAGGTGATACTCTATAATATAATCATAATCTTTTATCATCTCAAGCCACCTTCTCTGTCTCAAATTCAGATCTTTCTGGGTGAAGAAGTATTTCAAACTCTGATGGTCGATGAAGATCCGACATGTTTCCTCATACAGATAGTGTCTCCAAATCTTCAGTGCATGCACCACTACTGCTAATTCCAAATCATGTGTGGGGTAATTCAACTAATGAGGTTTAAGTTTCCTGGAAGCATAAGCTATCACCTTTCCATGCTGCATCAGCACGCAACCTATACCTCGTAATGAGGCATCATTGTACACCTCGAATCCGTCGTTATCATATGGAAGGGTTAACAATGGGGCAGAAGTCAACCTCCGCCTAAGCTCTTGAAAGCTCTGTTCACACTCAGCATCTCAGTCAAACTAGCCTCTTTTCCTTATCAACCGAGTTAACAGCGTAGCTATCGTAGAGAATCCTTCTACGAATCGCCGATAATATCCCGCTAAACCCAAAAAACTCCTCACCTCTGACACTGTCTTCGGTTGTTCCCAGTTTTCCACTGCCTCGACTTTTTAGGGATCCATGCTGATACCCTCAGCAGAAATCACATGACCAAAGAATCCCACATTAGTCAACCAAAACTGACAATTACTGAACTTGACGTACAATTTCTTTTTCCTCAGCATATTCAGCACCAACCTCAAGTGTTTCTCATGTGCCTTAGCACTCTTCGAATATACCAAGATATCATCGATGAACACAATCACAAACTGATCCAAATACCGTCAGAACACCCTGTTCATCAAATCCATAAATGATGTCGGTGCATTAGTTAAACCAAAAGGCATCACTAGGAACTTATAATGCTCATAGCGTGTCCTGAAAGCTGTTTTAGGAACATCCCCTTCCCTTATCCTTAATTGATGGTACCCAGATCGAAGGTCAATTTTTGAGAAATACTTTGCCCCTTTCAATTGATCAAACAAATCATCAATTCGAGGCAAAAGATATTTATTCCGCACCGTAACCTTATTTAACTACCAGTAGTCGATACATAGTCTCAAACCACCATATTTCTTCCTGAAAAATAACACCGACGCACCCCAAGGTGATACACTTGGTCGAATAAATCCTATATCCACCAAGTCATGCAATTGAGTCTTCAATTCCCTCAATTCTGCTGGTGCCATTATGTACGATGCTTGGGATATAGGTTGAGTACCTAGAAGAAGCTCTATGGTGAACTCAATCTCCCAGTGAGGTGACAAGCCCGGAAAATCCTCTAGAAACACATCTGGAAACTCATTCACCACAGGAATATCCTCTACTCTCACCGGAGTATCCCGAGAATCAATCACATGAGCTAAATATCCCTCGCAACATTTCCTCAATAACTTCTCAGTCGTCAAAGCTGAGATCACTCCCGAGGGAAGTACCCTACGGTCACCCTGAAATGTCAGTTCTGACAAACCAGGACTCCGGAAAACCACCCTCTTATCGAAACAATCTATAGAGGCATGATGCATAGTTAACCAATTCATCCCCAGAATCACATCAAAATCATAAATGTCCAAGGGAATTAAATCTACCTCTAACTCATGACCTCCCACGACTACCTGACAACTGCGAATCACGAGTTTCGCCACTAACATATCTCCGGTAGGAGTACTAATGCCCATGTCCCAACCAATCGGGGATACTTCTCTATCAACAAAAAGTGTACTTGATAAATAAAAGAATGTGTAGCCCCAGGATCTAACAAAACACGAGCATCATGATTAAAAATAGATACCGTACCAGTAACCACCTCTGGTGCTGCTCGAGCCTCCTGCTGAGTCATAGCAAAAACTCGGGCATGTGTACCAAAAGATCGATCATGACCCTCACGTCTCCCTCTAGCCCTGTTGGCCTCACTGGCCCTGCTGGCCCCACTGGACTGGATCTGGCTCTCTATTGTAGAACCATATTTTTGCGCTGCTCTCTGGCTCGATTCAGTAGCCTCTCGACCCAAGGAACAACTACCCGGATGACGATGTGGACAATCTCTCCTGAAATGACCGGTCTCCCCACAAAAGGAACAATCGATGTCACCCAGCCGTGCGGGTCTGCCACTCTGTCTCCCGGTCGATTGCACTGAAGTCCCACTAGGCTGAGCGGATAACTGTTGTCCCTGACTGGCTCTGCCACTACCTGCTCCAGATCCTATACCCCTAGAAGATCCATAACTAGAACTACCTCTCTTAGCTGGTCCTTGACTAGAGGCTCCGAAACTCCAGCGATCCCGGCGTCGCCTAGAACCATTGAACTGCTGCTGAGCTGGCAAACTCAACTTTACTCTAGCAGCAACGTTTGCCAAAGCCCTCAAAGAAGTATGTGCCACAGTAGTGACTGCTACTTGAACCTCATTCCGCAGTCCATACTCAAACCTCCGGCATTTATCCATCTCAGTCGCCACAAGAGCCAGTACAAATCGTGACAACTCAAGAAATTTATGTTCATATTGTGCCACTATCATATCCCCCTGATGTACGACAAGAACTCGACCTCTCTGGCATCTCGATATGAATGAGGATAAAACTGCTCGAGGAAATGCTCCCAGAAAGTTTCGCAAGTAAAGGTACGGACATCCCAGCCTGTCAGCTGCAAAGCATGCCACTAACAGTATGCATAACCACGCAAAAGAAATGTGGCTAACTATACCCTATCCTCCGGAGGGCACCTCATAACAGCAAACACTCGTTCCAAATGAGTAATCCACTAATTTGCATCATTTAGGCCTAACTCGCCCATAAATACTGTCTCCCCCAACCTTCGGGCTCGCTCAATGTTAGACACTTCAGTAGTAGCCCTAACCTGAAGTACCGTAGTCAAAGTCTGACCCAATTGATCCAGGGTTTGCCTCAAATCTGGCTCTCACAACGGTTCATGTGTGTCCTCACTATTTCCAGGCCGCTGACGGGGCACGCGTCTCGAAGGCATTACGCTGAAAAGAACCATAAACCAACAATACCACAACACTAGGTGTACGGTCTATAGGAATTTAAACCTAGTGCTCTGATACCAAGTTGATAGGACCCTTCCTGAATTTCCCCTCGAAACCCGGGAAAAACTCTACTTCCGTCTGACAACTTAAAGAAATTCCCAAAATACCCTGAAGCCCTTGCAAACAATTATGAGAATTCTGCCAAAAATCTGGCAGAATCTCCCCTTAAGGACTTGTTAACCGTCTTCCACCTATCAGACGAAGGATCAGATTCACTCCAAATGCCAACAACACAGCATCCAACAATATAACCACAATTTTACACTCAGTCCAAAAGACTTATCAGAGCATCTAGGTAGGATAAGTAAATACACAACAAATAAATATCCTACTCTAGGTAAACGTACAGTTGAAATGTAATGCCTCCACCTCTGGATATGCCCACGTCAATTCAACAACTTGGAGGGGATTTAAAATACCAAAAATGTGACTGGACAAAAATAATTATTTAAAACTATTTCCGAGGATAACATACATTTTCCCCTGCATTAGTAAAACCATGCATGCATAACATAAAATTAATTTTCAACAAATCCATAAGGATAACCCGAAAACATACTGGAAAATCCAGTATTTTTTGGTAAAACACCAATGGGACCCACGAAAATCCGTATAATGAAAACATGTTGTGGTCCACAACCCTGTTTTGAAAACCCTCCTCAAAAGAGTTTACAAATCATATGAAACCAACCTAGACACAAACTGTGTATCAAAACATTTCCTACTGCTCCCGAATAAAAATTCTGAGTCAAACCTCAATACCCTCCACACACCCGATATACCTCGAGCTGTGCAGAGCCCTGTACTATAAATACCATAAACCTGACTCACCGCTCCCCGAATGACATTCTGAGTCGTAGCTCACCTCAACGATCTGGTGGAGAAATACCCTCGATGCCAGCATCGGAGAAAACCCTGACCCTCGTGGACAGTAATTCAGATCCATGTTTTGAAATCCTTATTTCCTGGCCTAAGCCAAATTCATTGAAAAATCGGGTCTATGCCCAAATCCAAGGAAATCACACATCCGGGTCTACACCCAAAACCATGGACTCAAAATCTATCAAATCAAAACCATGAAATAACATAGTCCATAAAACCAGGCCATAGCCCAAACTAGTGTTTTCACAGTAATCTTGAAAAGTCATGTCCAATCATCATTTAATATCACAATTTCTAAATTCCATAAATGTACCAAAAACAATATATAACAATATTTAATTCAAATATACCTTTTATGCATGCATTCTAATTTATAAAGCAAAGTCCACTCACCGATAGCTCAATCCCGAGTCGTACGCTCCTCTGAAGTTCCCAGAGCAGTATCGCCTGTCAAAAGTAACAATCGGGATTACTAACGATAATAAAAAACCTTACATTTAAACTCCCTAAACCGCAGGAAGTCTACTAAAAATGCAGCCACTTCGGACGTCCAAAACTACCCCTAAACGACGTGCTATTGACTCGAAAACTACGCAAAAAGATCTCGAACGTCGAAACCTTATTGTCACATGCCACTGTGACCCCAGAACCGGTCCCACGCGCCTACAGAAGATCGGTGGTTCAGCCATGCACCGGCTACACAGCCTCATGCGCCCGCATAGGGAAATACGCGCCTGCTGACTAACACGCCAGGTGGCCTCCACGTGGCTGCCATATGGCCTCCACGTGGCTGCCAAGTGGCCTCCATGTGGTTGCCAGGTGGCATGCCACGTCAACACCACCGATCAACTCAATCGTCGGACTCTCTCCAAAGAGATGACCGCAGCGTCGTCCGCCTCCGTCACCATCGCCGGAAAACCCCATTGCCGACCGAGCTTCAAGTTTTTCCTAACTTCCTCAAAACTCAACCGTTTTTCACAAATTTTATGTCTAAATCCATCTACTCGAATCCAAGAATTCAAAAATGAACTCTAAACACGAAACCCATACCTGTGTTGGCCGGAAAATCGATCGGAATGTTTCAGTTTTCCTTTCCTCCGATCGTTGTCTCTCGCGGCTGCCTCCTTCGGTGGTTGGTATGGTTTTGATCGCGGGAAGGAGTAGAAACTGATGGGTTTAACCAACTAGGCCAAAGTCTCCTCGAACTGAAAGTCCAAATTGTCGAAGTTTTTGTGTTTTGGTTTCGGTCGGTCGGTCGGTCACTTGGTGTCACGGGTCTGTGTAAGAAATGAAGAGATGAGAATGAAATGGCTTGTGAAGTTTGGATTAGATACATAGACCCAAAGGAAATTACCAAAATGCCATTGACTAATCTAGACCCGAAATTTCTCGCACGGTCTCCGTTTTCCGCGTGCTGCCTGTCTACGAACTCTTGAGTCCGAGACCTACGCAACGGTACCCGAAAAACTGTCAAATTTGTCTCCACACAAAATTGACTTCCGAGCCCCCTTTGAAACCAAGGGTAATTTCGTCTTTTCCCAAATTAATTTACGAAAATTTTCGAATTAAATTTATGGATTGTTACACCGTTCAACTCATAAATAATTATTTTTGGATTATTTAAGCAAAAAAGAAACCAAATTAGAGGTCATTTAGCTATTCATATATATCAACTTAGTGGACGGTTCGCTATAAAGATCGTAATTAGTACCAAAACCGTTGATTTATCTGATACATATGAATTACTAAATGACCTCCAATCTTGTTAATTTTTTTCAAAGATGATCTTGAAATGATGATTTAGATAATGAACGACTCTGATTATGATATATATACAAAAATAATTTGATACATCGAAAAGATGATATGAGAAGGTACTATCTAGGTGGGCAATGAACAAATCAATATTTGTAAAAAAAATTTAAGATTTATTTATTTATTTTTGAGTAAATCAAATGAATTAAAAGGGCAAAAGCCCTTCTCTCCAAGAGCAACAAATAGGGTGGCTCATGCTTTGGCCAAGGAAGGCTTGAAATCTCAACAACGGGTAAATTGGATTACATCAGCTGCTCCATGGCTAGAAGTTTTATTAGTCTTAACCTCACTATGTAATTTGTTTTTTGGTTTTAAGGGTGAGGTACTTTTTTTGACACTAAATTTTTCTGAGATTAATTGAGTTTTCAAAGTAAGATTTTAATAAGACCCCTAAAGTTGAAGCCCCAGTCATGTATTGCTTTCAATGATCAATGACATATTCTTTCGATAAAAAAAAAACACAAAGAGCAAAGCCCAGGAAAAGGAATTAACATTAATTAGCATTCCAATATTACTCATAAAAAGTTCAATCACAAAATAATATATAGATATTGTGAAGAACAGGTGCAGCGGAAGACACGACAAAGCCTTCTTCTCCAAGCTCCATGTCCAACACACTCAACTTCGGGATGAACAAAGGTTTAACGTAAAACTCCAAAAAACCAAATTACTATATGCGGCTAAGGTGTCTCTATCTCCCAAAAACGGCTCTAGCTCTCTCCAACCAAACGTATATATCTTTTTTTTTCCTTTTTACTGAACACGGTTCCTTCTTTGTCAAGAAAAGGGAATCCTTGTTCAACTAGAATTTGAGTAAAATCAAAACCCTATCCTAACGTGTACTAAGACAGCCCTAATCCTTCTAGATAATTACAGCGTCCCTAAAATCTTTCATACCAATCAGAATATGGCTGGGAGTCTGATTACAAGCTGACAAGTGGGAACGCAAGCTGGCAAGTGGGAACACAAGCTGGCCAGTGGGAACACAACCTGGCCGTGGCAGAGGCTAGGGCTCCGAACTTGGCTTTTGGACTGTATTCGTAATCAGGATCAGGGACAGTGCTTTTGAAGCACATCATGAGTTTAGCATAAGCGCATCTTTGTTTAGGCTTGGTGCAAATGTTGTCAGGCTTAGCGCAGAGGGAGAACCTCTGATCCACCGCTGGCGGAACAGGGACCCCCGGCTTAAGCGCACATCTGGGCTCGGATAGGAGTTCTTGGGACATGTCCTCGACCTGCCTTGGCGCGACCTTGGCACTTCTAGGACCTGACCTTGATGTCATGAAACATAGGTTTGAGACCCGGAGGGCCTGATATGAGGTACTTGGCCAGTGACCCAAAATAGTCGCACTGGCGCACTCATGACTCCGTTCAGGACATGATATTGAAATGAGGACATCTCCTTCATCTGGACTCTGATTTGAGTCATTCTTTTTGCGTTCTTTCCAGATTTTACCTATCTTTCTAACTCTGCACAAGTCTCACAAGATTGATCATTTTCTACTATTGATGGCACGAAATCATTCAAAAGACATGTAAGAGAGGCATATAAAGACATCAAAATGATGCATAAATAACGACTGATCAAATACCCCAAACCTATCTTTTGCTAGTCCCTGAGCAAAATAAACGCTAACAAAATGAAAAGACTCGATTTTAGTTAGGATAGAACATTTAAACCCCTAGGTTCACCTAGTAGGAGGAGTTTTGTCTCCAGAGGGTTATAATAGCACGATACCCACAAGCGTTTTACTTACACAAAAAAGATGCTAGAGATAGTACTTTTAACAAGCTAATAAGAATCAAAGTAAGTAAACATGCTTTGTAGAACTAAAAGGAATGTCTTAGCCGTGAGTGTCATGTGAAGGTGTACGTGTATAAATGCCAAAATTTTGAGTGATCATGTTTGAGAAAAATTTCATCTAAGTGCCCTAGAAAGATTTTTCCTCGACTCTAATCCTCACTAGGCAACTCTCAATTCGCACAAGAATCCTAGGCTTTCACTATTTTCAAGCATATGTGATGAGTTTATGTTATGAAATTCAAATTTAATCACATATGAGTAACAATGAAGAATAGCACTTTATGGAAATAAAGATCTCATGAAAGGAATTGAACTTTAAGAACATAAATACGTACCTTAATCCTCAGCATGATGGTCCATAAGATCAATTAGGTCTTCCTTTTTAGGTTGTAACGGGGCTAAGCTTAGGGGTTTAGCAAGGAAGGATGGGATTCAAAGAACCTGAGCTGTGCCAAGGCATGAGAAGTCATGACTTGAATTTGGAATTTCTGAACTGAATCCTTTCTTAAGGCCCATGGAATTGTGATTTCTTGATGGCTTATTTTGAGGCTCTTGGCTCACTTGGCTTACTTTACTTTGTTTTTCTTTTTTTTTTCTTTCTTTTCTTCTCAACGTTTCTTTCTTTCTTTTGATTTGACCATTTTTTTTTCTGTTCTTTCGTTTGTTTTCTTTATTTTTTTCGTTTCTTCTCTGAATTGAATTGAACCAAGATCATGCAATGATTTCCTCAAACTTTCGTGCAGCTTGCAGCTTCTACAGCTTTTCTTTACCGTTGAACTTTGAATTGACGCCAATGTCCCTTGAATTGGGCAGCATCTTCTTTCACATCTCATTCTCACCATGAATCTCATTTATGGCAACCTTAGCACAAATTGAGGTTATAGGGCATGGTTGTGATGAATGGCTAAGTATTTCGGTTAGGTTTTACTTTGGGTGACGAAAGAAAAGGTTGAGTGTTTGGCTTCAAAATTGGCTTAGGGAGCATGAAATAGGGTAGGATCAAGCCTTTAGAGGTTAAAGCATACATAGCCTACATCACTTCTTATGGCAAACCACACATTAAATCAAGGGTATCTAAATGGTGTTAGTTCTTTAAAATTCAATGCAAAATATGATGCAATGAGATCAACAATCAAGAACAAAATTGATGAGTGTTTAAGAGTAGAAACAAGTATATCCCTTAGAAAGAATTGCAATTAGGCTCAAAGATCTCACAGGGAAGTCTCCACTAATTTTCTAAGGTTCACTCAAATTCAGTTATTTCGTTCACTTAATCACTTAAAACATGGCATTGTGAAGTGCAATTTATTAACTACTTGACCATGGCATGACTCTTAGTAAAGCAACGATAGTTAACTTAGCATATACATTCCTATTAACAAGTTATCATACTAATCACAAGCAGAAATTTAAATGTCCTGGCCGTGTATCACCCCCAAACCTACTTGTTTCTATATGCAAAATTTTAAATCCACACACCCCAAACCTAAACTGAACATTATCCTCAATGTGATATGCAGTAATATGACCATAGAACATAGGTGAGAGAGATGTAATGGGCATAAATAGCAAAGGAAGAGAGAAATATAAACCAGTGCTAGGTTGCCTCCTAGGAGCACTTTATTTAACGTCTGGGCAAGACGGGGTTGGCATGCTAGGAGCTGGGCGCATGCGGAGTTGTAGGGTTGACTGCGCTTGGATTAGAGAGGTCCCTGAAGTAGTGTTTGAGGACATGGCCATTTTCCTTGAACGGATCTTGCCGTTCCGGGTGCTGGATTTCAACTGCACCATGAGGAAAAACGTTAGTAATAATATATGGTCCAGTCCATCTTGAATGCAACTTACCTGGGATTAGTCTGAGCCGGGAGTCAAAGAGGAGGACTTCCTATCCGATGTGAAAGTCCTTAGGCTGAATGCGCTTGTCATGGAAAGCTTTGGTCTTTTCCTTGTAGATACGAGCACTTTCGAAGGCCTCATTTCGCAACTCCTCTAATTCACTTAGCTGAAGCTTCCTATGTATTCCAGCATCATCGATGTTCATGGTCATCTGCTTAATAGCCCAGAATGCTTTATGCTCCAATTCCACTGGTAGGTGGCAGCCTTTTCCAAAAACAAGCCGGAAGGGAGACATGCCAATCGGGGTCTTGTATGCGGTCTGATAGGTCCACAGCGCATCATTCAATTTGCTGGACCAGTCTTTGCGGTTTGGAGTTACCATTTTTTCCAATATGTCCTTTACTTCCCGATTGGACACTTCCGCTTGGCCACTCGTTTGACGGTGATACGGTGTTGAGACCTTGTGGGTGACGCCATACTTCTTCATTAGGGCTGCAAAAGAATGATTGCAGAAGTGCGCCGCCACCCCAAAACCCCCCCCCCCCCCCCCCAACTCTGCAAAAAGCGCACGACTACTTTGGCGTCGTTCGTTTTGGTGGGAATTGCTTCCACCCACTTGGAGACATAATCAATTGTAAGCAGAATATAAAGATTGCCAAAGGAATATAGAAAAGGCCCCATAAAATCAATGCCCCATACGTCGAAGATTTCAACCACAAGAATAGGGTGTAATGGCATTTGATTTCGAGGGCCGATGTAACGACCCGGACTAGAAATTAAATTATTTTGAGAATTTGACGATTTTACCCTCGATTTTAGACGGGTTCGGGAGTCACTTTTTGACTGGCAATACTTTGGGAAATTTTTCTTGGGTCATTGCGTAGATCTCGAACTCACGAGTTCGTAGACAGGCGGCACACGAAAAACGGAGACCCGGTGAGTTCGTTACGGGTCTAGAAGCTTCAGGGGCAGTTTGGTAAGTTTGGAAAAGTTGGAACTATATAGGAGATATTTTTTTCTCTCTCATGGGGAGATTGGTCCGTCTCTCTCCTACCCGAATCCTCCCCGTGCGAACACCGAAGACCCATTTTCATCGGACGGATTTCGATCCGATTCGACCGAAACCAAGGTCGGGAGAATCTTCCCCGGGACCCCACGAGTATTTTGGGGTAGTTTCCCGCGCCGCCGTAGGCGACGGACGGAGGAGGGAGGGAGCCGAATCTTCTCGGCCATTTTTCCGGCCAAACCAGGTACGATCTCTGAACTTTGACCCCATATTTGGATTCCTGCTGAAAAGTAGACGAATTTACATGTGTGGATCGTGAAAAACGGTCAAGAAATGAAGAAGTTAGAAAACCTTGAAAATCGACCGGAAATGGCGATTTTCGGCGAACCAGACGGCGGCGGAGGTGGCGGTCCGGTCATCTTCTCCGGCCAGCCTCCGACGACGGTGACGGCCGTCCGGTCGTCTTCTTCGGCGAGTCACTGGAGACCGATCGGGTTGAGTGAACCGGTCGGGTCGAGTTGGACCGGGTCAGGTTGAGTCAGACCGGGTTGGACCGGTCCAGGCGCGTGAATACTGTAGCAGGCACGTGATGGCGCGTGGGACCGTGTACCAAACTTCCGGCAGCGCGTGGGGCCGAGTCTGAGGTCACGGCGACGCGTGGTAACTAGTTTTCGACGTTTCGAATCTGTTGGTACAGGTTTCAGGTTGATCGGACGTCGTTTAGAGGTCATTTTGGGCAATCCCAGCGGTAGTAGTTGACCGTATTAGCGGACTTTGAGCTCGGAAAGTTAAGGTAGTTGGATTATTATTGTGTTAGTAATATTTGATGTAATTATGTGTGTGGTGATGAATGTTTGGTTGACTATTAATATATATATGGAATGAGAATGATGCAAGATGATGATAGGAAATCTAGATTATGCCAGGGTTAGCTTTAGAACCCAGCATTGTTAATTATGAGATGTGAGTATAAACTACCACTAGATTAGGGTATCTCGAGGGTCAATTCCGAGATACGTATCACGATATCAAGTCGTGAGGTATGATACATTCGGTGAAGTACATGAGTCACAGCGAGATATCATGTTGACGTGGTAATTATTTGATTCCATGATTTTGAGTTGAAACCGTAATTGTGATTATTAAATATCTTTTATTTAAATACTGTTATGTATGAGTGCAATGATTTCCTGGAATTTATAATTGATTGCTGGACATTTGTTTTTCCAATATTTCAGTGAAAGTGTGTTGTGAGAAATGACATGGTTGTTGGATTCGATTTTGATATTGTTTTGACGCGGTAATTATTTGAGTCCATGATTTGAAGTTGAAACCGTATTTGTGATTATAAAATACTTGATTTTGATCCAATACCGATTTGAGGAGGCCAGGATCCGGGGCTAGGATCCGCTGAGACGGTGAACCCGGTGAACCTCCAAAATAAACAATACCGATTTGAGGGGGGGCCAGGATCTGGGCCAGGATCCGCTTTTGGCGGTGAACTCGGCGAACCTCCGAGATAAACATTGATTGAGGGAGGCTAGGATCTGGGCCAGGATCCGCTATTGGCGGTGAACCAACCTCCGAGATAAACATTGATTGAGGGAGGCTAGGATCCGAACCAGGATCCGCTATTGGCGGTGAACCCGGTGAACCTCCAAGATAAACATTGATTGAGGTAGGTAGGCTAGGATCTGGGCTAGGATCTGCTATTGGCGGTGAACCCGGTGAACCTTCAATATAATTGGTTCGTTGAGTGCTCCGACTCTGGCATCGAGGAGTTTTGGCTCCGCCGGGTTGCAAGGCTATTTATGCATAGTACAGAGAATTGTGATACATGACTAGCACACCCCAAGGGATACCCTGGTGGCTAGGGATATGTCAGTCTAGGGATATGCCGACTAATGTGATATGATAGCCGAAGGTTATACCGGCTGATGATATGATATGATAGTCGAGGATACTTGCCGACTGATGTGATATCATAGTACAGAGAGTTGTGATACAGGACTAGCACACCCCAAGGGATACCCTGGTGGCTAGGGATATACCAGTCGAGGGATATGCCGACTGATGTGATATGATAGCCGAGGATATTTCCGGCTCTAATATGATTTGACGACGCTTGTCATGGGCTTAATCAGCCTACGGAAATACTTCGTCGTCCGGGTTAGTGGGTTGGTGTGGGCGGTGACCTAGAGTGACGAATTATTGTTGGTTCACAAATATCCGACTAGTCAGTTGTCTTGTGATATTCCAGTAGAGGTGTCAGCAGTGTCTGACCTACTGACATTTTGTGTCAGAGGGTATTCCTATTTGGACCACCACTATTCCGAGGTCTTGGCTTTGACCTGTATGCTATCCTGCGTCTGACAGGTAGGAGTGGTCAGTAAATATAGAGGTTCTGTCGGGAACCCTGTAAGGTTTACTAAATATTTTTTTTGTAAGGATAAAGAGTATTCCTGGTATTTAATGTTTGAGGTAAAAGAGCTGTCAGACGGGATAAGGGTTCTTCCCGGGTTTCGAGGGGAAATTCGGGATGGGTCCTTACAGCCGATGTTACCTAGGCGTTGGCAGCGGTCACAGGTGAGTACAAATTCGTGTGCATCCTTGAAAAGTGTGGGCCAGTAGAGTCCACTTTGTAGTACCTTGAGAGCTGTCTTCCTAGCTCCAAAATGGCCCCCACATGCCAAGCTATGGCAAAATGCCAAGACGGATTCCATCTCGTCTTCGGGGATGTAGTGTCGAATGATTTGGTCTGAACAATGCTTCCATAGGTAAGGCTCATCCCATATGATGTACTTAGCTTGTTTAGCCAGCTTGTCCTTTTGATACCTGTTTAAAGATGAAGGAATTTGCTTAGTGACAAGGTAATTAATGAGATCGGCGTACCATGGATCAATAGCTTGGAGTGCGAAGAGCTGTTCGTCAGGAAAGGTCTCGAGGAGGGGCAATTGATCGGCCTCTTCATTGGAACTGTGAAGCAATCGGCTCATATGGTCAGTGACCACGTTTTCGCTGCCCTTCTTGTCTCTGATTTCAAGGTCGAATTCCTGGAGCAGTAGCATCCAACGTAGCAACCTTGGCTTGGCGTCCTTTTTAGTGAGCAAATACTTCAAGGCAGCATGATCCGTGTATACTATGACCTTGGTTTGAATTAGATATGAGCTGAACTTCTCAAGGGCAAAGATAACAGCATGTAGCTCCTTCTCGGTGGTGGAGTAGTTCAGCTGGGCATCATTCAGGGTTCGACTTGCATAGTAAATGACATGAGGGAGCTTGTTGACACGCTGTCCCATAATAGCTCCTATGTCTAAGTCCAAGGCATCACACATTAGTTCGAATGGTAAGTCCCAATTCGGTGGCATGATGATGGGTGATGCCATGAGCTTTTCCTTGAGTGTGTTGAATGCCTCATGGCATCCCTTAGTGAACTCAAATATAGCGTCCATGGCTAGAAGAACATACAAAGGTCTTGTGATTTTCGAGAAATCTTTGATGAATCTGCGGTAAAAGCCAGCATGCCCTAAGAACGATTGAACCTCTTTGACTGTAGTGGGGTACGGCAGCCTCTCCATTATGTCTAACTTTGCTTTGTCCACTTCTATGCCTCGGCTAGAGATCACATGACCCAAGACAATTCCCTGTTGTACCATGAAATGGCACTTTTCCCAGTTCAGTACTAAGTTGCTTTCTCTGCACCGTTCCAGTACTCGGGTTAGGTTCACTAAGCACAGTTCGAATGAATGTCCAAACACCGAGAAGTCGTCCATGAATACTTCAATTATATCTTCCACCATATCGGAGAAGATGCTCATCATGCAACACTGAAAGGTAGCTGGGGCATTGCACAATCCAAACGTCATTTTTTTGTAAGCAAAAGTGCCATATGGGCATGTGAATGTTGTTTTTTTCTTGATCTTCGAGTGCAATAGCAATCTGATTGTATCCTGAGTAGCCGTCCAAGAAGCAATAGTGGGAGTGTCCAGCTAGGCGCTCGAGCATTTGATCAATGAAGGGTAAAGGAAAGTGGTCCTTGCGTGTGGTTGTATTTTGCTTTCAATAGTCAATGCACACTCTCCATCCTGTTCGAATCCGTTGAGGTACAAGCTCATCATGCTCGTTTTTAACCACTGTGATCCCACTTTTCTATGGCACGACCTGGCCTGGGCTCACCCACTTGGAGTCACTAATTGGATAGATGATTCCAACGTCCAGAAGCTTTAGGACTTCTTTCTTCACGACCTCCTTCATAGGTGGATGCAATCGCCTCTGCGCCTCCCGTGATGGTTTGGAGTCTTCCTCCAGCAGTATCCAATGCAAGCATTTTGTGGGACTTATGCCTTTGATGTCAGCTATTGTCCTTCCAATTGCCGTTTGATTGACCATAAGGACGTGAACCAATGCCTCTTCCTCTTTCATACTTAGGGTAGACGCAATGATGACTGGAAGGGTTTGATTGTCGCCCAAATATGCATACTTTAAGTGCTCGGGAAAGGAGTTCAGCTCGAGTTCAGGAGCCTTTATGATGGACGGCAGGGTTTTCTGACTTGTGAGTGGTACTGCTTCCAAGGGAGGCCTGTGGAATGGGAGGGCTAGCATGATTTCAAGGGCTCATACCTCTTCGATCTCGTTATCTGCAAGTGAATCCACACTGTGTGGGTTATTAGTAACGACCTTCTCAAGGTCATCCGTCATGCAAGACTGAGCAATTGTCTCCCGTAGCAGTAAGTCCATTGTGTTTAATGGAAAATCTACAATAGGCTCGGCAGGATACTGGATGGTGTCATGGATGGAGAATGTTCGAAGCTGGTCTAGGACCTTGATGGAGACTTGGCCCTTTTTGACGTCGATGAGGCACTCGGCTGTGGCTAGTAAAGGCCTTCCGAAGATGAGGGGAGGTTCCTCACTTTTGTCAATTCTGTCCATTCTTAGTACGTAGAAGTCTGCAAGGATGCATGTGTCTCTGATTTGTACCTATACGTCCTCAAGAACCCCCATTAAGTTTGTTACAGAAGCGTTAGCCAATCTGACATATAGGTGCATGGGTTTGAGTGCGCCTAGGTTGAGTGACCTGTAAATGTGGAATGGCATGATGTTCACTGATGCTCCCGTGTCGCAAAGGCAATGTTCGAATCTTGTTGACTGAATGACACATGGAAGGGATGGAGGCCCAAGATTGTTGGCCTTAAGGGGCATGCGCAAAAGGGCAGCCGAGTAGGCCTTAGGGATGTCAATGGTGTTCGTGGAGCAGGTTGCATGCCAGCCGTGGCTGAAGTAGGCGCAGTTTCAGGTCTTCGGGCACTTGGTGACTCGTTGGGCCGGTTCTGCGCCAGAGGTGTTGGCTGTGGCATGTTTTGCGGCGCGCCCTGGTCGCTGATTTAGTTGGCTCGCCACTTGTCCCATTTGACATTCCAAGTTTGTAATTGCATTTTTCATGTTTCCCATCTGACTCTGGCTATCTTGCATGAATTTTATGAATTGAGCATGTTGTTGAGTCGGGATATGGAGGGAGTTGCTTCCGCCATTCTGATTTGAGGAAGCACCGTGATAGTTCCCCTGAGGGCCTGCAGCTTGCTGCTCAAATCCAGGGGGTGGCCCTGAATTGAACATACCTCGCAAATGTGAACTCCTTTGACTTTCTCGCTACACAACTATTTCACCATTGCCGTGAGCTGAGCAATGGCGTCATCTTTGTATTTGGCGGATGCATCACCCGTGGCTCTAGAGGAGAGACCCCTGTAGCTGAACTGTTTTTCCCTTTGAGTAATGTTCTCAAAGGCGGTCCTTGCTTCCTCTGCTGTGCCTTCTAGAATCCCTTGGGATTGAGAGTCCACCATTTTCCGATCGCTAGTCTTCAAGCCTCCATAGAAGTATAGCATAAGATGATGGTCATCAATATGGTGGTGGGGGCACGCCCGTAGCATCTGATTGAACCGCTCCCAAAACTCGTAGAAAGACTCATCCATGTCTTGCCGTGGGTTCATGATCTTGGACTTTAACTCATTTTTCTTTTCCAAGGGAAATTATTGTGTTAAGAATTTGGACGTCAAGTCCCACCAAGAGTGAATGGAAGCCGGCGCCAGTGAATGAAACCTTGTCTTGGCGCGATCCTTGAGACTGAAGTGAAAGAGCAGTTGGCGGATTTCAGATTCTTTCATACCATTTATGCGCAGTGTTAAACAAACCTCAAAAAATTCCTTGATATGAAAGTGCGGGTCCCCACCAGCAAGGCCGTGGAATGTGGGCAGCATGTGAATTGTCTCGGACTTCAATTCGAAGTTTGCCACTGTTGACTTGGGAAAAACAATTGGAAATTGATCCTCCAAGACATGGGGCATGGCAAAATCCTTAAGTCGCCGTGGGGTTTGTGGTACTAGGCCAGTTTACGGTACTAGGCCACGTTCCCGACCCTGCTCTTCTCTGTGGTCCGCCATCCTCCTTGGGCTTGGTGGCGGGGAGCCGTGGACTGAAGATGCTCGTGATGATGGTCCACTTGATGACCCGTGCACTGAAACTTGGAATGACATACACGGGTACCTAACAAAAAGAAAAATTAAGTTACAAATCTAAACTTGAATGGGCGCCATTGAGGGACAAGTCCCCGGCAACGGCGCCAAAAACTTGTTGGTGGAATTAAAGAGCAAGAAATATGCAATTAAATTCTAACAATTATAAAATCCGTGCAAGTGCACAAATCGATAAGAATAGTATAGTAGCACAGCAAGAGTCGATCCCTTGAGGACTTGTATCAACGTTATGACCACTTTAGTTCAGATGTATTAACTTAGTGAAAACACACACACACACACACGCGCAGGGGGGGGGGGGGGGGGTGTTTATGATGTGAGAACTGAAATTTAAAGACAAGTAAAATAAAATGCAGAAAATAACAATGCAAGAATTAACGGTTGATTGATTATTAACTAAGGCGAATTAAGGCATACTATCCACTCTAACCAATTATAGTTACTAATCAGATTTCCTTGACCTAATTACTATGCATTTTCTGAATTAGGTGCCCGTGCCTAGGACCTGGCGTTGGTTCACTAGACACATCTTATTCCCTCTTACTTAGCATGTTCTAAATAGGGCATATGCCTAGAACGTCTATCACCTACCTTTTAAGATGATGCATGAAGTTCAAAGAGAATTTAATGACACCACTTTAGCCTAGCAAAGTGACATGCAATCCTAGGTCGTTATTAGTTAAGATTACAAGTAAGAATACTTTCGATGCTCCAAGTCACAAGATGATATGACGGTCACTCAAGCAATTACATCAATAATTATATACAAACAAGGTAGGTAATCTTATAGGCATAAATTAAGGTCATTAAGCACAGTAATCCAACTTATTCAGCATGCATAGCAATCATAATCAAGAGCCAGAAATCCAATCAACAAGCTAACATGGATTGGGCTTCAAGCAGCCCTAATCCTAATGACTACTCACACATAAGTGAAATAAACATAAGCGTAATTGAATTCATAATTAAATTGCAGTAAAAATAAGGTTACAGAAGATATTGTGAAGAACAAGTGCAGCAGAAGACACGGCGGAGCCTTCTTCTCCAAGCTCCACGTCCAACACACTCAACTTCGGGAAGAACAAAGCTTTAACGTAAAACTCCAAAAAACCAAATTATTATCTGCGGCTAAGGTGTCTCTTTCTCCAAAAAAACAGCTCTAGCTCTCTCCAAGCAAACGTATATATATATATATATTTCCTTTTTAATGAACACGGTTCCTACTTTGTCAAGAAAAGGGAATCCTTGTTCAACTAGAATTTGAGTAAAATCAAAACCCTATCCTAACGTGTACTAAGACAGCCCTAATCCTTCTAGATAATTACAGCGTCCCTAAAATCTCTCAGACCAATCAGAATACGGCTGGGAGTGTGAATGCAAGCTGACAAGTGGGAACGCAAGCTGGCAAGTGGGAACGCAAGCTGGCGAATGGGAACACAACCTGGCCGTGGCAGAGGCTAAGGCTCCGAACTTGGCTTTTGGACTGTCTTCATAATCAGGATCTGGGAACGCGCTTTTGAAGCACATCATGAGTATAGTAGAAGCACAGCTTTTTTCAGGCTTGGCGAAAATGTTAGCGTAGAGGGAGAACCTCTGATCCACCGTTGGCGTAACCGGGACCACGGGCTTAGGCAAACATCTGGGCTCGGAAAGGAGTTCTTGGGACATGTCCTCTACCTGCCTTGGCTCGACCTTGGCACTTCTAGGACCTGACCTTGATGTCATGTAACATAGGTTTGAGACCCGGAGGGCCTGATATGAGGTACTTGGCCTGTGACCCAAAATAGGCGCACTGGCGCACTCAGGACTCCGTTCAGGACCTGATATTGAAATGAGGACATCTCCTTCATCTAGACTCCGATTTGAGTCATTCTTTTTGTGTTCTTTCCAAATTTTACCTGTCTTTCTAACTCTACACAAGTCTCACAAGATTGATCATTTTCTACTATTGATGGCACGAAATCATTCAATAGACATGTAAGAGAGGCATATAAAGACATCAAAATGATGCATAAATAACGACTGATCAGACAACAATCCTTTTTTGAACGTCCCTAGGATTTCTTGTGCGGCAAGGAAACTTCTGAGAGTCTCTTAGTGTTTCCATGACGTGTAGGAATGGGCTGGGCCAACCCTAGACAGAAATGACATGGCATGACATCATCTTGACACCCTTGGGCCTTAAAATTAGGCACAACGAGTCATGGACTGGTCCTGGACATATTTTGGCCAAACCAACTTTCTCAGATCCATATTATGTGACTTGGTTAGATTTGGGCATTGGCCTACTTGGGAACTGGCAGAAAAATCGAGAGCCCAAACTGGCTCTAATTAGGGCACAACTGAGGTATTTTCGGGAACATCATGTCAAGAACATGTCGTTGGCATTTCTGAGTGTCACTTCTGATGTCACTAGCTTAGATATGTGTTTTGAAGCCCAGTTCCAGCCTTTGGCTTGTTTGGTTCCATCGAATTCTTGGTGATGACACGTTTCGACCTTCCCGGACATGTCACAGGTCATGTCACGGGACATGAATTAGGGTGTACTTTTAGGGCGCAGATTAGGGCTCGGCAGGAAACTTCTGAGGGGCTCTTCACGGGACATGAATGATCTACTGTGCATGTAATTTGAGAGATGATACATGTAGTTTAGCTCCGCTTGATGTATTCCATGAATTGAACGAAAAACAGGAATGTGCCAACGTGATTTGTGAGGCTTTTATGTGAAGTATTATGAATCTTAATATGCTCAATTGCTTTTAAATTCGCATAGACATATTGCGGGTTATTGTATGTTGGCTAATTCTAATTCTACTCGAGAGACGGTGTTAGATAAGTCAGAATTTTCTGCTGTCAAATAGGGTGATAATGGATGGATTGCATGGTTAGAATTTGGGATTGGATTGGTTAGGTGTGTCGGACGCCTTAGTGTTTTATTCCCGGGTCGAACTCTTCTTCTTCTTAAGTGTTTGGCCCATTCTTCAATTGTTGATTTAATTTTCTTCGTTTTTACCTTTTTTTGGAATTCAAAATCCATCACTTCCCTTGATTTTCAAATAATTTAGAATTAGAACAATTTCGATAGTTAATAGGTAAGTAGGCCTCGTGGGTTCGGCATACTTCTTTATCATTATACTACTTGTTCCGATTTCATGCACTTGCGAATTTACGTATCAAGTTTTTGGCGCCGTTGCCGGGGACTATTTATTTTCTATTACTTTTGATGCCAACTAGTTCTATGTTAATTTGATTTTTCTTTATTTTGGTCTTAATTTTTATACTTTTTTTTTCATTTATTTCTTTTTTCAAGTGTCCCGAGTGTGCCTCAGCTTGGAGTTAGTACCTTTTGACCCTGAAATTGAACACACCCTTCATCGTTTGATAAAGGAGAAGAAGGAGGATTCCACAACCGAGCACGGAACAATGGGAGATGAACTTGAAAACAAGACTTTGGGAGAGTATGCAGTTCCCTTGGTCACCGGAGCTATTTCTAACATTAGATGGCCTGCAATTCAAGCCAATAACTTTGAGATAAAGCCAGCTATTCTGCAAATGGTGGCCTCAACGGGCAATTCAGTGGCATGCCACATGATGACTCAAATGCTCACATAGATAATTTTCCGGAGTTATGTGGTACTTTTAATCGTAACGGAGTTTCTGATGATGCTATTAGATTGAGACTCTTTCCATTCTCCCTCCAAGACAAGGCAATGGCATGGCTAAATTCACTTCCACCATTAGCCATAAATACATGGGACGATTTGGGTAAAAGGTTTCTATCAAAATTCTTTCCCCCTGCCAAAACCGTGAAGATGCGAAACGATATCACCACTTTTGTCCAATTTGATATGGAATCGCTTTATGAGGCTTGGGAGAGGTCTAAAGAATTTCTTAGAAAGTGCCCACATCATGGACTTCCTGTTTGGATTCAAGTGCAATCCTTCTACAACGGGTTGCAGCTACAACACGTACAATGATTGATGATGTAGCCGGAGGGACTTTGATGAAAAAATCATCTGAAGAAGCATGTGCGTTGGTGGAGGAGATGGCCATCAACAATTAGCAATGGCCAGCGGATCGAGTGACACAAAAAAGAATCCAGGGAGTTCACGAAATTTATTCTTTTTCTGCTTTAGTTGCTCAAGTTACAACTTTATCTAAGAAATTAGACAATATCAATGTGAGTGCCATTCAATCTACTAATGCAATTTGTGAATTATGTGCAGGGAATCATATGGGGGTAGATTGTCAAGTGGGAAATCCATTCGCCAATAATAGTTCAGAGCAAGCAAACTTTGTGTCGAACTACCAATCCCAAAACAATCCTTATTCCAACACTTACAATCCAGGATGGCGAAACCACCCAAATTTCTCATGGAGCAACTCCAAAATGTTTCCAAGCCTCCACCGAGTTTTCAAAATCAACAAGAAGAGAAGAAGCTGAATATGGAGGAGGTACTGGCACAGTTTATGGCCAAGGTGGATTCTAGATTTCAAAATCTTGACATTGCTCTAAAGAACAATGAGAACACTATGTGGAGCATTCAAAGGACGGTTCAACAGTTATTCCACTTAAGTTCAGAATTATTAACTCAATCAAAAGACTCAAAATTAACAAAGAAAACAAAGACATAAACTACTTTAAATATGCAGAGAATTAGAGACACGACAAGGAATCAAAAAAGTGACTTGACACGCAAGAAACACAAGACAAGACTCACACAAAGACACTACCAAGAAAAATGGCAAAGACCCAATAAAAATAGAATAATGACTCAACAAAGAACACGACAAAGGGGGGGTTTGTTATGATTTTGAAATTGGAAATTAAAATAGTTACTTAGAATGCAAGAAAATAAAATGCAGCAGATATTATGAATTGATTGATAAATTAACTAAGGCGAATTAAGGTAAACTATCCACCACTAACCAATTAAGTGATTACCATGATTTTCAGAATTTAATTACTATGAAACTTCTGAATATGATGCCCATGCAAAGGTCCGACTAAGTTCTCTGTTACTTAGCGTATTCTAGGCCGGATGAGTACCTTAGAATGTCTATCAAATTTTATCAAAGTGATGCACGAGGTGCGAAGAGAATTTATTGACACTACACTATCCTTAGAAAAGTGATGTATAGTCCTAGGTTGTCATGAGCCGAATTACGAGTAAGATGTAAGCCACTACCCTCGATGCCAAACAATTACAAGAAGATGACCAATCTAACAAGTAATCATTCATCAATAGTTCATGCAAACAAGCAGGTCAAACTCATAAGCAATAAACTTAAATTAAGCGCAGTAATTCAAACTATATCTAGCATCCATAGCAATATAAATCGAAGGCCAAAACCATATTAAACGACTCTCATGGCTAGGGCTTCAAGCATCCCTAATTCTATATAGAACTACTCATGGATAATTGAAAATCAAAGCATAATGAATTCATAATTAAAGTAAAAGTAAGGTAAGAACGAATGGAAACAATGAAGGCTTGAAGACATGCCAAGGCTGCTCCCAGGATCTCCACGCTCAATTCTTTCTCACAAGCTGAAAACTAACCTTTTAACTCTAAAAAAAACTGTAAAGTACAAGGTATATCCGGCGAGGGTTCTAGAGGTTGGGTCCTTGACCCGTGAGGCTTGTACTTCTATTTATAGGAGATCCAGACCTTTACATATTAGGAGATTTCTTAGAAAACATAGTCAAATACTAACTAACAGATTGCTATCCTAGTTAGAACTTAAAAAGGGACTCAAAAAGGTAATCCTTGTGAGTTAAGGATTAGGACTGCTATGCGAAAATCAGCTCTCTGATCTTCCTTGCATGCCAAGACAGCTTTTGGAGTCTTCTGGAGGTTGCTTGGACGTCAAGGACTGGGCTTGGGTAGCACGAAGTACTTCGAACATAGCTGGGCAAGATTCTAGGCTGCTAGGACCTCAATTTGGACCTTTAAGAACTTCAATGTGTCATTGAACAATCTAGTCAAGACAAACCCCTCTAGGCAATTCCAAATGATATATCTAACATGGTTCTGGGCTTTGTCCCGCTCAAAGGCTTGTAGAAAAGTCGATGGCCCAAATTGGCTCAAATCGGGGCTCTTGGGACTGCTTTAGGATAAAACAGGACACGAACGTGTCATTGGCATTTCTGGTCGAGGCACATGATTGCAATAGCTTAGATAGGTGTTGTGAAGTCCAACAATGGGTTGTGTCTCGCTTTGTTCTATTGTGTTCCAGGTCATGGCCCAATTTGGCCTTTCTAGTCACATGAATTAGGCGCAGATGAGCTTGTTGCTGGAGGACTAGGCACGCATCCAGGAATCTCCGCCTTTGGGGCGCACCAAGAACTTGGCACTGGTGTGTCGTGGTGTGGCTTGGCGCATGGGACTTAGAAGGTGCAGGTCCTGCTATATAGACATGATCTTGGCGCATGACTAGGACCTCCATAAGGCTGCGACAGAGAACTCTTTGGGACATGTCTAGAACATGCCAAGGACATGTCCTTGTTCTCAATAGGGGCTCTTCTGGGACTCGGTAAGAGCTTAGATTTAGGGTGTGTCCTGACTCGTTCCAGGACTCAGTTTTGAACCTTTCTAGGGCCCGAACTTCTACTTGAGATACCTCATTCGTTATAACTCCGAATTGAGCCATTCTTTTTGCGTTCTTCTCAGAATTTACCTATCTTTCCAAAACTACACAAGTCTCACAAGATTTATCATTTTCTACTATGGTTGGCACGAAATCATTCAAAAGACATGTAAGAGAGGTACTAAGTAACATCAAAATTATGCATAAATAATGACTGAATAGTGACAAAGGTGGAGAAGAGAGAAATATGAGCTAAGGTAGGGGAGGAGAGAAGCGGAACAAAGAAGGATGAAAACAAATTAAATATGAAAAAAAAAATAATGAAATAGGATGAAAAAAATATAGAAAAATGAAAACAAAATAGAAAAAAAGGATGAAAAAAATAAATATGAAAAAAAAAGTGATGAAAGAAAAGGATGAAAAAAAAACAAAAGGATGAAAAGAAGAGGAAAAAAATTAGGTTGAAAAAAGGATGAAAAAAATGAAAATAAAGATGCTAGAAAAAAAAAGTTGAAAAAAAAATGAAAAAATAGACAATGGAAAAAAGGATGAAAAAAAAGAAGATGGAAAAAAAATGAAAATAAAGATGTTTTATTTTTTCTGAAAATAAAGAGGGGAAAGAGAAGATGTGGATTTGTCAAATGATTAGTTTCAAAATGGATTTGAAATTTTAAAATTTGGTCCTATGAAATCCATAAAGGATTTGGGCCAAATCCAAATCCTCACAACAAATAATTATCCAAACAGATAAATTTGGATTTGGAGGCCCAAATCCAAATCCAAATTCATAGCTATCCAAACGGACTCTAAGAGTATTTAAGTTGATTGTTCAAACTAAACCATTTTAGGGAATAGACTACACTACAAAGGCATCAAATAATATTTATTTTGATGCTATTACTAACATATGCATCAGTTTCATATTTATTGAAGTGTAAAGGGTAAAACGACTTCAACATTAATATAGACCAATGCATTTATGGTTATTATTTTGCATCAATTGGTTTGAAAAACCAAAGTCTATATAAACTCTTTTCTTTCTTAAGTTTAGCACTGATTGTTAAAAACTAAATCTACCTATACCATTAATAGAAATCCAGCCATAACTCCATATGTCAACGTAAAACTTTTCCTTCCTTCTAATTTCCCTCCATTTTATTTTTGGGAAATTAGCTAAAATCCCTCTTTTGCCCAAAAAAAACCTAAAATCCCTCATTCCGTTTTACTAAACCAGAACAAGAAATTGAAAAGTGATATTTGCATTTTTGCCCCAAGTATAAATAGAAAAGAGGAGAACCAAAATACCCATTTAGTTACTTGTTTGTGAAACTGAAGAGGAGAGAAGAGTAGAGTCGCAGTGTGTTAGTTCGAAAACAAGGAAAGAGGGAGGCGGTAAAGTCTAAAGTTGAGAAGGAGGAGAGAAGGAGGCGGTAAGGTCTGAACTTGCGAAGGAGGAAAGAAGGAGGCGGTAAGGTCTGAAGTTACGAAGGAGTAGAGAGAGAGAGGCGGGGGTCTCGAGTTTCGAAAGCAGTAGGTCAGAAGGAGTCGTGGGGTGGAGTTGCGAAAGACTACGGACGATAGCGGGCGGGTGTTGGTGAAAATGATAGAAGACGGAAGGCGAGGAGGTATATTGAAAGGTATGTTAAATTCGAAGTCTAAGCTATTGTAGGGTGGGTTGGGTATTGAATCGGAAGACCTAAGGTTCTAAATTCAGAGGAGAATTCATTCTGAAAATCATTCTTGAGTAATTATTCTTTGTATTGTTAGCAAATTGTTCTTCCTTAATAAATGACAGGTTAATTAATTGATATAAAAAAGTAATTTTGGCTTCAAATTGTTAAATCGAAGGGAAGAAATGCAAAGACATTTAGGGAAGAAATGGCGTGAATTGTTGTTGGATATGAGTTAGAAATGTATTGTATTAACAACGTATGGTTATTGGAACATATGAGGTAGATTTTATATAGGTAAATAAGTTGTATATAATCGGTATATATTTGTCATATAAGTGGTAACTATAGGAAAGAACAAGGCACTGTCTTTGACATAGGAGTAAATAGGAAGGAGATGTCACTCATAAATATGCTTTTGTTTTGAAAAATAAAGGGTTTGAGTGTTTTTTAATTGTAGATAGGTTAGAGGTCGTCGGTCAGATCAGTCGTCGGAGTCTCGCCTAAGATGACGACCGGACCGCCGTCCTCGCCGCCGTCTGCGGTGGCCGGAAACTGGAAATTGTCACCGGAAACGGTGATTTCCGGTGAGCTTCCAACTTCTTCATTTCTCGACCAATTTTCACGATCCATACTTGTAAATCCATCTACTTTTCACCAGGAAACCAAAAATAAAATTGGGAGTTCGAGATCTTACCTGGTTCGGACAGAATCCGGCCGGGAAGTTTCGGCCAACTTCCTCTCTTCGTTCCGTCGTCCTCAGTGGTGTTCGTGCTTTCAGATTGGCACCAAAAGCTTCGTGAGGTGGAGGGGAATCCATCAGTGGCCTCAGTTTAGATCGGAAAGACCCATAAATGGGTCGACTGTGGTGGTGGATTCGGTGTTCGCATGGGGAGAGAGAGAGATTTCTGAGGGAGGAGAGAGAGAGTCCGGGTCTGGGTTTGGGCAGAGTCCGAAAATAGAGAAAATATCCCCCATAATTTGGACTTTTCCAAAATGACCAAACTGCCCCTAAAGCTTCTAGACCCACAACGATCTCACCGGGTCTCCGTTTTCCGCTTGCCGTTTGTCTACGAACTCGTGAGGTCGAGACCTACGCAACGACCCAAGAAAAATTTCCAAAAGCACTGTCAGTCAAAAAGTGACTCTCGAACCTGAGGGTAAAATCATCATTTTCTTAATTAAATTCTCAAATTACTTTAATTTCTGATCTAGGTCGTTACATTAAATGTGGGGATAAATTTAGTAAGCCAACTGAGGGTGCAACCTCACCGAGATTGGCTGGAAGGTACTTCAAGAATAAGAAAAAGAGAAAGATTTTGGACTTGGTGAATGCTTTAAAAATTTGCAGGAGTCATGTGGATGCATTCAAGTTAGGGCTGGTGTACTTTGCTGAAACAATCCTTTTTAGGGGGGGGGGGGGGGGGGGGGGGGGGAGAGAGCCAAGTAGGAGGATAAATGAGGACTTTTTAAGGTTGGTTGAGAACCTAGAAGAATGGAATAATTAACCATGGGGGTCGGAATCTTATGCAAAAATGCATGAATCCCTAGTTAGCTAGAGTTCTAGTTAAGGGTTACAAGAAGCGGTCACCTAAGTTGTTTGCGAAAAGAGGACAAAAAGGAAAGAAGATGAAGGAGACCGAAAAAGAGAAGGTTGTTGAAGGAAGTTCAAATGGGGCGAAGAGTAGGAAGGATTTAGACAAAGGGAGTGATGAGGATTATGAGCTTGAAGAAGAAGAAAATGAAGAAGAAGATAAGGAAAGTGATGAAGACAAGGAGGAAACTGAGGAGGAAGCTGAGAACACCGAAAGAAAAGAAGCTAAAAAGGAAGAACGAAGAGGGAGGCCAAAGTGGAAGAAGGTGAAATGGAGTGGTTGAGGTCAGACAAATTGGCTTATAAAGTCAGAGGGTTTTCTCATGCATTCTAGGTAAGATATAAAAAACCAGTACTTCGTTGAATTGGACTAACTGAAAATGTATGAATACCTATAATCTGTGATTATTATGTGATCTAACCTTAAATACATATGATCTTGAAGGTGTGGGTGTTTGAGTCCCTACATTTTTTGCGAGACAATGGGTACGTGAAGTTGGAGAGAATTGATAAAGTGCCCAGATTACTCCACTGGTCTTCAATTAAAGTCATTACATTTCACAGTATTTACAACAACTTGTTTAAATATGAAAAGGTGAGTGGGAAACATTTTGAATTAATATTATGTGAAATTGATTTTTCTAATCCTATTTAATAAGAGTGAGTCATGTTATGGGTGTTGGTAACTGACAAAAGTTGTATTGTTCAGGCGGAGGTGTTATAGCTGGTTCCAACTACTACAAAGGTTGAGGCAGGGTTGTGGTCAAGGGGGAGTGAGGCAAGAGAAGGCGGAAATGAAGGAATCGATGGGCACGTATATTTTTGGTCCCCAGTGGTCAATGACGAAGCTGTTGACATTCCGGAATTGAAAATACTAGTTGGCCTTCATGTGGGAGAGATGCGGAATCTGGCTGTTAATTTGGCAACTTCAGTTAAACTATTGCTCAAAGAGAATGCAAGCTTGAAGCAACGTTTCAGCTTGGTGGAGGAGTCGAGGGATTTAGAGGAGCTGAATTTCAAGCAGGCGGTATTTAAGAGCTTATTGAAGAAAGAATTGTTGGAAGTGAAGGAACAAATGAAGGAGATCAGGGGAAAGGCTTGGGAGTCCCTAATGCGGGGTCAAGAAATGATTTGGTATTTACCACACCTACACGAGGCGGGTGTTCCAGTCCGGGTCGACATTTATAAGAAGAAGTAATGGTGACTCTAGATAAAGATATAGAGGAGGGGAAGACAGCTGAAGTTGGGCCGACGGAGAACGTCGGGTGTTCAAAGGCGGGTGTATAGATTGAAGAAGAAGCAGCAGAGCAAGTGGTTGCAGATTTAGAGGAGGCGAGGACAGTTGAAGTTGGACAGCCGGAAGATGTCGGGTGTTCCAATGCGGGTTGGACATTTAGGTGCAGTAGCAATTTTGCAAGTGGTTGCAAATATAGAGAAGGCAATGACATGGAAGTTGTACCGAAGGAAGATGTGGGAAAGGCAATTGATGTTAAGGATACTGATAGAGCGAATGGTGGTAAGAAAGAAATGCGTGTACATAGTGTGGAAATTAGTGAAGCTGAAAATACAATTAGGGGGGAAGGGGCAAAACTAGAACTGGATGTACAAGAAGTGGATACTAGTGAGAAAGTGTTGGAATGTCCCAAGGTGGAAAGGGGAGAAGACGCTGGCAAAGTTGCAGCAACTGAGAGTGTTGGTATAGTTTCGGGATGAGAAGGTGTTAAGCGTTCAATTTTTATTCCAAAAGAGGTTAATTCTTCCAAGGGTAGCAAGCAACTGTTGAAGAAACTTGCTTCCAAGTTGATGGCTCCATTATGCTCTCTCTCTCTCTCTCTGTGCACTATCTCTCCCCGCGAAGAACACCAAAACTACCCACCACCACCACTGCTGTTCGCTGGCGACTTAGACCCCAAACCACCACCATCCTCTTCCTCTCCCCCCCACCATCACAACCGTACCAACCATTGGCACCGACGGCCATCGTAAATGGCAATTGAACCCTGCAAGGAAAAGTGTTTTCACAACTTTCGAGGCAGATTTCAGACACCATAGGTATGATCTCATTTTTGGATTCTGCTTCCTCTCGTCGTGGTTTTTGGTTAACAAATGTAGAAAATAGAAAGAAACGAAATTACGGCCATGTTTCCTAGAATTCGACCGACGACTGCCGTGCCACGACGGAATATTCCGTCGGCGATGGGATATTCCGTAGGTCAATGACATTGCTGGGACAGTTGATTGACACTGTCAATTTTGACGAAATATGCTAACGTCGTTCGCATATTCCGTTAAAACTGACGGAAATAGTAACTGAGGCTAACGCCATCAAGTTGACATAATATTCCTTCACCATTAGCATATTCTCTCATGGTTAACAGAATATTCCATCAGGATGACGGATATTCCACCGAGCGCGTGAGGACCACCCCCGGTGCGTGCACGTGAAGCCACGTCCCGACCCTTGGCTAGCGCGTGGGGCAAATTCGGGACTTTTCAGATTGATTTGATGCATTTTGATCTGTTATGTGTCGTTTTAAGTCCGTTTTAAGCAAACTGAATGGGGTTTTACTTAGTTTTTAGTGTAGAATTAAATTATAACCTTTGTAGTCGGTTTTGACTTAGGGAACGAGCAGTTTGGATGGTGTTTAGCTACTTGGCCTTGTCAGTTGACTATTCCCCGACCTAATGTGAGTAGACCTCCTTCCCTATAGTCATAATTTGTAAATTATTATTTATATTATGTGATGTGTTAGGGGAAGTTTATGCCCGTTTTAGCGAGGGCTTGCTGATGATTAGTACAGTAGTATATGATTGAGATGCTACAGTCGAGGGATATGCCGACCCGTCATGTGCGCATGATCATTTATTTGACTTGTGATACCAGTGGGATATTTATGATGATATATTGTCAGAGCAGGTGACCAGAGTATTGAGGTACTAGTGAAGGTGCATTTATTATTGAGGTAAGTTTACATTGAGAAACTTGCGGCTTTGATTGATGAGCTATGGAGGATAAATAAAAAGGTTTCACATTAGGATGTGCTCAGGTGTTAGAGGATATCCTTGCGAGTATATAATATGTAGTATATTATTATATTATTGTTATACCTTATTTTGCGTGCTACATGAGTATATCTAGTATGTTTTAAATTTTTTATTAAAACTGAGGGATTAGTATACTTTTATAAATTTTTTTACACTGAAAAACATATAAGCTCCACTCCCCTTTTATTTTGTGCTCATCAACTTTCAGAAGGATGTTTCGTGGATTCGAGGAGGTAGTTCTATAGTGGTAGCTCTAACACTGCACCCCGTATGTATCGTAGACATTTTTAATCGGTATTAGTATTTAGTGCTTTATTCGGTATGCTATGCGCTTTCGTTGATACGGTGAATTGGTTAATTAGTTGTTACTAGTTACCTTTCATACGACTTCCTAAAGCGCAACGTTTTAACTTTGTCCTTTCTCGTCGGGACTCAGCATCCAGGAGTTGTCCATCATCCTTTGAATTCGGTATCCAGGTGGGTTTCCGAGTCGGAGTGTAACATCACGCTCCACCATGTTGACGTCAAACCAACAATCATATTAACTAGCTCAGTAAATATTTAGCAGTAAATTTTTATGCTCTTTAACCAAAATGGACTAGTAGAGAACGTTGCAATGAAATTAGGTATACACCTCTTTAGTGCAGAAATTGGATTGTTTCTAAACTGGTTTAGAAAAATGGGTTTTGCGGTGACTACTTACGGTAAAATCTTCCAAGAGGCAAGAGTTAAGTTTGAACTTAAATGCAACAAAGGTCAAGTCTGAAAATCTGATGTAGTTGATGGGTAATATCATACGTAGCCGTACGTGAAGGTGTGGGAATAAAGGAAAAAATATGTAACAAGTATTTTACATAAATATGTATAAAAAATGTACAACATGAGTTGAAAATATCATGGAATGAAGCTAACCTAATTATATTATTTATTATATATTATATATTATATATTTGGGTTATAAATTACATTAAATTGTTTCAAGTTTGGGGGTCTTTAAAGTACCAACATTACTTATATATATAATCAGTGATAAAATCATAAAAAAAATTTAAACCACTTGTAAAGGTAAGTGAGTTTGGTAAAAAATCATATAGTGTAACCATGCATGTAGACACATCGATAAATAGTGTGCAATTGAGAAAAAAGACCTTTTAAATTAACAATAACCTTAAGGATACCAAATAAAATCCAACTTTTTGTATCTCACCATATGTGGCCCCACAACGTGGCAATCCATATCATAATTTTTTTAATTAGCTATCTCAAAATAAAATCAAACATAAAAAAATTAAAAATAGAAAATAAATAAAACAAAAAAGATATATCACAATTATTTCATTTTATAGCAATCGTCTCCTACCCAAAACAACATAAACCCTAAAAATTTAACTCCCTTTTGAGACTGCAAACTTCAACTTATTCTTATTAGTTATTATTGTCGAAGTTTGATTTGAAATTATATTGAAGTGGAATTTTGTGTTTGTTGATGGAACAATGTTAATGGATAGCCACAAAGAAAAAGAAGCCATTGCATAACTATCAAGGGAAATTGCATTCAAATCCGACCTCCACCTTCTGCATTTACGAGCTGCATTGCATGAGAACTAATTGAATATACAAAAGTAGAGAAAAACAATTGAATTCATAGGGTTTATGTTTATTTTGGAAGCAATAATTTGGAGCAGACTAAATTTTTTTGTAACGAACCGTACGTTTAATTAATAATTTTCATAATTAAATTAGAAACAAATATTTTACCCTCAGGTTTAGGAGGGGTTCGAAAGTCATTTTTTCTTTAAATTACTTTTGGGAGTTTTTGTTGGACCATTGCATAGGTCTCGAACTCACGAGTTCGTAGAGAAACGGCATGCGAAAATTGAAGTTGTTTTGAGCACGTTACGGGTCTAGGAAGTGCTAGGGCATTTTGATAATTTTGGAATTCTTATGTTTTTAAAATACCTTCTTTTTTCCACTTTTTTCTATCTTTTCCAGAATTTTCCCATTCTCTCTCTGTCTCCTATCCCAAACACTCTCATTTCCCCCACGGAAGGCCGAAACCCCCACCATTCCTTGACCTTGTTTTTCGACCATTTCAAACCAAACCAAGGACTAGACAGCCTTCTTCTCCTCCTCACGAGCCCAACCATACCTTCCTTGAGTTGTGAGGATCGCCGTGGACGACGGATTGAAGCTCGGAACGTAGGCTGAAACTTCCCGTCCAATTTCCTGCCAACCAAGGTGAGGACTTGAGTTTTGGCTGAGAAACGAGGACTATATGTTGGAAGAAAAATAGGACAAATAAATGCAACACAATTCTTCACAATTAAATCCTAGCAAGTGCACTAACCCATAGACAATATAGTGGTACAGGCAAGGGTCGAATCCCACAAGGACATTACTCAACAATGTACTCAATGTTATAGATTGCTTAGCTCACAAGTTAAGTACTCAAAATAGAAAATAAAGACACTAAGTAGATATGCTTTGACACAAACAAGACTCTAAACAAAGACACTAAACAAGACACGGACAATGGGGGGGGGGGCTGGGTTGGGGGGGTGGTGCTCGGGGGGTGGGGGTGGGGTGTTGGTTTTCGAGTTCAAAAGATGCTATGAAATAAAGTAACTTGTAAAGCAAGAAAGCAGAAGATAAACCAAGAGTTTTAACAGTGTAAACGGCAAGTTAAGGCAGTCCCTATTGTTGGTGAAATTAGAATACAAGAAATATGCAATATAATTCTAACAATTATAATCCTTGCAAGTGCACAAATCGATAATAATAGTATAGTAGCACAACAAGAGTCGATCCCTCGAGGACTAGTATCAACATTATGTCCACTTCAATATTTAGACTCAACTAACTCAGATTAAGACTCAACAACAATAAAAGACAACAAGTAAAACATACCTAGACCTAGACTCAACTAAGGTCTCAAACCAAGACTCACGACAATAAGTAAAAAAGGGGGGTTTGATGTGTTTGAAACAAGATTTTAAAACAGAAACTTAAAGTGCAAGAACAAATTAAAACATAATTAAAGGTGATGATTGAATGAATTAACTAAGTCGAATAAGATATTAACTATTTGAATCAAGGCTAACTATCCACCCTAACCAATTTAAGTTCTTAACATGATTTCCAAGATCCTCCTATTATGAATTCCCTGAATAAGATGCCCATCCAAAGGTCCTGGTACAGCTCACCCCACACATATTTTTCTCTTCTCACTTAGCATGTCCTAGCCATTTCCTCTACTTAGAACGTCTATCAATCTTAGAGAAAGGTTAGTAATCTAAGATGATGCATGAAGTACAAAAGGAATTTAATGACATCACACTACCCCTAGTCTGGTTTAATGATCTAGGTTGCCATGAATTCTGATTACAAGATTGTTTCTTAACCTCAACCTCTCGATGCAATCTCATCAATAATTTATGTAAACAATGTAGCTAATCATGTAAACATAAAAGAGTAGGAATTCAAATAGTAATAAGAGTTTATTCAGCATTCATAACAACATAAATCAAAGTCCAAAATCATGTCAAGAAACTACATGGCTAGGGCTTCAAGCATGCCTAATTCTTAAAGAACTAGTCACGCATATTATTGAATAAAACATAAACGAATCCGTAATTACAGAAAAATAAAAGAAGAAAGATGAAAAACTCTTGGAAGAATAGTGCTGCACTGAAGACGTCCAAGGCAGTAGCTCCCAGCCTCCTTACGTTCAACCTCCACTTCAAAAACAGAACAATGAAACTAAATTAAGTTATACGATTAAGGGGTAAGGAACCCTAGTTTCACGTTAAAAACTAGTTTAAATAATCTTAGGGCTTCCCTTAAAAACTAGGAATTAAAAATAGAAAACAAAAGACCAAAAAGCCCTTAATGAAACGGTAAAATAGGTTTCCTAGTCTAGTAGGAACATGGGCTAGGCCATGAGCTGGGTCGCAGGCTAGTGATGCAACAAAGTATCTTTCTTGTGTGGCAAGGCTGATTTTGGATGGTTCTTAGACTTTCATGGACAACAAGGCATGGTTGGCACATTTCTTTAATCCTCTTGACAATGATGGCACAACCTTGGCTCCTAGAACCTCATTATTAGACCTGTTAAGCACACAGTAGGTCATTGCAAATTCAGCTGGGACAAACCACTCATTTCACTTCCATATGATGTTTCTAGTACAGTTCTGGGCTTTGTCCTATTCAAAAGCTCGGAGAAAGCTCAACAACTCAATTTGGCTCAATTTAGGGCATAACTGAGGTCTTATAGGCCGCACCATGTCATTGGCAGTTCTGGGAGAGACACATTATTGCAGTAGCTTACATAGGTGTTTAGAAGTGTACTTCTGGGTGTTGTCTCACTTGGTTCCAACGAGTTCCAAGTCAATGCCGATTTTGATTCAATCAACATGTGATAACCCTAAATACGGCGCAGTCGAGGGCCCGACATGACTTCAACGCTGGACCTGGTCTCTGGCAGTTCTGAGGGACACGTCTGGAACCTGGGACTTGGGGCATGTTAGGGAACACGATTGGACTTGGCTGAGAGCACTGAAGATGCGCCATGTCTGGGCTAGTCTTGGATTAAGGCGCAGATGGAGTATCCTTGAGACATGTCAGGGACACGTCTTGGCATGCACCTTAGCTCATCAAGGGCTTGATCTGCTATTCCTCAAACCTAACTTTTTCTAGGAACTGAGCAAAACAAAGAAGGATAAGACTAAACAAAATGAAAATACTCAATCTTAATTAAGGATAGATCATTTGATCCCCTAGGTGTCCCTAGTAGGTGGAGTTTTGTCTCCTGAGGATTTTCCAGTTATGCTACCTACAAACACTTTACTTAGATGAACTAGTTGCTAGAAACAGTGCTTAGAACAAGTTAATAAGAACCAAAGGAAATGAACCCACCTTGCAGAACGAAAAGATCATGCCACAGCAGTAAGATTCACATGTAAGTTGGGAATGGCAAAATCTCAAATAATCATGCATAAAAAGTACTTCATTTAAGTGCTCCAGAAAGATTCGCCTCGACTCTAATCCTCACTAGATATCTCTCAATTCACTCTAGAGTCCTAGGCTTATACTCATATCAAGCACATGTGATGAAGTTATGTCATGGGAATCAAGATATAATCACATATGAATATTCATTGAAAACAACACTTTCTGGAATTAAGATCTCATGAATGGAGTTGAATCTTAAGAAAATAGACATGTACCTCAGTCCTTAACATGACTGGCCATAAGATCAGTTAGGTCTTCACATCAGGTTACAGTGGCGCTAGGCTGATTGGCTCATGAAAGAAGGGTTTGGAATTCAAGGAACTCAGATGGGAACAAGGCATGGAATAGCATGACTTGGAATATGACCTTCTTCTTGATCTTTCATACCCCCACGGCATTCTTGGCACCCCAGTGCTCACGACATGACTTCTTGAATTGACACTATGCTTGACCTTAAGTCTCGTTGGCTCACTTGGCTTAGTTCACTCAAACAATGTTATCTTTTTTTTTTCTTTTTCTCTTTGTTTTTTTTTTCTTTTTCTGAACTAGCCAAGATTATGCAATGACTGACTTTGGCGCTGGCATAAGATTACTTGGCCGTGACACGGATTGGCACGTTTTAGGGCACAATTTGACCAGTTTGAAGAACCTGGCAGGACACGGCATGCGGTAGCTTTGGGGTGCACCTTGATGTAGTTCTGAGACACGATTAGTGCATGCTCAGCGATAGTGCTGAGACATCAAATTTGGCGCATCTGGGCTACGGTAAGGGCCCTAGCATGTCCCGCGGTAATTGACTTGGTTCACAAGCAATGCAGGTCCTCCTTTCCCATCATCATGAACTCCATTTGGTACTTCCTTGTCACCACCTAAGCTATAAGGTATGGCCAAATTGATTGGGTACATTTTGGGTAGATGATGCTTAGGGTGATGAAATAAAGGCTAGTTTTTGCCTTCAACATGGCTTAGGGAGTACCCAATAGGGTAGAATAGGGCCTTTAGAGGTTAAGCACACATAGCCTACATCTCTTGTTATGGCAAACCACACTTCAAACCAAGGGCATCTATATAAGGTTATTTCTTTCAAATTCAATGAAAATATGATGTAATGAGATCAACATTTATAAACAAAGTGAGGAGTGTTTAAAGAGTAGAAACAATGTGAATCACTCAGAATGAATGGCAATATGGCTCAAGTTCTCACACGGTAGTCTCCACTAATTTTTTGAAGTTCACTTTCATTTAGTCATTTTGCTCACCTAATCATCTAAGATATGGCATTGTGAAGTGCAAATTATGAACTAACTAACATGGGATGCCTCTTAATAAAACAAAGATAGTTCACTTAGCATGTACACTCTTATTAACAAGTTAAAGCACTAGTCACTAGAAACAACTTAACTAACAACACAAAACAACAACTACAAACTTAAAAACTGAAATTACAAAAATCTGGCCGTGAGTACTCACAAACCTATTTGTTTCTATCTGCAAAGTTTTGATCCACACCCCTAAACCTAAACTAAACATTGTCCTCAATGTTTGAAGAATAAGCACAACACAATAAATTGTAAGTTTAGTGAGGTGATATGCGCAGAAACACTAGAATGAGAGAGAGAGGTACAAACCAGGGCAAGACGAGCACAACAAGTCAAGTGACGAGCACAACAAGTCAAGTGCTTGGTGTAGGCATGGCAGGCATAGTAGCGTCACCACGGACCGTGTTGCGAGACTCTCCCTGTAGAATTTTCACTGCATCATGTGAAAAGAAATTAGAAACACAAAACATAATCCACCTCCAAGAAAACAATCTATCAGGAAAGAGATTAAGAAGTGAGTTTACTGAGAGCATTTTCTATCCATTCTCCAATGTCTTCCTTCGAAAAAGATTGTGGTGGAACGACTTAAGTTCTGCCATGTGTGCCCTAAAAGTCGGTACCCTTTTCTTTCGTCCTCTCCACTGTCTTTTCCTTTCGAACTTGACTAGGGATACCAAGTTGAAGGCTTCCACCCCCTTTCCTTTTGGTTTTGTAGTGGAACCTACGAGAGATAGGTAGAACATCATTACTACCTAAATCCGAATTTAAATCCAAGTCCACAGCGTTAGAATTAAGTTTAGGTGTTTCAGATTTGAGTTTAAGAGGCTCATTGGTGTCCAAAACCGTGTCCTTGTCCCTAGGCAAGAGCTGAGACACGATTTTGGGTAGAGACACAGGCACATGCTTGTCCTTGTCCTTGGGTTGAGCCGCGGTCAGCAAGGTGGCCAATGCCGTGGGCAGCAGGGTCTCAAGTAAGGCATGGTGCTCAGCTTAGGGCAAGGCCTTGGGCAGATCATGAGGCACATACATGTTCAGTGCCGCATGCTGGACTGCGGGCTCAGGCACAATGCGGGGCAGCAAGTGAGGCACGGCCCGCTTATCCTTTTCACCAGCCTTCTTATTCTCTTCCTCCCAGTCTTCTTCCATTTTGAGTTCCCACCTGTGAGAGCAAGGCCACGAAGTATGATTAGGCATTGGATCAAAGTCAGAAACATTAGAACACAAGGAATATACTAGAGGGTCAGAATTGGGGCTATCCCATTGCTCAATCTGAGCTGATTTGGGAGGCTTAGTCACTTCATGGATGAGATCCACGGCCTCAATGGAAAGCACTTGTCGAAGTGTTGGATTTATGATAGCTTCATGATGATCATCTTCTACAACTTCACTTGGTGGGGACAGGGCCATGTCTTCACATTGACTCATGTAGAACGCAAACCGCCTCATGTAGAACGTAAACCGCCAGATCTCTCTTCCATGCGCTTTGTCAGTTCTTGAAGTTCTTGAGTATAAGCCTCAATTATTTGTATCAAGGTCTGTAATGACGTTTGGAGTTCATGAAATAGGGCGTAATCAGGAAGTGTTTGAGTGGTGTTCCATGTGAAATTAGGCTGATTGTCCCATCCTGGATCGTATGAATCTGGGTATTCTTGATAATGGAATCCAGGATGATTACTCCACCCTTGGTTGAAAGGACTAGAGTAGGGATCGCTCCAAGATCCTATATCCATGTAATAGTTGTCCATATGTACACAAAGAGAATGACAAGCTGAGTTAGTATACAATCTAAATTAAATTGACATTATTGAGGGACAAGTCCCTGGCAACGGAGCCAAAAACTTGTTGGTAAAATTAGAGAACAAGAAATATGCAATCTAATTCAAACAGTTATAATCCTTGCAAGCGTACAAATCAATAAGAATATAATAGTAGCATAGCAAGAGTTAATCCCTCGAGGAGTTGTATCAACGTTATGTCCACTTCAATAGTGAGACTCAACTAACTCAGATTAAGATTCAACAACAATAAAAGAAAACAAGTAAAATATACCTACACCTAGACTCAACTAAGGACTCAAACCAAGACTCACGGCAATAAGTAAAAAAGGGGGGTTGGATGTGTTTGAAACAAGATATTAAAACAGAAACTTAAAGTGCAAGAACAAATTAAAATAGAATTAAAGGTGATGATTGAATGAATTAACTTAGTCAAATCAAGGCTAACTATCCACCCAAACCAATTCAAGTTCTTAACATGATTTCCAAGATCCTACTATTATGAATTCGCTAAATAAGAAGCCCATGCGAAGGTCATGTTACTACTACCCCACACATATTATTCTCTTATAACCTAGCATGTCCTAGCCATTTCCTCTTCTTAGAACGTCTATTCTTAGAGAAAGGTTAGGAATCTAAGATTATGCATGAAGTACAAAAGGAATTTGATGACATCACACTACCCCTAGTCTTGTTTAATGATCTAGGTTGTCATGAATTCTGATCACATGATTGTTTCTTAACCTCAACCTCTCGATCCAATCTCATCAATAATTTATGTAAACAAGGTAGTTAATCATGTAAACATAAAAGAGCAGGAATTCAAATAGTAATCACAGTCTATTCAGCATTCATAACAACATAAATCAAGGGCCAAAATCGTGTCAAGAAACTACATGGCTAGCGCTTCAAGCAGCCCAAATTCTTAAAGAGCTACTCATGCATATTATTGAATAAAAACATAAACGAATCCATAATTATAGAATAATAAAAGAAGAAAGAAGAAAAACTTTTGGAAGATTGGTGTTGCGCTGAAGCGTCCAAGGCAACATCACCTAGCCTTGTTGGATTCAACCTCCTCTTCAAAAACAGAAAAACTAAACTAAACTAAGTTATGCGGCTAGGAGGTTAGGATAGTTTCACGTTAAAAAATTGTTTAAATACTCCTAGGGCTTCCCCTAAAAAATAGGAATTGAAAACAGAAAACAAAGAACCAAAAACCCCTAAATGAAACGCTAAAATAGGTTTCCTAGTTTGACAGGCACACGGGCTAGGCCGTAGGCTAGTTCTGCAAGAAAGGATCTTTCTTGTGGTCGCAAGGCTTATTCTGGATGGTTATGAGACTTTCATGGATAGCAAGGCATGTCTGTCACATTTCTTGAATCCTCTTGACACTGCTGGCACAACCTTGGCTCCTTGAACCTCATTATTAGACCTATTAAGGACACAACAAGTCATTGACAAATGCAGCGGTGACATACCACTAATTTCACTTCCATATGATGTTTCTAGTACAGTTATGGGCTTTGTCCAGTTCAAAAGCTCGTAGAAAGCTCAGCAACCCAATTTGGCTCAATTTAGGGCACAACTGAGGTCTTTTAGGCCGCACCATGTCATTGGCAGTTCTGGGCGAGTCATATGATTGTAGTAGCTTACATAAGTGTTTCGAAGTGTACATATGGGTGGTGTCTCACTTGGTTCCAACGTGTTCCAAATCATGTCCTATTTTGACTCAATCAGCATGTGAGAGCCCTAAATACTGGACCTGGTCTCTGGCACTTATGAGGGACACGTCTAGAACCTGGGACTTGAGGTGTGTCAGGGGACACAATTGGGACTTGGCTGAGAGCTCTGAAGACGCACCATGTCTTGGCTGGTTGTGGATTAGAGCGCTGATGAAGTATCCTTGAGACATGTCAGGGACACGTCTTGGCATGCACCTTGGCTCATCAGGGGCTTGATATGCTAGTCCTCAAACTTGGATTAAGGACATGGATGGCTTGATTCGAGGTTCTTGGTCTGGCGCGCAATTTAGGGTACAAGGATGCGCCTGGGCCTAGCTTAGGACCCGATATTGAATTGAGGACATCTCCTTCATTTGAACTCCGATTTGAGCCATTCTTTTTCCTGTATTATTAGAATTAAGTTATCTTTCTAAATATTGCACATGTCTCACAAGAAGCATCACTTTCTACTATGGTTGGCACACAATCATTCAAAAGACATGTAAAAGGGCACTAAATGACATCAAAATGATGTATAAATAATGACTGAACACATAGTAACCGCAGAGGGAACAACTCTCTTCTACCTAGTGAGAATACTTCCATCCAAGACACCTATCCACACCTAACCACAACAGGTTCTAGCTTGGTTTGCAAGGTTCAATTATCATGTTTGCTTCTTGTCCTAGTGCCCATGCAAGGGATCTCTTAAGCTCACCCTCGCACAATTTATCTATTCTTACTTAGTATGTCTTAGCTCTCACCGGTACCTAAGATGTCTATCAAGTTATGCTCAACATTGTCACACGGTTTCCAATTTAAACACAAAGAGAAGCATTAAGTTCTAAAGGGATTTGATGACACTGCACAAACCCGAGGGATTGCACGGAAACCCTAGGAATGTCATGAGTTAAATTGCAAGGTTATTAGTTAACGTAACCTTTTGATGCAATTCATCTACGAATTATGTCAATAAAGTGACAAATTCTAACAAAAAAAAATGAATATCAGTTCAAACAGTACAGTAACACACCAAGGAAAACACAATAACCAAACCGAGTGCCAAATCCTAGTTACAAAGTTGCCATGACTAGGGTTTCAAGATCAGCCCGAAGTTAAAAGAACTGCTCACTACGCATAATGGAAAAAATAAACATGAATTGTATTGAATAAAGAAGTGAAAGATTAAACCCTATAAGAACCCATAATGGAAGACTCAAGGACTGCTTCAAGATCCCTTCAAGAGCACTTCTTGGACTTCAAGTAATCGTGAACAAGCCTCACGAATAAAGCTCTCAATAGTAAGTAAAAAGTATCTAAATGTGTCTAAGATGGTGTGTCTAAAACAATGGACAAGGCTCCATTTTTGTAGAGCAAAGCCAAGCCTTTTCCTACAAGGATTTGAATTAGAAACCTAATCTAGTGTGTTCTAGAACTTGTATTACACTTCTAAATGGATAAGAAATCCCTATAAACTTGGGAAACCAATACGCACCTAGCTGGTAGGTGTGAATGCAAGCTTGCATTTTGGGTAGCCAGTTGTCTCGGTCATGAGCCTTGGGTAAGCCCTGAAAGTTGGTGACATAGTCCTTGGGATGTCTTAGTTGCACCTTGGCACGTCTGGGCTCAATTTTTGCTTCAATATAGATCATAGGCCCTGAAATGACTTAGGGCATGGTCAGATGTCTAAAGGGAAGCTGATGGCCCCATTGGACTCAATCAGGTCATGTCTGGTCCTGTCGATATATCGACACTAGTTTAGGCGAAGTTGCGGCCCTAAATAGGGTGCATAAGGAACTCAGCTGGAGCTCATCCTGGGCACTTGAGTACACGCCTTGGTGAAGCTCTGGGCCTCGATTTGCATGTCTCTGGGACATGTCAAGGACACGTCCTGGGCTAACTTTTAGACATGTCGGGGACATGTCTAGGGCTCGGTTCTTGGCACAACAAGGGCTTTCCATGGACTTGATCTGTTGGTCCTCGAACACGGTTCTTGGACCTAGATGGCTTGATATGTTGTACTCGACCTTGGCCCTAATTAGGGCACATGGACACGTCCTTGTACATGCCATGACCTGATTTTGAGGATAAGGACCCGATAGTGATTTGAGGATATCTTCTTCATCCTGACTCCAATTTAAGCCATTTTTTTTTCATTAATCTTAGAATTAGGTGGTCTTCCGAATTAGTGCACATATCTCACAAAAGCATCACTTTCTACTATGGATGACATGAAATTAAGCAAAAGTCCAGTAAAGCGGCCAAATATGACATGAATTATGTGTAGAATTTATGACTTAACAAATACCCCCAAACCTAGCTTTTGCTAGTCCTTGAGCAAAACAAAGAATAAAAACCAAACTAAAAACTAAAAGACTCAATCTTAATTAAGGATAGAACATTTAAACCTCTAGGCTCACCTAGTTGGAGGATTTTTGTCTCCTTTTACTTAACAACTAAAAGCACTTAATAAAATACCAAACAAGTTAATAAGGACAAAGCAAATAGATCATGTATGCCAAACTAAAGATATGAAAAATACAAGTAAGTACCATGTGTTTAGTGTGAATGCCTTTGCTTCAAGATCTCAAGTTTAAAAGCAACCATATTCAGGTGCCTTAGAAAGATTTCGCCTCGACTCTAACCTCACTAGGCAACTCGTAATTTCTCTCATGAACCCTAAGGTTTCACTCTTGCAAGCATACGTGATGAGTTTATGTAATGGAATCAAAGATAATCACATATGAAATAGCATGAAAGAAAGGCAGTTTCTGAAAATGGCTCTTATGAAGGAAATTGAACTTTAAGAACATAGAGACATACCCTTAACCCCAAGCAAGACTTCCAATAAGATCAGTTAGGACTTCATTCAAAGGTTGTAATGGGGCTAGGCCTAATATGTTTAAGAAGAAAGGGACAAAGATTCAAAAGCTTAGATTGGGACAAGGCATGAAGTAGCACGACTTGAAAACTTGATTTTCTTCTTGAACTTCTTAAGACCCTGTTATGTAATTATTTATACATCTTTTAGATGTCAATCAATCCCCTTTTACTTGTCTTTTTAGTGATTTGGCGCCCTCAATAGGAGAAAATGATCAATCTTGTGAGCTATGTGCAGACAGGGAATTATAGGTGAATTATGAGATGAATGCAAAAAGAATGGATCAATTTGGAGTTATAATGAAGAAGTTATCCTCAAGGCAATAGCGGGCCCTAAACCAGGCCTTGACATGTCCTTGCTCCCTATTTAGGGCGCAGGATCAAGAGTTTCGAATTAAGCCATCTGGGTCCTAAAAGCATGTCTAAGGACTAGCAGGTCAAGTTCAAGGTGGTTCAGGATTCAGGCCATGACATGTCCCTGACATGTCCTAAAGACACCTAATTTTCCCCCTAATCCAAGCCCAGAAAGAATCCCAGATAAGTCCTTAAGAGCTCTCAGCAAAGTCCCAGGCGTGTCCCCTGACGCGTGCCAATTCCAAAAGTATCGAGCCTGTGTCGCACCCTAAATTGTGCCTTGGATACTTGTCATGCGCCCTAACTCTGCGACCTAATTGGAGCCTCTATCGAGGCGTACCGTGCCACAGATTGAGCCCTTATTACGTCCTAAAGACGAGGTCCTCAAGAGTCACAGATGTGTCCTTACAGCAAGCCCCAGTAGTAGAGCCAAGTTCCAGAGCCTTGGTCTGTGTCATGTCCTTGGACATGTCCGGGGAGCCAACATGGGCCCTGATTTATTACTCGAAGGAACCAAGTGAGACACCAGCCAGAACTCCACTTTAGAACACTTCTAGAAGGTAATGAAGCCTTAAGGCACGCCCAGAATTGCAATGACATGTCACTAACATGTTGCGCCCTAAAAGACTTCCCGGGAGCCTTCATTTGAGCCAAATTGGGCCATTGAGTTTCCTACGATCTTTTGAGTAAGAAAACACCTATAACCAGGCTAGATACATTATATGGAAATGAAATGAGTGATGTGTCTCAGTTGGATGTACTTAGGACGAGCTGGGTTCTTAACGTAAAGAAGCCATGAAGCCAAGATTGTGCCAGCCATGTCAAGAATATCCTAGAAAGGTTCAAGCCATGCTTTGCTGTCCAAGAACGTCTTAGAAGGTTCCAGAACAAGTCTTGGCGCATTAGAATTCATTGAATATCTTGGTGAAGCCTTTCCGCCTTTGAAGATTACTTGCCATTCAAGAAAGGTCCTAAATTCTAGGATTTTATCCTTGCCGAGATAGGATAGCTGATTCGGTTTTTAATTAAGGGTCTTTAGGTCTTTGTAATAAAATGTTAATTCCTAATTTTTAGGGGATGCCCTAGGAGTACTTAAACTAAGTTTCAACGCAAGTTTAGGGTTCCACCTTTTGTTTAGCCGCAAAGAGTTTCACAGTTGACGTTTTTAGAACTTTTGTTCATGCTTTTGGAAGAGGAGCTTAGCACAGAGAGTGGAGGAGAGTGCTTGGATGTGTCCTTGGCTTGCCATTGCTTTCAGTGTTTTCTTTTCTTCCCTTTCATCTTTAATTTGTAATCATGACTTATTCTATTGTTTTCTTTAATACAATGTGTGAGTTTTCATTAGAATTAGGGATGCTTGAAGCCCTAGCCATGTAGTTCCTTGATACAGTTTTGGCCTATAAGTTTCGTTCTAATGAATCTTGACTAATTTAGATTACTGTGCGTCATGAGCTTAGTTTATGTTTATGAATCTGACTAATTTGTTTACATACTCTATCGATGAATAATTGCTTGTTAGACTAGTCATCTTCTTGTGATTATTAGGCATCAATGGTATATGGCTTTATATATATTTGTAATCTGAATTCATGACAACCTAGATCATTAATCATCTTCTAGGGCTAATTTGGTGTCATTAAAAGGGAAACGGCTTAGGACATGCTAATTAAAAGGGAATAAAATGTGTAGAGTGAACTGTAACCGAACTTTTGCATGGGCATCAGATTCAGATAATTCATAATAATGGAATCTTGGAAATTGTGTTAGGAACTTAATTGGCTAGTGGTGGATAGTTGGCCTTGATTTGCTTTAAGGGAGTCCTTAGTTGAGTCTTTTGTGTTTTCTTGTGTTTTTCAAGTCATTGTGCTTGTCACCTAGAGTCTTATTTACGTTCTTGTGTTTTTGCATGTCTACTTAGTGTTGAGTCTAGGGATAGGTGCTTTACTTGTTTTCTTTGGTTGTTTCTTGAGTCTTAAACTGAGTTTCTTAAATCTAAACTATAATTGGCTCTTTAAGTTGATACAAGTCCACAAGGGATCGACTCTTGCTTTGCTGCTATACTATCTTTATTGATTTTTGCACTTGCAAGGATTTTATAACTATTAGAAATAGAGCTCATATTTCTTGTTCTTTATTTTTACCAACAGACCCGACGGTAGAACTTGGTATTTCTTCAATGGCTTCATAAATTGAAGCTTGATTTCTTTGAATGATGATGATTTGTGACTCTTATTCTCATTGGCTCACTTGGCTTAACTCATTTTTTTTTTTTATTTCTCACATTTTTTTTTCTTCATTTAAACTAAGCGATGATCATGCAATGACTCACATTGTGTTGTTTCTGTCAAAGATAGGACTTTGGTCGCTTGGGATGTTTAAGATATTCCCCTTTACATCAGCCTTTCACTTTGGCACTTCTTGGCCTTGACATGCCTTGACATGTCCTTGGTGTGCCTCTGCGGGCCTGTGTGGGACCACTGCTTGTTTCTAAATTTGAACACTTTGATGCATCTTCTTTCCTTCCTTGTCAGGAACTTCATTTGGCACAACCTTATCACAACCTAGACTATAGAGTATGGCCAAGTTTTAGGGCTCATTGTTTAGGGCTAGGTTTTGACTTGGGAGATGAAAGAAAGGGCTTAAGTGTTTGGCTTTAGAGTGGGTTAAGGGAGCATGCAAAGGAACAGTCATGGCTTTTAGAGGGCTCAAACATGGATAGCCTGCATCACTTCTTATGGTTTATCAAGTTTAGAATCAAGAGCCTCTACATAAGATGTTAGTTCTTTAAAATTCAATGCATAGTAATAATAATGAGATCAAGCAATGTGGAATGAATTGAATAGTCTTTAATAGTAGAACAAAGTAAATCTCTCAGAAAGAAAGGCATTAGGCTCAAAATCTCACATAGGGTAGACTACTTTTCTAGGGTTCACTTTAAATAAAGATATCTTTTAGCACAATTTCTTGAAGTTAGGCATTAAGTGAAGATATAAGGCACAAACTTAAGCATGGCATGACTCTAGTAAGACACTAATGATTAATTCAACAATGTAACTTATTAACTAGTAAAGTACTAAGTTCCGAGCTGTGTACCCCCAAACCTAAATGTTGCAAAATTTTAACCCACACCCCCAAACCTAAACTAAGCATTGTCCTCAATGTTTAACAAGTTCAAGTGCTAAGCTCAAATAAGTAAAGATTGAGAGGAGGCATGCAAACATAAAATAGAAAGAAGAGGGACGGAAACAGAAATCAGGGCTAGGTTTCCTCCTATGAGTGCTTGATGTAACGTCTAGGCAAGACGTGCCTTGCAAGTCAAGCAAGGGAAGGCACGGCAAGGTGGTACACTTGCTCAGGTTTTTCTTGATAAGCTTCAAAGTAGGGTTTGAAACGGTGGCCATTCACCTTCAACTTAAGGGCTGATTTAGCATGCTTGATCTCCACGGCACCGTGGGGTAAGACCTTAAGAACAATGTAGGGGTCTGCCCAACGAGGCCTTAGTTTTCTAGGGAAGAGCCTCAATCTTGAGTTGAACAGAAGGACCTTCTGTCCTACTTGGAAGGTCTTGCCTACCAAGTGCTTGTCATGATAAGCCTTGGACTTCTCCTTATAGATCTGTGAGCTTTCATAAGCTTCATTCCTTAGCTCCTCAAACTCTTGCAATTGTAGCTTGCAGTGGTGCCCTGCCTCATCATGGTCCATGTTAACATGTTTGATGGCCGAAAAGGCCTTTTGCTCTAATTCCACGGGTAGATGACAGCCTTCTCCAAAGATAAGCCTCAATGGGGACATGCCTATAGGTGTTTTGAAAGTAGTCCTATATGCCCAAAGGGCATCATTGAGCCTATTGGACCAGTCCTTCCTTGATGGTCCCACGGTCTTCTCAAGGATGGCCTTGACTTCACGGTTTGAGATCTCGACTTGGCCACTAGTTTGAGGATGGTATGGAGTTGAAATTCTATGTGTGACTCCATACTTCCTTATGAGTGCCTCAAAGGACTTGTTGCAAAAGTGAGAGCCACCATCACTAATGATGGCCCATGGTTTACCAAACCTTGACAAGATGTTAGATTGAATGAAACACAAACCACTTTTGAATTATTAGTCTTGGTTGGAATTGCTTTCGTCCATTTAGAAACATAATCAACATCAAGTAGAATGTAAAGAAAACCAAAATGAGCTAGGAAAAGCTCCCATAAAGTCAATACCCAACCATCAAAGATTTCAACAACTAGAATAGGGTTTAAGGGAATTTGATCTCTAGGGCCTACGTTACCTTGTCTGTGGCACTTGTCACAAGTGAGGACATGTTCATGGGCATCCTTGAAGATACTGGGCCAACAGAAGCCACATTCGAGGACCTTGAGCGCTGTCTTTTTGGCACCAAAGTGGCCTCCACAAGCCTTGTTGTGGCAGAATTCCAAGATGGACTTTACCTCAGTTTCTAGGATACACCTCCTTATGAGTTGATTAGTGCAATGCTTCCAAAGATATGGCTCATCCCATATGCAATACTTAGCTTGCTTGACAAGCTTGTCCTTTTGAAACCTAGACAAATGAGAAGGAATCATGTTAGTAACAAGGTAATTGATAATGTCTGCATACCATGGGTCAAAAGCCTTGACATAGAAGAGCTGCTCATCAGGAAAGCTCTTTTGGAGAGGGAGCTGGTCCAATTCTTCAATGGACTCATGTATGATTCGGCTCAAATGGTCAGCCACTAAATTCCCACTTCCTTTCTTGTCTTTGATCACAATATCAAACTCTTGAAGCAATAGCATCCACCTAATGAGCATTGGCTTCGCATCCTTCTTGTTGAGAAGGTACTTGATAGCTGCATGGTCAATATAGATTATAACCTTGGTTTGAGGCATGTAAGACCTAAACTTCTATAAGGAAAATATCACAGCTAATAGTTCCTTCTCAGTAGTAGAATAATTAAGTTGAGCATCATTTAAACTTCTACTTGCATAGTAAATAACATGGGGAAACTTATCTATTCTTTGGCCCAAGACTGCCCAATGGCATAGTCTGAGGCATCACACATGTGCTCAAGGGAAAGCCCCACCTTGGTGCCATAATGATAGGGGTAGCCATGAGCTTGTCCTTGAGGGCCTCAAAGGACTCACGGCATTCTTTGTTGAAGTCAAAGAGTGCATCCTTCGAAAGCAGATTGCACAAGGGCCTTGTGATCTTGGAGAAGTCCTTGATGAATATCCTATAGAACCCGCATGTCCTAAGAAGGATCTGACTTCCTTGACCAAAGTGGGGTATGGCAGACCACTTATGACATCAATCTTGGCCTTGTCCACTTCTATGCCACAACTTGAGATGACATGGCCAAGTACAATGCCATGTTAGACCATGAAGTGGACCTTTCCCAATTCAAGATTAGATTGGCTCCCTGCATGTTTCAAATACTCTAGACAAGTTTGTTAGATATAAATTAAATGAATTTCCAAAAACAGAGAAGTCTCTGAAAATATGCTCATCATGCATCTTTGAAAGGTGGCAGGGGCATTACAAAGGCCAAAGGGCATCCTTTTATAGGCAGAAGTGCCATAGGGGCATGTGAAGGTGGTCTTCTCTTGATCCTCAGATGCAACGACAATTTGGTTTATCCTGAATAGCCATCTAAGAAGCAAAAGCGAGAATGTCCTAGAAGTCTTTCAAGTATTTGGTCAATGAAAGGTAATGGAAAATGATCTTTGCAAGTAGTAGAGTTAAGCTTCCTATAATCTATGCATACTCTTCAACCCGTTTGCACTCTTTGATGAACAAAATTATATTTTTCGCAAGTGCACAAATCAATATGATAGTATAGCAAGCAAATACAAGTGTCGTACCCACAGGGACTTGTAAAGTTTATTAAATAAATCCAATTATGCAATGCCCTAAAGAAAACTAAAAATAAAACAAAGTTGCTAAAATGGAAAAATAAAAGATCAACAAAGAATTTTGGTTTTTGTGAACAAGTAATTTAATTTGCAATTAAATGAAAGAGAAATTTTTATGATTGATTTGTGTAAACAATGATTGAAAATACTAGGTATTTGATTTCACCATAACAATACAATTATGTGCCTCTAATTAACTTAGTGAAAATGATTGAATTTAGTTTCCAGGATTCGTTCCGTCGTATTTATGAATATCCGTTACGTGTCCGGTTGTAACTAAGTATTCTTAATCATCAACTTAACCATATGGTATCTAGTCTAAGTCAAAATAAAAAATCCATTAAGTTCAAAAGGAACATAAAGAATCAAAAAGTGTCTTAGCATGGTGTCTGCGTCAACAACAATTATTTCATTCAATAGAGCTATCTCAAGGCTAAGCATACGGTGTCTACTATAACTCATAAAATCAATAAATTCGTATCAAAGATGGCCAATCCATAACATAAACATATAGATAAATTAGGCACAAAGAATGAAACTAGAAACATTGAATTGATAAAAGAAATTTAACTAAGGCATAGAATTTTCATGTCAGGTTACATAAGATTCCTAGAAAGGAATTTAGCTACTCATAATCACCATACTAACAAACATCATAGTTATGAAAATCAGAATTACAAAGTTTGAACAAGAGATTGAAAAAACCCTTAGAGATTCCCTTTGGAGTCGGACTTGCTCCTTCGGTTCATCATCGATGGCAATCGAGGCTATGAGAATGCAAGGATATATCTTTTTTTCTTGCCTGAGAACCTCTCCTTTTTGCTGCTGCCTTTTTTTTTTCTTTTTTTATAACTATCCAAAGTCAAATTCATTTACACACCATCAAATTCCATCACATTGAAGAGTCCTTAATTGCTTTAGGATGTTATTTTCCTTAGGCTTTTAATTGAAGCCGCGACACCCTCACCCCCCCCCCCCCCCCCCCCCCCCCCCCCCCCCCCCCCCCCTTTATGAAGCAATTAAAGCTGATTGTAACTGAATTAAAAGAAGGTTTAGATGCCCCAAAATGCCCATGAACGTCCAAAAAGGTTACCTTCCAAGACTATAAATTGTGACGCCACATTGTCAAAAACAGCGTAGAAATTTCTTGCTGAACCTCTGGTACGAAAACTGAGATAAGGTCTTCTAGAAAATTTGGAATTAGGAACCGTAAAATTCGGTAGAAACTAGACTTCCATAGCTTTCCAAGCATATAAGGTACATCACCCAGTTCATTCTGAGGAATTTATGGTGGACAAAAGAGTATGGCAGTTCTGCACAGGAATTTCCAGCTTCAGCAGTTCTTTTAGGTATAAATAAGGGAAATAAATACGTATAAATATGACATTATCACTATTTTAGGAACAAGCTCATCTTGCTCATTCTTGATGACTGTGATACCACTCTTCCATTGCACTACTTGGACTGGACTGACCCACTTTGAATCTGAGATAGGATAGATGATTCCCACGTCCAACAGCTTGAGGACTACCTTCTTGACTACTACCTTCATAGGAGGATTGAGACGTCTTTGTGCCTCCATAGTTGGTTTGGCCTCTTCCTCAAGTATGATTCTATGCATGCACTTGGAAGGGCTTATCCCCTTGATGTCAGCTATGCTCCATCCAATGACTTGCATGTTGTCCCAAAGAACCTGCACTAATTGACATTCTTGCATATATGTTAGATTAGAAGCAATAACGACAGCATGTGTTTGATCCTTACCTAGGAATGCATACTTCAAATGCTCAGGCAGAAGATAGGAGCATATTTATGCGACTTTTTATCTTGTTTTCTTATACATTTCTCAGCATGTATCCAATGTTTTCATAGTATTTAGCTTGTTTTCACGTTTTGTAGGATTTTTGGAAGCAAAGTTACAAAAGGAGTTAATTAGTTGCTGTTTTGGAAATCAAAAGAGGAAACTTTGAAACTGACTTGAGCACATGTGTCAACTTCTCGAAATTAACTGCACCTGTTCGGGAAAAACTACTTGATGGGCCATATATTGTTGGACAGATACGGAAGTCTAGTTTCTATAGAATTTGACAGTTCAAGAATTGGAATCTTGGAGTTATGGCCGTTTTAGTACACCAAGGTCAGGTTGTGAGGGAATTGAGCATTCTTTCTATTTCAAGTTTTCTAATCCTTATTGGCCTTGGACGACTAGAGGCCCAGTATTTTAGGGTTATGGGAGGAAGCGTTTTAATTAGAGAAAGGAAGATAAAAAAATAAAAAAAGGAGGAAAGGAGCAACCACAACAGGAGCACGTGGAAGCAAACACGCACACAAGAGCCACAAAACGCTTGCTCTCCATTATATTCTTGGCAGTAACGGCTCCCTCTCTCTTTCTCACTTTGGCAGTAACGGCTCCCTCTCTCCCTCAATTCTGCAGCAGCGTTTCTTTTTTTCCCTCAATCTGCAGTAGCGTCTCTTTCTCCCATACAAAACAGAAAACGCTCTCTCCCTCACTTGGATTGAATGCACAGGGAAAGGAGGAAGCTCTTGCTCACCTCATCTTGGAGACCACGCAGCCACACTTTGCAGCAACCATGCACGCAGAAACCTCCCTCAATTCCCAGCCAAGGCAATGACCACATCCATCACCTACCACCGCTCCAACCGTGACCGTGGCTTCGTCATACGTCTCTCTATCTCTTCTTTTCTTATTTTAGTTCAATATTTGATTATGTATTGTGTTTCAAACATAATGGATAAGTCTAGCTAATTCTCTTTGTAGCTAGGGGTGATTTCAAAGCCCCAAACATGTGTTCAATGGATTGATTATATTCAGAATTTGTTTCCTTATTTGTGGCTGTGTTTTGCTTACCTTTTTTTATGGAGAACTCATCCTTGTATGTTTGTTAGGTCAGAAACTTAGTAAGAATGCTGGGAATTGATGCCAGAATATAAGAGAATTTCATCTCATAGTTATGATCCTATATTTATAAGTAGCAATTATCAATGGATGTTGGTATGTTAAGCAAAGCATAGGTTCAATTAAGATGCGGTTCATACATGTGTTTGCCTAGATAATGTCTGAATTTTCCATAGAGCTTAATGATCTCTAGGTGTTCATTTAACTTGCGGTTCATAATTAGATGACATGAAGAGAATGGCTTGAAAGCGACTCGAAGTTTAATTCAATAGATTTAGGGAAAATAATAGGATTAATTAGTGCCATCACAATTAATTCTAGATAACGTCATTCACTAGTTTGCAAAGAAATTTTTGGAAATTAATTCATGTGCATATGTTTGGTGTGTGGAGATTGAAATTTTAGCTAGTTTCTCACCATCAACCATACCATAGTTTTCGTTACATTCGCAATATTTGTTTCCTCAGATTAAATCCAAGTCTCACAATTCTCCCCCCAATCACTTTATTTAGTTGTCTTTTCCTTTTCCCTTCAAGTTAGTTAGCAAGCCCTCTAATCCCTAGCATTGATCGATCCTTGCTTATCCTATAGTACTACAGCTTTTATAGAGTATAAAATTGTATGTTAGTAATTAGCATATCAATTTTCGGCGCCGTGTCACCGGGGATTAGTAAATTGCTAATTAGCTTGTTACATTTTATTTTACTTGCTCGTTCTTTCTATTTTTGTTTTTATTTTGTTGTTTTTATTTTTGGTCCTAAGGTTTGTTCTTGGGTTCTGGTACTAGTTTATGAGCACTAAGGCATTTGGAGAGGATTTAGCAGAGTACGGTCCGGAACCTAAGAGAACTTTCCATAGGCGCAGAAGAGAAACAACAGAATCTGAGGGGTTTAGCTCTAAATCTGTGGGGGTTTAAAAAAAATTGACAACTTTTTTTTTTGCCTTAGTTCTTGTTGGTTTTGGTAGTGTTCTTTGGGTAGTTTTTGTGTTTGTTTGTGTCTTAGGTTTCTTTCCAACACAATGATGAGATTTGGTTTTTAATTGCATGACTTTAAGATGATTTCCATGCATGATTCTAGGTCTGAAATTATTCTTAGGTTAATACTCAATTATTCATGGTAATGATATGCAAAATCACATGTAATCACCCGAGTAAGTGGTACCCTTGACATGCTTAATTGAATGAAGCCCAATACAGCCCTTTTGTGAGATTTTGAGCCTTTATCCTTTGTTTGAGAGAGTTGTATTTTATTAATCTATCACTTTCTTGTCAATTAAGTTGTTGCATGATCTTATCTTTATTTGCTTGGTTGTTACTTGAATTGTTTATCATCATTGGAACTAAATGCTAGAACCAGTACTAATTTCTTTTCGAAGCATCGAATTGATTTGCATGACATACTTAAAATGATTAATGCACATAGATTACCACCATTGCCAAATGGCCTTTGACCCATGATACACTTTCTTCTAGGTAAACCCCTATTGAGCCTTTGTTTAAGCCTTTTTGTTTCATAAACCCTCATCTTCCTCACCGGGCCTAAACACTTTTATCCTTGCCCTTTTTCTTAAAGATTAGTGAAGCATAATTTGTAGAGACTTAATTGTGAATCAAGGAGTGTTAATTGAGCAAGTTTGGGGGATGTTAAAAAAAAAAAAATATATTCTACACGGTTTGGAGTGTGCACCAGGAAAAAAAATGGAGAAAAGAAAAAAAAAAGGGAGAAAAATTCGACATTGTGTTTGAATTGTTATGCCCTGAATGTACATGTATTGATTGTTTAAGGATGGTCCATAATGTTAAAATCGGCCATTCAGTGTATGTAATTGCTCGGTGCCTATATGGTTTTTACCCTTGGCGGTAATACAAGTTCTTATATCTCTAATATCATAGCATGCTTCTACTTTTCTTTAAGAACCTTTTGTTATCCATATCCATTCTTTCTTTAATCCCCAACCCTTTGGCCCCATTACAATCTTCATAAAGACCTTTTGATCTTGTTCGTTGTGTTTATATCAATATGTGGAGATTTGAATGAAGTATGAGCATATGGTGTCACTTGTTCTTGCATTCAAGTAGTAGTATTCCTTTCATGAGATCATATTCAAAAGAAAAATTCTGGAAGTGCCTTTCTTTCTTTTTATATCATTTGTGCGCAACTTGTTTCCCTTTTACTTCATTCTCTCACGTATAACTAGTATAGGAAGAGTGACTTACCAGAAAATATGAGGTAAAATCAGAGCGTATTCGATGACAATTTTGAGCTAATTCTTTGCAGCTTGTATCTCTCTTTGTGTTGTTGCTTTGATTGATTTAATTGTGAGCTTATGTATGATTTCTACGAATGTGTATTAACTTTCGAATCATGTGGACCAATTCTGATGCTTATGATGAATCTTAATATGTCATGATCCATTGAAAATCTCTGTGATAAATGTTGAAAGGTTTAGGTTGAATCATTGAGTTTCTGTTTTTCTTTCATTCTTTGTATCTGTTTTGCTCGAGGACTAGCAAAAGCTAAGTGTGGGGGAATTTGATAGGCACATATTTATGTGACGTTTTATCTTGTTTTCTTATGCTTTTCTTAGCATGTATCCTATGTTTTCTTAGTATTTAGCTTGTTTTCGCGCTTTGTAGGATTTTTGGAAGCAAAATTACAAAAGGAGTTAATTAGTTGTTGTTTTGGAAATCTAAAGAGGAAACTTTGAAATTGACTTGAGCACATGTGTCAACTTCTCGGAATTAACTGTACCTGCTAGGGAAGAACTAGCTTATGGGCCATTTATCGTTGGAAAGATACGGAAGTCTAGTTTCTATAGAATTTTATGGTTCATGAATTGGAATTTTCTAGAAGGAGTTATGGTCATTTTAGTAATGGCTCCCTCTCTCTCTCTCACTTTGGCAGTAATGGCTCCCTCTCTCCCTCAATTCTGCAGAAGCGTTTCTTTTTTCCCTCAATCTGCAGCAGCGTCTCTCTCTCCCACACAAAATAGAAAACGCTCTCTCGCCCTCACTTGGAGTGAAAGCACAGGGAAAGGACGAAACTCTAGCTCACCTCATCTTGGAGACCACGCAGCCACACTTTGCAGCAACCAGGCACGCAGAAACCTCCCTCAATCCCCAGCCAAGGCAACGACCACATTCATCACCTACCACCGCTCCAACTGTGACTGTGGCTACGTCATACATCTCTCTATCTCTTCTTTTCTTATTTTAGTTCCATATTTGATAGTGTATTGTGTTTCAAACATAATGGATATGTCTAGCTAATTCTCTTTGTAGCTAGGGGTGATTTCAAAGCCCCAAACATGTGTTCAATGGATTGATTATATTCAGAATTTGTTTGCTTATTTGTGGCTGTGTTTTGCTGATCTTTTTTATGTAGAACTCATCTTGGTATGTTTGTTAGGTCAGAAACTTAGTAAGAATGCTGGGATTTGATGCTAGAATATAAGAGAATTTCATCTCATAGTTATGATCCTATATTTATAAGTAGCAATTATCAATGGACGTTGGTATGTTAAGCAAATCCTAGGTTCAACTAAGATGTGGTTCATACTTCTGTTTGCCTAGACAATGTCTGAATTTTCCATAGAGCTTAATGATCTCTAGGTGTTCATTTAACTTGCGGTTCATGATTAGATGACATGAAGAGAATGGTTTGAAACCGACTCGAAGTTTAATTCAATAGACTCAGGGAAAATAATAGGATTAATTAGTGACTTCACAATTAATTCTAGACATCGTCATTCGCTAGTTTGGAAAGAAATTTCTGGAAATTAATTCATGTGCATATGATTGGTGTGTGAAGATTGAACCTTTATCTAGTTTCTCACCATCAACCTTACCTTAGTTTTCATTACATTTGCAATATTAGTTTCCTCAGATTAAATCCAATTCCCTCAATTCTCCCCTAAATCACTTTATTTAGTTGTCTTTTCTTTTTTCCTTCATGTTAGTTAGCAAGCCCTCTAATCCTTAGCGTAGAATGATCCTTGCTTATTCTATACTACTACAACTTTAAGGATGGAGGGAAGAATCCTTTCTTCCTTCATTGGCAATGACTCAAAATGGGGCTATCTGGTGAAGCCATGGCTTGGCACAGCCTCAAGGAGGTTGAGGGCCTCAATGACATGTCCTTCAAGGTCATGGCCTGCTTGGGAAGGCAGTGTGAGGGCCTTTACAATAGGATCAACCATGCAGGCTGGGGTGATGGTTTGATGCAGCAAAGTTTCCATAATGTTCAAAGGGAAGTCTATGATAGGCTCTTGAGGATATTGCATAGTGTTGTGAATGGAAAAATTCCTACTTTTGTCTACAACTTTGATAGATATTTTGCCAAGTTTCAAGTTGACTTCTTAATCTATAGTGGCCAAGAGAGGTCTCCCAAAGATCAAGGGAGGATCCACAATATCATTGGCTTTTTCCATTTTCATGATATGAAAATCAGCAAGTATGCATGTATCTCCTATTTGAACTATCAAATCTTCAATCATGCCCATAGGTTGTGTCATAGAAGAATTAGCAAGTCTAACACACAATTGAGTAGGTTTTAATTCCCTAGTGCAAGTGAATTGTAAACATGAAAGGGCATGGTACTTACAGAGGCTCATGTCTCACAAAGACAATGCTCAAACCTCTTGGATTGGATGACACATGGTAGGGTAGGGGGGCCTGGATCATTTTCCTTGCGTGGCAAGCCTTGGAACTCATTGAGGGCGGCTGTACTAATGTCTAGGACATTGTTAGGGTCTAAGCCACTAGATCTTTGACAAGCTTGCCAAAGATAGGCATGGTCCTCACAAGCTTTAAAAATGGAAAAGTGATTTGAAGCTTGTGAAGCATGCTTGTGAGCTCTTGCTCAAATTGAGCATTCTTATCCTTCTTTTGGAACCTGCGAGGAAAAGGTAACTCAACATCATTAGTAAAAAGGGGATTACTAAAAGTAACTTTAGACATTGAATGTAAAGGCAAAGAAGGGTTAGAAGGCACAGTTTGTGATGTGTCTTGGCCATCTAAGGCTATCCTGGAAAGTGGCTCCTGAGAAGGCTCTCGATTAGGTCTAGCGCCTAAACTGTACCCTAAATCACGCTCTCTGGTGCACCCTAAATTGCACCCTAAAACAGGCTCTGCGGTGCGCAGTAATTCTAGTCCTACGTCTAAGGTAGGGCATGCGGTAGGCCCTACTGAGTCTTTGGCGTGCCTTTGGCTTTGCAAAGGTTGTGCCAGTTCATTTCCATTTCTGAGTTGAATTGCATTGGCAGTGGCCTTATGGTAAGTGTTTTTTGGATTGATCTGGACTTGGTTAGGAAGTTGGGGTCTGGGGTCCAATCTGTTGAGCTGGCTTGCCACTTTCCCTAACTGGTTCTCAAGAGCAAAAATGGCACAATCATTTTAAACCAAATCGTTCCTAGTCTCCTGTTGAAAGGCAGTAGTGCTCTGGATTAGGGTTTGCATCAGGTCCTCAAGTGACTTTCCTCCCACGACATGGTTTGGTTTAGGTGGAAGGTGAGGGGCCTGATTCAGAAGTTGAGGGGCTATGGCATGCCCTCGGAATCTAGGGGGTGCATTGGGGTTTTGCACTTTCTAATTGTTACTCCATTTGAAGTTTGGATGGTTCCTCCATCCAGGATTGTAAGTGTTGGGGTAAGGGTCATTACGTGGCCTCATACCATCATTGTACTTCCCAATGTAATTGACATCTTCTACCAAAAGACAAGTTTGGCAGTCATGTCCTTGAACTGAGCAGACATCACAAGTCATTGTGGGCTTGACCTTGGAATCACATAGATGCTTCACCATGGACATGAGTTGGGCTGAGGTGTCATCCTTGTCCCTACTCACGACACTAAGTATTCTAGATTGCTGACATCTATAGCTAAACTGCTTCTCCCTTTGAGCAATGTTCTCAAAGGCTTCCCTAGCATCCTTAGCTGTACTATCCAAGATATCCTTGGATTGAGATTTCACCATTACTCTATCACTTGTTTTCGAGCCACCATAGAAGTACAATATCAAGTGACAATCATCAATGTTGTGAATGGGGGCATTCCTGAATCATTTGATTGAACCTTTCCCAAAACTCATAGGAAGGTTCATCCTCAGCTTGCTGGGGTGCCATGATCTCAGCCTTCAGTTTGTTGATCTTGGCCACGGGGTAGTATTGGGTAAGAAACTTGGTGGACAAATCTCTCAATGATGTAATGGATGCAGGTGCAAGTGAGTGGAACCAGCCTTGGCTTTGTCCGTAAGGCTGAAATGGAATATCCTCAATCTCCTTTCAGCTTCTGTCATTCCATTGATTCTCAAAGTGGAACACACTTCCACAAACTCCTTGATGTGCAAATGGGGGTCCTCACCTGAGAGGCCATGGAACTTAGGAAGCATGTGGATTGTCCCTGACTTGAGCTCAAAGTTTTCCACCATGGAGGTGGAAAACACATTGGGGAGTTCATCCTCACCCGCATGGGGAGTGGCATACTCCTTGACCAGCCATGGTGGTGGATTGGCTAGGACATGTTCCTCAACCAATCCTTGAGGAGATGGCTGTGGACTTGGATGAGGGGAACCTTGTATAGATTGTGGGGCAGAAGGTGGAGTTGAAGAGTCGTGTACAGAGCCTTTGGCAGAACCTTGTGATGACATAAACCTAAGTACCTAAAACAAAAATAAACTAAGTTAAAACAATCTAAGCAATGGACACCGTTGAGGGAAAAGTCCCCCAAGATGGCGCCAAAAACTTGTTGGAAGAAAAGTAAGACAAGTAAATGCAACACAATCCTTAACAATTAAAACCTAGCAAGTGCACTAATCAATTGACAATATAGAGGTACAAGCAAGGGTCGAATCCCACAAGGACTTGACTCAACAATGTATTCAGGCCTGGTTTGGCACGCTGTATTGTACTGACTATTTCAATCGGATAGACTAATTTGTCCACCGTATAGTATTGACAATATAATCAAGTGTTTGGTGTTGCCTCGGATTATTTAATACGGTCTTATAAACGAACTCAGCCATAGATCCCCTTTCCTCCTATCTTCTCCCTTCACCGCACCATGTTCCTAATCTCTCCGCTCCGAGTGGACAAAGTCAAAATGAATAGTTGAAATCTCAGCTTAATTGAATCTAGGAATGATGGGTTCGTAAAAAAAATCTCTATTTAACCTCTTCACTCTCCTAATGTTCTCTTTTCAAAACTGAAAATATTAATTGAAAAAGGAGAAACCAAATCTCTAATTAATTAAAGAAACTGTAATAAATGACCCAATCTGTTTGAGTCTCCAAAGAATTTCTAGCATGGTGGCTGGAATTTCCAGTTAAGGTCACTGAGCAGTGGGTAGAGAAGTGGATAGGTGAAATTGAAATTGGAAATTTTGTGAGAGCATCGATGTTCATATTTAAGGCTAGGGGAAGGGGACGATGCTGACTGAGTAGTGGGTAAAGGAAAAGGTGGGGTTGGTGGCTGGGAAAGAGCGATGTCGAGGTCGGGAACCAACAAAGGCAACGACGGAGAGCTGAAGACACATAATAGTGAATATATTATACCAACTTTTTAGGGCGTGTTAATTTAGCAGGTATAGATCGTATATGAAGTGCAGATCGGTTAATTAAAACCAACGGCTATTTAGTACATGAGTGTACCAAACACTAGATTCGTATTATTTATTCCTATCTGATCCATAATACGGTGCACCAAACGTAGCCTCAATGTAATAGATTTCCTAGCTCACAAGTTAAGTGCTCAAAATAGAAAATAAAGACACTAAGTAGATATGTTTTGACACAAACAAGACTCTGAACAATGACACTAAACAAGACACAGACCGGGGGGGGGGGGGGGGGGGGGGGGGGGGGGGGGGGGGGGGGAGGGGGGTGGGGCCAGGTAGAATTTGAGTTCAAAAGATGCTATGAATTAAAGTAACTTGAAATGCAAGAAAATAAAAAATAAACAAAGAATTTAACAATGTAAAAGGCAAGTTAAGGCCGTCCCTATCCACGCCTAACCTCAACGGGTTCCAACTTGGTTTGCAAGGTTCAATTATCATGTTTGCTTCTTGGCCTAGTGCCCATGCAAGGGGTTTCTTAAGCTCGCCCTCACACAATTTATCTCTTCTTACTTAGTATGTCTTAGGCCTTGCTGGCACTTAAGTCGTCTATTAAGTTATGCTCAACTTAGTCACATGGTTTCCAAATTAAACACAAAGAGAGGCATTGAGTTTTAAAGGGATTTGATAACACTACACTAACCCTAGTGATTGCACGGCAACCCTAGGAATGTTGTGAGTTAAATTACAAGGTTATTGCTTAACGTAACCTTTTGATGCAATTCATCTATGAATCATGTCATTAAAGTGATCAATTCTAACAACACAAAAGAATAAAAGTTTAGACAGTAAAGTAACACACCAAGGCAAACATAATAACCAAACCAAGCGCCAAAACCAAGTTAAGAAGTTGCCAAGGCTAGGGCTTCAAGATCATCCCTAACTTGAAAGAAACTACTCACTACGCATAATGGAAAACATAAACATGAATTGTATTGAATAAAGAAGTGAAAGATTAAACCCAATAAGAACCCTTAATGAAGACTTAAGAACGGCTTCAACATCCTCCTTCAAGAACACTTCTTGGACTTCAAGTAATCGTGAACAAGCCTCACGAAAAAATATCTCAATAGTAAGTAAAAAGAAATCTGAATGTGTCTAAGATGGCGTGTCTAAAAAAATGGACAAGGCTCTCTTTTTATAGAGCAAAGCCAAGGATTGTCTTTCAAGGATTTGAATTAGAAACCTAGTCTATTGTGTTCCAGCACTTCTATTACACTTCTAAATGGATAAGCAATCCCTAGAAACTTGGAAAACCAATAAACACACGGCTAGTAGGTGTGAATGCAAGCTGGCCCTTTGGGCAGCCAGTTGTCTCAGTCAGGGGCATGGCCCTTGGGATGTCTTAGTCCCGTCTTGGCACATTTTTTGCTTCAATATAGATCATAGGCCCTGAAAATGCCGCAGGACACGGTCAGATGTCTAAAGGAAGTAGATGGCCCCATTGGACTCAATCTGGTCATGTTTGGTCCTATCGATATATCGACACTATTTTAGGCGCATTTGCGGCCCTAAATAGAGCGCAACAGGAACTCAGCTGGGCCACTTCCTGGGCACTCGAGGACACGCCTTGGCAAGGCTCTGGGGCTCGATTTGCATGTCTCTAGGACACGTTGTCAGGACCCGTCCCGAATTTCCCCTCAAAATCCGGGAAGAACCCTGATCCCGTCTGACAACCTAAGAAAAGGTTCCCAAAATACCCTTCAATCCATACAATTTATAATAACAATGATAAATACTTCCTCTTGTCAGACAAGGGACTTAAGCACTCAATAATTCCCGTAATTTACGACCAAACAAATACAACATAATATCAGAGCGTCTAAGTAGGATTAAGAGTAAAATTTAGATATCCTACTTAAATATACAACACCGCGCAGTCGAAATCCTAATGCCTCAGCCTCGAGATCAATGTTCGCGTCAACGCTACTCAACTGCCTGAAGGGGGATTTAAACACAAAAGTTGTGAGTGGACAAAAATAATCATTTATAAATTCCTTTTCGAAGAATTACCTTTCTTCCCCTCCATTTATAAAATCATGCATGCATAACATAAAACAATTTATCATATAAAAGCATCATATGTAAATCATCCAAAATTCACATTTATCTTTAAAATCATGAATTGGACTCACATAAAATCTGTATAATAAAAATACCTCGTAATCCACAATTTGGTTTGAAAACTCTCTTCAAAGGAGTTTAAAATCATATAATTCAATCTGGACACAAATTATCTCAAATCCAAATCGTTTGGTTCAATCGGACACATAATATCTCAAATTCAAATCATTTGGTTCAAACTCACGAATATCTCAATTTCAAATCATTTGGTTCCATTTGGCAAATATCTCAAAATCAAGAATTCACTGTTGCCGACATATTCATAACACATCAGGGTATCCCTTGAGATGTGTTCAAATTTGTACAACTCTGTGTACCATATGTACTGTCTGTAATATCTGTACTATGCATAGACATTTTCGCGACCCGGCGGAGACATACTCCTCAACACCTAAGGTCCGAACCCTCAACAACTGGTAGAGTCATGCTCCTCAACACCAGTCAGAGCAACAACAATCATCGGGACGGGAATCAGTGAATCAAATCCATACTTCGAAATCTTGTTTCGCGGCCTAAGCCAAATTCTTTAAAATATCATTTTATGGCCAAAATCGGTAAAATCACAATTATGAGTCAAAACCCAAATCACATACTCAAATAGTCACCACGTCAAAACGATATCAAAATCGAGTACAAAATCAGGCCATTTCTCAAAACATACTTTCACAGAAATATTGTAAAATATGTGTCCAGCATCATTTCTAAAATCCAGAAATTCATTGCACTCATACTCAACAGTATTTAAAGCAAAGATACATTTATGCATGCATTACAGTTTATAAATCAAAGTCCACTCACAAACCTGTTCAAGCACGCTCAATCCCGAACTGTACGCTCCCCTGAGGTTCCTGGAGCAGTATCGCCTGTCCAAATTAATAATCGGGATTACCAGCTAATAATAATAATCTTAAGTATAAACCCCATAAATCCCGGGAGTCTAACGATGCTGTCCTAGAAAACGCAGCAACCTTAAAACGTCCGAAACAACCCCTAAACGACATCCGATCGACTCGAAACCTGCGCCAACAGGTCCGAAACGTCAAAAACTAACTGTCACGCGCCACCGTGACCTCAGACTCGGCCCCACGCGCCGCCACGCGCCGACGGAAGGTCGGAACACGCGCTCACGCGCCGCCACGCGCCCTCACGCGCCGGTCACGCGCCTGCTACAGTACCCACGCGCCTGGACCGGTCCAACCCGGTCCAACTCGGCCCGACCCGGTCCAACTCGGCCTGACCGGTTCACTCAACCCGACCGGTTCAACTCGACCCGACCGGTTCAACTGACCCGACCGGTTCAACTCAACCTGACCGGTCACCGGCGACTCGCCGGAGAAGATGACCGGCTGCCGTCACCGTCGCCGGAGGTTGGCCGGAGAAGATGACCGGACCACCACCTCCGCCGCCGTCTGGTTTCGCCGGAATCCTCCATTTCCGGCCGAAACTCCAAGCTTTCCAACTTCTTCAAAACTCAACCATTTTTCACGAATTTTACGTCTAAATCTATCTACTCAAACCCAGGAATCCAAATATGAGCTTAAAACATCAAACACATACCTGTGCTAGCCGGAAAATCGATCGGAAAGTCCGAAACTTCCTATTCTCGGTTCGGCTTCCTCCGTGGTCCTCTCCTTCGATGGTTGGTACGGTTGTGATCACGGGAAGGAGTAGAACACGATTAGTGGATCAAAACTGGAAGATGAGGCCTTGAAATCAATGTTGACTTTTGTGGGTGTTTGGGTGAATTTCGCACGGTTCGGGTGGTTTGGGTTTGTGTGTTTGTTTTGTCACAGAGAGAGACGAAAGAGATGATAAAGATGAATTAAAGATGGATCAGATTACACTGTTTTGGGGTAACAAAATATCTCTCCCAAAACCAAATTACCAAAATGCCCTTGCACATTTAGACCCATAACTCTCGTCTACGAACTCCGTTTTCCGCGTGCCGCCTGTCTACGAACTCGTGAGTTCGAGACCTACGCAACGGTATACAAAACACCACCGAAAAGGTTTCGAAACCAAAACTTGATTTCCATGCCCTTTAACAAGCAAGGGCAAAATCGTCATTTTACATAAATAATTTAATTAAATCCAATAATTAAAATTCTGGGTTGTTACAATCTACCCCCCTTAAGAAATTTCGTCCCCGAAATTCAACTCTACTCTTGGAACAAATAAGGATACTGCGTCCTCATTAGTTCCTCAGTTTCTCACGTGGCTTCCTCCACGTTATGATTCCTCCACAACACTTTAACTAGAGGAATACTCTTTCTGCGCAGTACCTTCTCTTTCCAATCCAAAATTTGCACCGGTTGCTCCTCAAAGGTCAAATCATCTTTCAGCTCAAGTGGTTGCTCTTCCAACACATGAGACTCATCAAACAGATATTTCCGGAGCAAAGATACATGGAAAACATTATGAACTCTGGATAATTCCGATGGTAAAGCAAGACGATATGCCACTGGTCCTATCCTCTCCAAAATCTCATATGGACCAGACCTCCCTCATAATTTTAGAAAAGTCCAAAACTATGACTTTCTCTCTCCTTGTCTAATTGGCCAGACCTCCCTCACAGTTTCTCGCTCTTCTTTCTTTCTCCTCTCGCGCGACAACCGTAGGTGGCGGATCTATGGCCGAAAGTTTACCCAATGCTATTCGTGGATTTTTGGCCAATGAAGGTAAGATTTTCAACTTTGGACTTTATTTTTGGATTCTTGGGCTCTAGTGCATCGTGAAAAATGGTTCAGGAACGAAGAAGTTATAAAAACTTGAAACTCTAGTAAAAAATGGCGGATTCCAGCAAGCTCCGGCCACAGCAGGCGGCTATCCGGCTACCGTTTGGTTTTGGGTTGACTGGTCGTTGACTAATGGAATATTCCGTCGTGATTGACAAAATATTCCTTAACGGAGATTGAATACTCCGTTAGGATTGACGAATTATTAGCAGCGATGGAATATTTCGTCAGGATTGACAGAATATCCCCTAACAGCTATAGAATATTCCGTCGAGGTCCTTTGACTTTGGCGGCTGACTTTTTATGTTGACTTTACCCAATAGTTTCAGAGCTATTTTGCGGGTTCCGGGTTTAGTGCCGTGTTGGGCGTTCTAAGTTAGTTTGGGACTATTTTAGGGTGCGTGGACACCCACGGAGGTTAAGGACCCGAGTTTAAGGATTTAAATTATAGTTATTTAATCTAATCGCCACCTTTGGTAGGCTTTACTGTTGTGGAGACCACAGAGGACCACACAAATCCTGACGGAGTTGGATGGGACTTCAGAAATGAGCTACTCGAAGTACTTGCAGCAGTTAATCTTGTCAGTTGACTTCTCCCCGACGAAATGTGAGTGGACCTCTTTCCCTACATTCATACTTATATACTTGTATGTATGATTGCGTATGTCTTATGCTTAGGGATGTGTTTTGTATGGTGTGGTTATGTCTATGATAATGATACTTGGAATCATAGACTATGCGAAGCGTTAGATTTTGGACCCGGCATCTGTGGGATGTCCTAATCAGGGGTTAAATCCCTACGTAATTAGTATAGTTGTTAGTAGGCGTGAAATAGTAATGATGCAAGTAAATCTCGAGGTTCAATTCCGACATACGTTTTACGATATCGAGTCGCGAGTTATGGAGAGAAATCGATACGAAATGACGCAGACGAAGATTATGATAATCGAGAGAGCAGAGTCATGCATGAGGAGCTACCACCGAGGGTTCTGCCAGCTTAGCACATGTGTCAGTGTTGAGATGCTATTACCAAGGATTATGCCAGCCTAGCACATGTGTCAATGTTGAGGTGCTATTGTCAAGGATTAAGTCGGCCTTCCATATGTGTCAGTGTTGAGATGCTATTGCCGAGGATTATACCAGCCCAACACATGAGTCCTGATTAGTCCTGTTGAGATGCTACAGTCGAGGGACATGTCGACTTAGCACGTGCCTTGATGTTTGGTATGCCCATATGGTAGTCATTGGTATTGTACCTGAGCCCTTTTGCTAGTCGCTAGTTAAATAGTGCCAGTCTTGTCCCCGAGCCCTTATGGGGACATGTGGTCCCAAAGTTCCAAGGGGGACATGTGGTGAGGGTGCTTGCACCCAGTTCTTCATGTGGTCATAGTACGTGCGAAAATACCCAGTCCTATCATATGTGCGTGACATGTGCGACTATGGAACCATTGGGATACATGTCATGATGTTCGATATGATGATAGCTGAGGGAGTTGCTAGCTTATATGATATGATGATAGCCGAGGGATGTGCCGAGTTATATGATGATTCAGAAAAGATAGCCGAGGGATTACCGACTGGACATATATGATGATTATTGTCACAGGAGGTGACCAGAGTGTTGAAGTACTAGTGAGGGTATAGTCATTATCAAGATCGGTGTGTTGGGAGTATGCCGTGATCAGGATTGACGATAGTACGGTCCGTACGCATGAGTGCGATGTTTGAGATTATCGATACAGTACATAGAGAGACGGTGACATCGAGGTATTACTAGTCACGTTATCCATTAGAGCGGTTTGTCATCTTTTAAGTTGAAGATTTACTGATAAGTGATAGCTAATGTAGTTTATTAATGGGTATATTTGTTTTGTATTGAATGTCAACGGAGCGGGGTTATTAGAATATTATATTTTTATTTTAATGCAGTGCATTGTTTTAAGTGCTATACTATATCATATAGTATTTTACCAATAATTTACTTATTGAGGGGTTATTATATGTTTTATAAATTTTTTTCATTGAAAAATACTAAGGTCCACTCACCTTTCTATTTTGCACCCCACATGTTTCAGAAGGAAGTTTCGTAGATTTCGAGGAGGAGGTCTTTCTGATTGTAATCGTCATTGTAATGGGTGAAAAGGTTGTAATCGTCATTGTAATTTAATATGCTCTAAAAATCAGCTGTCGTGTTGTATTAAATTGGCTTTCGTCATCGGGACTTAGCATCCAGGTGTCAACTATCATCCAGTGAATCTGGTACTCGGGTGGCTATTCAAGTCGGGGTGTAACAATTGGCATCCGATCATGGTTTTGGGCAATGTCATTTGGTACGGCCACATGATGATCATAAATGCCGGTTTTTCATGCCAGAGCATCTCCTTGGACACTTCTGTGTCGCTAATTGTGAGTGATACTAAATTCTTACGGTCTAGAACCTAATTAGTTATCAGGCAAAGGTGAAGTGTTTGAATAACCTTGACCCCTTTTTCAGCAGCATTGATGAATTTCCGTCGAATTTCATGTCTGAGTGGTGTGAACAAGCTTAGGGACTCGTCTGGTTGGCGTGAACGAGTTATTCGACGGTGAGCACGACGAGGTATCCCCGTGAGCGGGTCTGTAGTCAATGGTACTAGCTCGAGACTAGAGACTTGGGAATTCGTACCAATAGTTGAAGCCGTACTCAACTAAGTTGCAAAAGTGAGAAAAGGGTCGCGACGAAAACCTTTCTGAAGTTAGTGATGTATTCCCAAGAGCTGAGAATTTTTGGTGGGAAAATTACGGTTTAACTAAGAACAGAGAAACAAGTAACAACTCAGACGAGAAGTTAGGTAACAGAACGAGAGTTGAACACTAGAAGAGGGAAACTAGTAACAAGTGGTAATATCTTCCTTGGGATTCGATGAAGACGAAGTGAATCAATGGAAGTGTTTGGTGTTGAGAAAAGAAAGCATCACATCAGTTATCAGCAGCTACTCTCAGTCGAAAGGAAAAACTCACTCTATTCGGTTGACTAGATCGGAGCTTTCGAATTGGCGGCAGCCATCATTGAACTAATCCACCGTAACCCTCCTAGTATAGCCCACCACAAGAGTGCAGATGTCGAGTAGTCCCTGAGAGGTAACAAATTCTGCCAAGCTACGTTCAAAGGCGAAGGCCTTGACGTATGAAAGCACGGGGAGTGACCCTAGTGTGCAAGTACAGGGTGATAAGACCTTTTGGATGGGATACATAGGAGTGTGTGGCAGTTTATGTGCAAAACTTATTGGGAAACGAATCGAATCGGTTCAGGGCGGATATATGAAGTGTTGAGGCCCTAGGGAGACCCAATTAGTATAGAGAAACATTCGGTGGTAGTCCGATGTTTGGAAATAACGTAACAACAAATATCATAGATAAATGCAATGAAAAGTAGGAACATATGTCAAATCCTAAAGTCTCGTTGAAGCCTAAAGTTGAAAGACAAGGGCAAGTTTAAACATAATAATAATGTTACTATGGACAAAGTAAGGAGACCATGCTAGACATTTCGGGCTATGTGGCCAATGAGAAAAGTAAAAGTGATCCCCCCAGCGCATGATGGATTGGTGATTCATACATTGAGAAATAAGAATGCAAAGGACATGGATGATAGAGAAATAGAATGACTAATAGTGGGATTTCAAATCCATGGGTCACCCTCTCGAAGGCTCGAACTACATGGAAACCATCGTACACTATAAAGAGAATTATGTAGCTCTCTTTTCTGCTTCCTTGACTCGAGGTTTCAACTACGGTTGCAACTTGTCTCTATTCTGATGGTGATTTATAAGTCACATATCCAGGGCGTGTGTCAAATTTGATTGAGTTCAGGGGCAAAGAGTGTTTTCAGTCTCATGGTCATTTAAGCAGGTCAACATTGAGCTTCTTTAAGGAGAAATCGATCGCCAGAAATAGAATGGTTGATTACGACAGCTCTCAAAAAATATTACTGGTTGGTGAATTGGACTTCTCATTTTCTACACCCCTGCGTTGAGTTGGTCGGGTCAAATAACTGCACCTAACCTTGATTGGATGTTGTTAGGTCATAATCCCTACATGTACTTCAGGTCTTTTTATGCCTCTTTACATATCTTTTGTTTAACTTCATGTCATCCATAGTATAAAGTGATGCTTTTGTGAGACATGTGCAATATTTGGAAAGATAACCTAATTCTAGGAATGCTGGAAACAAATGGCTCAAATCGGAGCTAAAATGAAGGAGCTATCCTCAATTCAAAATCAGGCCGGGACATGTCTTAGGACAAGTCAGTGTGCCTATTTAGGGCGCAGGTCAAGTGTTGCCAATCATGCCATCTGGGTCCTAGGGCTGTGTATTAGGACCAGCAGAGTTAGTCCTTGGTGAGCCAAGGTTCATGCCAAGACATGCTCCTGACATGTCTTGAAGACATCCCATTCGAGCCCTAAGTCATGTCCCTGACCTGTCTAGACGGTGGCCCAAACCGTGTTCCTGACGAGGCGAAGACACCGAGAATCGAGTCCCAGAGCCTTGCCCAGGCGTGCCTTCATGTGCCCCAGAAGAGCCCAAGACATGTCCTTCGTAAAGCGAAGTACCGAGTCAGGATTCCAGTCAAGGTGTGCCTTCGCCTTTCCTCGATGAGGTCCAAGAACGTGTCCCTGACACGTTTTCAAAACAAATTCCCAGACACCAGAGATAGGATGCGGCTACGCCTTAATTCAGGTTCCAGGTACCATAGTATTGTCGATTTATCGACAAGCTCAGCTCATGTCTTTGTCATGATCCGATTGGTTCCAATGAAGCCATCCGCCATCCTACAGCTATTCGATCTAGACACGAAGTACTTCTAGAGTTCTTGGTCCATAATGAAGCCGAAATAAGGCCAAGGCATGATAAATACATGCCTAGGGCCAAGTCATCGACATTCAGGGCCTGCCCTAGGCTCCTGACCGAGACAGGTGTGCTACCCAAGTGCCAGCTTGCATTCACACTTCCCAGCCATCTGCCTATTGGTTTTCCAATATTCTAGGGACTGCTTATTTACTTAGAAGTGTAATGACATTCTAGAACATGCAAGATTAGGGTTTCGAATTCTAATCCTTGTAGGACAAGGTTTGGCTTTGCCTATAAATAGTGAGCCTTGTCCATTGATTTAAACACGTCATCTTAGACAAATTTAGACACTTTTTACTTATTGTTTTAGAGCTATTATTCATGAGGTTGTTCACGATTTCTTGAGGTCCAAGAAGAATTCTTAAAGGAGGATCTTGAAGCCATGCTTGACTCTTCCATTAAGGGTTCTTATTTGGGTTTAATCTTTCGACTTTTTATTCAATTTAATTCATGGTTTTGCTTTTCATTATGCATAGTGAGTAGTTCCTTTTAAGTATGGCTGATCTTGAAGCCCTAGCCATGGCAACATCTTAATTTTGTTTTTGCACTTGGTTTGATTATTGTGTTTATCTTGGTGTGTTGAATTACTAATTAAATTGCTATTCTTGTATGTTCTTAAAACTGATCACTATAATAACATAGATCATATCTGACTTGCATCAAAAGGTTACATTAAGCAATGACTGTGTAGTTTGACTCATGAAATTCCTAGGGTTACCTTGTAGTCCCTATGGTTAGTGTAGTGTCATTAAATCCCTTTAGAACTTAATGCTTCTTGTTGTGTTTGATTTGGAAACCATGTGACCAAGTGAGCATAATTTGATAGACATCTTAGGACCTCCGTGAGGCCTATGACATACTAAGTAAGGAGGAATGAATGTGTAAGGGTGAGCTTAAGAGACCCCTTGCATGGGCACTAAGCCAAGTAATGAACATGATAATTGAACCTTGCAAACCAATTTGGAAAACGTTGTGGTTAGGTGTGGATAGGGACTGCCTTAACTTGCCTTTTAATTTGTTAAACCTTTGCTTATTTACTTTGTTTCTTGCATTACAAGTTACTTACTTTCATAGCATCTTTGGAACTAAAAACCCCCCCTTTGTCTGTGTCTATTTAGTGCCATTATTTAGAGTTTTTTTTTGTGTCAAAGCATATCTACTTAGTGTCTTTCTTTTCTGTTTTAAGTACCTAACTTGAGAGCTAAGCAATCTATTACATTGAGTACATTGTTGAGTCAAGTCCTTGTGGGATTCGACCCTTTCTTCTACCACTATATTATCCATTGATTAATGAACTTGCTAGGATTTAATTGTTAAGGATTTTGTGCATTTGCTTGTCATGCTTTTCTTCCAACAAGTTTTTGGCGCCGTTGCCGGGGACTTGACCCTCAACTGTGCCCATTGCTTCGATTGTTCTAACTTAGTTTCTTTGTGTTTCAGGTACTTAGGTTTATGTCATCACAAGGCTCTGGACATGGCTCTTCAGCTCCACCATCTGCATCCTCATATTTCCAAGGTTCCCCTCAACCAAGTCCAGCACCAAGCCCTACAAGAATGGCAGAGAGACGTGAGGAATGTGTCCTTGCCAATCCACCACCATGGCTGCTCAAGGAGTATGCCACTCCCCAAGTTAGTAAGGACCAATTTCCCATTGTTTTTCCACATTCCACAATGGAAACATTTCGAGCTCAAGTCACGCACAATCCACATGCTCCCTAAGTTCCATGGCCTCTCGGGTGAGAACCCCCACTTGCATATCAATGGCGTGACTGAAGCTGAGATCAGATTAAGGTTGTTCCACTTTTGTCTTAAAGACAAGGCTAAGGCATGGTTTCACTCACTAGCACCAACATCTATCACATCATGGAGGGACTTGTCCTCTAAGTTCCCAATTCAATACTACCCCGCGGCCAAGACCAACAAGCTCAAGGCTGAGATCATGGCACCCCATCAATCTTTCTATGAGTTTTCGGAAAGGTTCAATCAAGTGATTCAAGCATGCCCCCATCACAACATTGATGATTGTCACTTGATGTTATACTTCTATGGTGGCTTGAAAACAAGTGATAGAGTGATAGTGAACTCTCAAGCCAAGGGAGTCTTGGATAGTACTGCTGAGGAAGCTGGAGAAGCCTTTGAGAACATTGCTCGAAGGGAAAAATAGTTTAGTTATAGGGGCCAATAGTCTAAAACACTTAGTATCATGAGTAAGGACAAGGATGGCACTATAGCCCAACTCACGGTCATGTTCAAGCAACTCCGTGATTCCAAAGCCAAGCCCACTATGACTTGTGACGTTTGCTCAATTCAAGGATATGATTCTCAGGCCTGTCTTATGGCAGAAGATGCCAACTACATTGGCAAGTATAACGATGGCATGAGGCCACACAATGATCCTTACTCCAACACTTACCATCCTAGATGGTGGAACCATCAAACTTCAAATGGAGTATCAATCAAAATATGCAAAACCCTAGTGCACCCCCTGGATTCCAAGTACATACCTTGGCCCCTCAATGTCAAAACCAGTCCCCTCAACTTGCACCTCAAGAAAATAATGCCGTGGGAGGCAAGTCACTTGAGGACATGATGCAATCCACTCATAATATGGTGCAATCCCTAGTCCAGAGCAATATTGCATTTCAACAAGGAACTAGGAACCATTTGGTTCAAAATGATCGTGCCATTACTACCCTTGAGACCCAAATGAGGCAAATGGGGCAAATGGGGCAAATGGTAAGCCAGCTCAATAGACTAGATCCTGAACCTCAACTTCCATGCCAAGTTCAAATCAACCCCAAGAACACCTTCCATAAGGCCATTGCTAATGCTATTCAACTAAGGAGTGGGAAGGATCTAAATTAACCCCTGCAAGATCAAAGGCACACCAAGGACCCAGCAGAACCCGCTGAAAGGCCAGATTTAGGGCGTAGATCAGGGCGCGCCGGGCCAGAATTAAGGCGCAGTTTAGTCGTAGGACCTACACGAGAACCTATCAAGAACCAGTTTCTAGGACAGCACTAAATGGCCAAGACACGTCACAGACTGAGCTTTCTAACTCTTCTCTGCCTTTAAATTCTAAGTCTAAAGTTACTTTTAGTAATCCTCTTGTTGCTAATGATGTTGACTTACCTTTTCCCGTAGGTTTCAAAAGAAGGACAAGAATGCTCAATTGGAGCAAGAGGTCACAAGCATGCTTCACAAGCTTCAAATCACATTACCATTCTTAAAGCTTGTGAGTACCATGCCCATCTTTGCCAACCTTCTTAAGGATCTAGTAGCTGGAAAACGTGGCTTTGACCCCAACAATGTCCTAGACATTAGTGCAGCTACACTAAACAAGTTCCAAAGCTTGCCTCCCAATGCAAATGATCCAGGCCCTCCTGCCTTGCCGTGTGTCATCCAATCAAAGAGGTATAAGCATTGTCTTTGTGACACAAGAGCCTCTGTAAGTGTTATTCCTTTTCATGTTTATAATTCACTTGCATTAGGAGAGTTCAAACCTACTCAACTTTGTGTTAGACTTGCTAATTCTTCTGTGACACAAATTATGGGCATGATTAAGGATGTAATAATTTAAATTGGAGATACATGCATACTTGCTGATTATTATATCTTGAAAATGGAAAAGACTATTGCAAGTGAGGACCCTCCCTTGATCTTCGGGAAACCTCTCTTGGCCACCATAAATCGTGAGATCAATTTGAACCAAGGCCAAATATCTATCAAAGTGTTAGATAAAAATAGGACCTTCTCTATTCATGATACTATGTGTTGGTAAAATTAGAGAACAAGCCATATGCAATCTAATTTTAACAGTTATAAAATCCTTGCAAGTGCACAAATCGATAAGAATAGTATAGTAGCATAGCAAGAGTCGATCCCTCGAGGACTTGCCTCAACGATTAATCCAATTAATTTCACATTTAATTAACTTAGATAAAAGCACACACACACACATGAAAGAAGGGGCGGGGGTTATGATTTTGAGAAACACGCACGAAAGTACAATAGTAAATTAAAATGCACGAATGATAGATTGATTGATTATTAACTAAGGCGAATTAAGGCTTACCATCCACTCTAACCAATTATAGTCCTTAACCAGATTTTCTTGACCTAATTACTATGCAACTTCTGAATTAAGTGCCCATGCAAAGGTCCCGATGGCTGGCCCACTCCACATATATTATTCTCTCTTACTTGGCATGTTCTAAGCATGATGTGTACTCTAGAAGGTCTATCACCTACCGTTTAAGATGATGCATGAAGTACAAAGAGAATTTAAAGAGACTACACTATCCTAGAAAAGTGATGTGCATTCCTAGAGCGTTGTGAATTCTGACTACAAGATCGTTTCTTAACCTCAACCTCTTGATGCTCATGAATTACATCATGATATAGTGGTCACTCAAGCAATTCCATCAATAATTTATGCAAACAAGGTAGCAAAGCTCATAGGCATAAAGGAATTGCAGTTAAAGCAGTAATAAGAGTTATTCAACATGCATAGCAATCAAAATCAAGAGCCAAAATCTAATTAACAAACTAACATGGTTAGGGCTTCAAGCAGCCCTAATCCTAATAAGAACTACTCACACATAACTGGGATTAAAACAGATATAATTGAATTCATAATTAAATTGTAATGAAATAAAAGTTTAGAGTAAAGAATACTGATGAACAATGGTGCACAGCAGAGACTCGGTAAAGCCTTCATCTCCAAGCTCCACGCCCAAAAAGTGCAGAAAATAAGAAACTGTTTACTTTGAACCGAGTTACAATGTAAATTGCGGCTAGGGTGTCTAGATATCCGAAATAATGCTCTTCTAATCCTCCTCTAAAATACTGAACAAAGGCTCCCTTTTAAAGACAAAGGGAAAGCCTTGTCCTATAAGGATTGGTATTAAAAACCCTAGCCTAGAATGTTCTGGAATAGTTATTGTAGTTCTAATTAATTACAAAATCCTTAAAATGTATTAGAACCAATCAGAACATGATTGGGAGTGTGAATGCAAGCTGGCCAGTGGCAACACAAGCTTGCCGCGGGCAGCCTGCGGTCTTCCCGCGGTCAGACGGTTGAACTTAGAATTTGGCCCTTCGAATGTCTTTGTCATAGGGGTCTTGGACTGCGCTTTTGAGGCACACCACAAGCATAGTAGAAGCGCATCTTCATGTAGACTAGGCGCACAGATTGTCAAGCTTAGCGCAGAGGAGGAACTTCGATCCACCGCTGGCGAAACAGGAACTAGGGTTTAGGCGCAGAGGCTGGGTTCGGATTGGTAGTTCTTGGAACATGTACTCGACATGTCCTGGCACGACCTTGGCACTTCTAGGACATGAACTTGATGTCATGAGACACAGGTTTGGGACTCGGATGGCATGATCTGATGTACTTGGTCAAGGACTCAAAATAGGCGCAATGGCGCACTTAGGACCCAATTCAGGACCTGATATTGAAATGAGGACATCTCTTTCATCTGAACTCCGATTTGAGTCATTCTTTTAGCGTTCTTCTTAGAATTTACCTATCATTCCAAATATGCACAAGTCTCACAAGATTGATCATTTTCTACTATTGATGGCATGAAATCATTCAAAAGACATGTAAGAGAGGCATATAAAGACATCAAAATGATGCATAAATAATGACTGATCACTATGCAATATCCCCAAGAACCTATCATTAATATTCCCTTGAACACTATGGAGTTCTTATTGCATCAAAATATTCTAAATGCTTGTATAGACGACCCTCTTGAGAAGGCCCGCACCTTACCGTTTCAAGGTGACAATGGCCTAGATGGCCATGTTATTGAGGAACTAAACATGCTTGAGGCCGTGCCTCCACACACATACACAAGGCCACCTATGTTTGAAACATTGCCCATGAAGGAAGAAAAGACTCTTCCTTCCATCATTCAGGCTCCCAAGCTTGAGCTCAAGCCTTTGCCTAAGCATTTGAAGTATGCCTTCTTAGGTAACTCTACCTGCAATTGTTGCTTCTAATCTAACACCTTTGCAAGAGAGTCAATTAGTGCAGGTTCTTAGGGACAATATGCAAGCCATTGGATGGATCATTGCTAACATTAAGGGAATAAGTCCTTCAAAGTGCATGCATAGGATCATACTTGAGGAGGATGCCAACCCAACTTGGGAGGCACAGAGATATCTCAATCCCCCTATGAAGTAGGTAGTGGAGAAGGAAGTCCTCAGCCTCTTGGACATGGGAATCATCTATCCTATCTCAGATTTCTAGTAGGTCAGTCCAGTCCAAGTAGTGCCAAAGAAAAGTGGCATAACTGTCATCAAGAATGAATAAGATGAGCTTGTCCCTCAAAAAGTGCAGACATGTTGGAGGGTATGATTAGATTATAGGAAGCTTAATTCTACTATTTGCAATGATCACTTTCCATTACCTTTTATTGATCAAATGCTTGAAAGACTTGCAGGACATTCTCACTTTTATTCCTTAGATGGCTATCATGTTACAATCAAATTTCCATAGCACTTGAGGACCAAGAGAAGACAACCTTCACATGCCCCTATGTAACTATTGCCTATAGGAGGATGCCCTTTGGCCTATGCAATGCCCCTGCCACCTTTCAAAGATACATGATGAGCATATTTTCAGACATGGTAGAGGACATCATTGAGGTATTTATGGATGACTTCTCTTTTTTTGGAAATTCCTTTGAATTATGTCTAACTAACTTGTATATAGTGCTTGAGAGATGTAGGGACTCCAATTTGATCTTAAATTCGGAAAAGTGTCACTTCATGGTGCAAAAAGGCATTGTATTAGGCCATGTCATCTCAAGTCGTGGCATTGAAGTGGACAAGGCCAAGATTGATGTCATTAGTGGCCTGTCCTACCCTACTTCAGTCAAGGAGGTCAGATCTTTCTTGGCACATGCTAGTTTCTATTGGAGGTTATCAAGGACTTCTTAAAGATCAGAAGGCCCTTGTGCAATCTCCTTGCCAAGGATACACCATTTGACTTCACCAAAGAATGTCGTGAGTCCTTTGAAGCCCTCAAGGACAAGCTCACGGCTACCCCTATCCTCTTGCCACCAAGATGGGACCTGCCCTTTGAGCTTATGAGTGATGCCTCAGACTATGCCATTGGGGCAGTCTTGGGCCAAAGAATAGATAAGTTGCCCCATGTTATTTACTATGCAAGTAGAACTTTAACGGATGCTCAACTTAAATATTCTACTACTAAGAAGGAACTTTTAGCTATAATATTTGCTTTAGAGAAGTTTAGGTCATACTTGCTTCAAACCAAGGTTATTATCTATACTGACCATGCAGCTCTCAAATACCTTCTTAACAAGAAGGATGCCAAGCCAAGACTCATTAGGTGGATGCTATTGCTTCAATAGTTTGATCTTGTGATCAAAGATAAGAAAGGAAGTGAGAATGTAGTAGCTGACCACTTGAGCAGAAGCATACACATGTCCAATGAGGAAGTGAACCAACTCCCTCTTCAAGAGTACTTTTTCTGATGAGCAGCTCTTCCACCTCAAGGCCTTTGACCATGGTATGCTAACATTATCAATTATCTTGCTACTAACTTGATTCCATCTCATTTTTCTAGGTTTCAAAAGTACAATCTTGTCAAGCAAGCTAAGTATTACATTTGGAATGAGCCTTATCTACGGAAACATTGCCCTGATCAACTCACAAGGAGATGCATCCCAGAAACTGAGGTCAAGTCCATCCTGGACTTCTGTCACAACAAGGCATGTGGAGGCCACTTTGGTGCCAAGAAGATAGCTCTTAAGGTCCTTCAATGTGTGTTATATTGTCTCACTATCTTCAAAGATGCTTAAGAGCATGTCATCACGTGTGACAAGTGCCAAAGACAAGGTAATATAGGGCCTAGAGAACAAATGCCACAAAACCCTATTCTAATTGTAGAGATCTTTGATGTTTGGGGAATTGATTTCATAGGACCCTGCCCTAGCTCATTTGGTTTTCTTTACATTCTACTTGTTGTTCATTATGTTTCTAAATGGGTGGAAGCAATTCCAACCAAGACTACTTTTTAGTAAATATAAAGGACATGAATATGTACTCTATCTTTAACGGTTATATCTTAGCAAGTATACAAAATCGGTTATGATAATATATTGGCAAGCAAAGGTCGATCCCTCGAGGATTTGTTCAACGATAAATCCAATTAAATTCAGATTTTATTAACTTAAATAAAAGACACAAAAACACTAAAACAAAACAAGGAACACGCCTAGACCTAGACAATGACTTACGTTGCAAGAAAGAAAGCAAGACTAAATATGGACTCTTAAACAAGAAAACAGCAAGGACTCAAAAGACTCAATATAAGGATGCAACAAGGACACACGACAAAGGGGGGTTTTAAACTTTTGAATTTGTAATTTAAAACAAGTAAGTAAAATTCAGAAAATTAAAAGGCAAGAATGATGATTGATTGATTTTATGTACGAAGGCGAATTAAGGCTTACAATCCACCCAACCAATTTTAGTTCTTAACCAGATTTTCTTGAACTAATTACTATGCAACTTCTGAATTAGGTGCCCAAGCCTAGATCTGACTAAGGTACACTAAACATATTTTATTCTCTCTTACTTAGCATGTTCTAGGCCGGATGAGTACTTTAGAACGTCTATCACCAACCAGTTAAGATGATGCATGAAGTACTAAGAGAATTTAATGATACCACACTAGCCTAGAAGAGTGATGTGCATTTCTAGGTTGTCATAAATTCTGATTACAAGATAATTTTTAACCTCAACCTCTTGATGCTAATGAATTACAAGATGATATAGTGGTCCGTCAAGCAATTCCATCAATAATTTATGCAAACAAGGTAGCTAATCTCATAAACATAAAAGAATGGTAGTTTAAGCAGTAATCAGAATTATTCAGCATGCATAGCAATCAAAATCAAGAGCCAAAATCTAATTAACGAACTAACATGGCTAGGGCTTCAAGCAGCCCTAATCCTAAAAGAAACTACTCACACATAACTGAAACTAAAACAATCATAATTGAATTCATAATGTAAATATAACAATGAAAATAAAACAACAACAGAGATTGCTGATGATGATGCACTAGAAAAGGACACGTCAAGGCTTCTCCTTCAAGGGCTTCACGCCCAACTCTCTCACAACTTGGAAAATAAAACTTGTTTAAAATCTAAAAATTGAATTACAAAGCTAAATGCGGCTAGGGTGTCTAGAGATCCTCACCCGCGAGCCTTTATATCCTTTAAATAGGCCTCTAAACCTCTACAAAGTAGGAGATAATCCAGGACAAAAACCTAATAAAAAACAGACTCAAAACTGTTATCCTAGTTAGGAATGAAAAAGGACTTTAAAAAGGTAATCCTTGTTGGATTTGGAGTAGGAATTGTGGCAAGAGTTGTGGTAAACACTTATGAGCTTTCTTGCATGGCAAGGCAGCTTCTGGAGGTTGCTTAAATGTCAAGGACTTAGCTTGGCAAACCCTAAGTGTTTCAATGACGGCTGGGCCAGATTTTGGGCTCATAGGACCTTAATTTGGATCTTTAAGAACTTCAACATGTCATTGAACAATCCAACCGAGAAAAACCATTACAGGCACATTGAAATCATGTATCTAACATAGTTCTGGGTTTTTCACGCTAAAAGCTTGTAGAAAAGTCGATGGCCTTTGGCTCCAAGGAAGTCTTTTAGGGCAAAATAGGGCACGAGCATGTCATTGGAACTTCCATGCATAACACATGATTTTATTAGCTTAGATAGGTGATTTGAAGTCCAAATATGAGTGGTGTCTCACTTTGTTCCATCAAATTGCAGGTCAGGGCCTTTTTTGAACCTCCCGAGCCAGAAATAGGGCACAGAGGAACTCCTTGGGCTGAGGAACCAGGGAAGCATCTTTGGCACGATATGAGTCTCTGATTTTAAGGCACACTGGACACTTGTTATAGGTGTGGCATGGCACAACTTGGCACATGAGGTTCTAGGTTGGTGCAGGTCCTGGTCCCAGACACAAGTACAGGGACTCGGTACATGGCCTTGGCTCTCTACTGGGGATGTCTAAGCTCAGCACAGTGCATGACTAGGACCTATCAAGGGCATGGATCTTGGCATCGGTAGGGTGTCTTTGGGACAACTCACAGGACACATCCTGGGGACTTGAGGAACTCGATATTGACTGCAGTAGGAACACGAATTAGAGCTTGGTAGGATCCTCTTTGGGCACATCTAGGACATGTCCTTGACCTCGATAAGAGCCTGATTAGGGACTTGGTTGGATGTCTCTGGGGCATGTCACGGGACACGTCCTGGACTGGTTCTTGGCTTGTCTTGGCATGCCCTAGGACCCGGTTTTGGACTCCGTTTGAGACCCAATATTCAACTTAAGACATCTCATTGGTTATAACTCCGAATTGATTCCTTCTTTTTGTGTTCTTCTCAGAATTTACCTATCTTTCCAAATATGCACAAGTCTCACAAGATTGATCTTTTTCTATTATTGATGGCACGAAATCATTCAAAAGACATGTAAGAGGAGACATCAAAATGATGCATAAATAATGACTGAATAAATACCCCCAAACCTATCTTTTGCTAGTCCTTGAGTAAAACAAACTTAAACAAAATGAAAGTCTCGATCTTGGTTAAGATAGAACATTTAAACAACTAGGTCTTCCTAATAGGAGGAGTTTTATCTCCTAAGGGTTATAGCAGCATGATACCCACAAACATTTTACTTAGACAACTACGATACTAGAAACAGAACTTTTAAAAAGCAAATAAGAATTAAAGTAAGTAGACATGCTTTATAGAACTAAAAGAGATGCCATAGCTGTGACTGTCATGTGTCAAGTGTGGGTGCCAAAATTTTAAGTGATCATGTTTGAAAACAACTTCAACTGAGTGACATAGAAAGATTTCGCCTCGACTCTAATCCTCACTAGGAAACTCTCAATTCACACAAGAATCCTAGGCTTTCACTCTATCAAGCATATGTGATGAGTTTATGTTATAGAATTCAAGTTGATCACATATGAGTATCAATGAAGAATAGCACTTTATGGAAATAAAGATCTCATGGAAGGAATTGAACTTTAAGAACATAGATACATACCTTAATCCTCAGTATGATTGTCCAAAAGATCAGTTAGGTCTTCCATTTTAGGTTGTACTGGGGCTAAGCTTAGGGTTTAGAAAGGAAGGATATGATTCAAAGAACCTGAGTTGTGCCAAGGCATGAGAAGTCGTGACTTGAACTTAGAACTTTCTGTATTGAATCCTTGCTTAGGGCCCACGACATTGTGCTTCCTTGATGGCTCATTTTGAGGTCGTTGGCTCACTTGGCTCAATTCACTTTTTTTTTCACTTTGTTTTCCTTTTTTCCTTTCTATTTTTCTTTTCAACGTTTTTTTCTTCTTTCTTTCGCTTTCTTTATTTTTTTTCCTTTTCTTTGAATTGAATTGGACCAAGATCATGCAATGATATCCTCAAATTTTCATGTAGCTTGTCACTTGTAGAGCTTTTCACTTCTTGAAACTTTTGAACTTTGAACTTTCATCATAATTGTCGCCAATCATCAAAATTGACGCCAATGTCCTGGAATTGGGAACACTCTCTTTCACTCCTCATTCTCACTGTGAATCTCCTTTAGGGCAACCTTAGCATAGACTAAAGTTATAGAGCATGGCTTTGATGAATGGCTAAATACTTTGGTTAGGTTATACTTTGGGTGATGAAAGAAAAAGTTGAGTGTTTAGCTTCAAAGTTGGCTTAGGGAGCATGCAATAGGGTAGGATAAGGCCTTTAGAGGGTTAAGCACACATAGCCTACATCACTTCTTATGGCAAACAACACATCAAAACAAGAGCATCTATATGATGTTAGTTCTTTAAAATCCAATGCAAATAAGATGCAATGAGATCACCAATTAAGAACAAAAGCGATGAGTGTTTAAGAGTGGAAACAAGTATATACCTCAGAAAGAATGGCAAATAGGTTCAAAGATCTCACAGCGTAGTCTCCACTAATTTTCTAAGGTTCACTCAAATTTAGTTGTTTTGTTCACTTAATCACTTAAAACATGGCTTTGGGAAGTGCAGTTTATGAACTTACTAACTGTGGCATGACTCTGAGTAAGGCAAAGATTGTTAACTTAGCAAGTACCTCCCTATTAATAAGTTATAATACTATCACTAGCAGAACTTAAACTAATTAACAACTTAAACTTTAACTTTCATGGCCGTGTATCAGCCCCAAACCTAGATGTTTCTATATGAAAAAATTTAAATTCACACCCCCAAACCTAAACTGAACATTGTCGTCATTGTGATAAGCAATAAGTATGACAACAGAATAAAGGTTTGAGGGATATAAAGGGCAGACACAGCAAAGGAAGAGAAAAACACAAACAAGGCCTAGGTTGCCTCCTAGGAGCGCTTTATTTAAAATCTGGGCAAGACGAGGCTGGCATGCTACGTACTTGGCACTTGCTGAAGGACAAGGTCTTCTGTGACTGCATTGGGGATAGCCTCGAAGTAAGGTTATAGTCGATGACCATTCACTTTGAACGACTCCTTTTAACTTGGTGCTGAATTTCAACTGTACCATGAGAAAAAACGTTAGTAACAATATATGGTCCAGACCATCGAGAACATAACTTACCTGAAAAGAGCCTTAGGCGTGAGTTAAAGAGTAGGACTTTCTGTCCATTCTGAAAGTGCTTGGTTTGAATGTGCTTGTCGTGAAAAGCTTTGGTCTTTTCCTTTTAAATCCCTGCACTTTCATATGCTTCATTCTGGAGCTCGTCTAATTCACTTACTGAAGCTTTCTATGAATGCCAGCTTCATCTAACTCCATCTTCAGTACGAACACTTATGCATCTTTCGAAAGGGTTGGCCAGTAGAAACCCCTTTGCAGCATCTTGAGGGTCGTCTTCTTTGTCCCCAAAATGTCCTCCACACGCCAAAGTATGGCAGAAAATCAAGACTAACTCCATCTCCGCCTCTTGAATGTATCTTTGAATGATTTGGTCTGAACAATGCTTCCATAGGTATGGCTCATCCCAGAGGTAGTACTTGGCTTGCTTAGCCAGTTTGTCTTTCTGATACCTACTTAAAGACGAAGGAAATTACTTAGTTGCAAGGTAGTTATTGAGATCTGCATACCATGGTTCGATGGCCTAGAGTGCAAAGAGTTGTTCGTCTGGGAACGTCCCAAGCAGTGGAAATTGATCAGCTTCTCCATTAGAACCATGGAATAATCAGCTCATATGGTCAGTAACCAAGTTTTCACTACCTTCGTATCTCTGATTTCATGGTTGAACTCTTGAAGAAGTAGCATCCATCGCAGCAACCTTGGCTTGGCATCCTTTTTGGTGATAAGATACTTCAACGCTGCATGATCTGTATAGACAATGACTTTGGTTTGAATGAGATAGGATCTGAACTTTTCTAGGGCAAAGATGATAGCAAGAAGTTCTTTTTCTGTGGTGAAATAGCTCAATTGGCCATCATTTAGCGTTCGACTTGCGTAGTAGATTACGTGAGGAAGTTTGTTCACTCCCTGTCCTAAGACAGCTCCTACGGCGAAGTTCGAAGCATCACACATTAGTTCAAGTGGTAAGTTCCAGTCGGGAGGCCTGATGATGGGGGAGGTCGTGAGTTTGGCCTTAAGTTTGTTGAATGCCTCACGGCATTCCTTAGTGAATTCAAATGCAGCGTCCTTCGCCAAAAGATCGCACAAAGGTCTCGTGATCTTCGAGAAGTCTTTGATGAAGCGTCGATAGAACCCAGCATGCCCTAAGAATGAGCGGACTTCCTTAACTGTTGTAGGGTATGGCAGCCTTTCCACTATGTTCAACTTAGCTTTGTCTACCTCAATTCCACGGCAAGATATCACATGGCCCAAGATGATTCCTTGTGGTACCATGAAGTGGCACTTTTCCCAATTTAGCACTAAGTTGCTCTCTTTGCATCTTTCCAACACTCGAGATAGGTTTGCTAAGCATTGATCGAATGAGTGACCAAACATCGAGAAGTCATCCATGAACACCTCAATGATGTCCTCCACCATATCGGAGAATATGCTCATCATGCAACGCTGAAAAGTGGCCGGGGCATTGCACAATCCAAACGGCATCCTTCAGTACGCAAACGTGCCATATGGACATGTGAATGTCGTCTTTTCTTGGTTTCCGGAGTGATGGCGATTGTAACCATCCAAGAAGCAGTAATGTGAATGGCTAGCTGTTGTACAAATAGCAACATAAAAATTACGCAACTATATGAACGTTTTAACTCGCAAGTGCACAAGATAAGACAAATAGTATAGAAAGCAAATACGAGATCATTCCCACGAGGACTGGCTTAATATGTGTTTAAAATTGATTTTAAGATGATTTTGAAAACTGAAAATTTAGAAACAAAATATTAAAAAAAACAGCGTTTGATTAAAAATAGAATTGGATTGAGGTTAAAACAATGGGAAAACAAGTTAGGGATTCGATGTTCACCGCTAATCTTCTTCCTTAAGCAAATGACATGCACAATGCTACAAAATAGATTTTAGATGCTCATATTTGTCAACCTAAAGGCATGATATCTACTATTTAAATTATTGATTTCCCTAAGCAACAAGTTAGGCATGGGTATCTACGCTAACTCTTTTATTTCTTAAAGTATTTAGCATGGTATCTACTAAGTTTCACTTTAAGAACGCATAACACAATGGAAATCGACAAACACACAACTCCTAGAACGTGGTATCTATTCTAGTTATTCATGATGATTAATTTCAAGAACTTATAACTAGTTCTTTTGTTACTCTCATAGGCACAAGATTCGGTCATCTGAATTTACTTATGTAACAAACTCAATACACAACATGCATATGGTGATCAAGCATAACATAACGTATGCAAAGAGTAAAATATAATCTGAAATTAATCAATTAAGCATCACAAAAGTAGTTTGCAGCAAAGGCATATCGAAATCCTTAAAGAAACATGATTAGGGCTTCAATCGAGCCCTAACTAAAGTACTTAGTTAGCCATAATTTAAATAGACATCAAGAACATAAAAAAAAAACAGAAAATAAAAAGAGGAAGAAGATAGCTCTTTGATGATGTGTTGGTCAACCAAAGTGATTGGATGATGCCTTGACGTTCCTCCTTGCTTCCTAAGCCTTTTAGACCTAGGAACCTTGAAGGATGGAGCAGAATGGGATGGTGTGGCTGAGTCCTTGTGTGAGAGCTTCCAACATTTCTGCAGTTTTCTTTTTGGGAGAAAAAGAGACGTTCCAAAGTATATGATAGAGAGAGACGTTTCTGACTTTTTGTGTGGGAGAATGACTCTTTGCTGGCTGCCTTTTTGTCTTCCCTGTGCGTTTTCCCCTTGTCCCATGTATGTGTCTGCCCCTTTGCTGCCTAGAATTGATGTGGGTGTTAATTTCCTTAATGAGGGAGAGAGACGTTACTGTTTGCATTCGCTGCTCAATCAATCCTCACGTTGTGGCTGCTCCTCTCCCTTTATTATTTTTTTATCTTCCTTTTTCTGATTAAAAGGTTTCCTCCCGTAACCTTAATAAACTAGGCCTCTAGTCGTCCAAGCCCGATAAGGATTAGAAAACTTGAAATAGAAGGAATGCTGAATTCCAGCTCAGCCTGACCTTCCTGTACTAAAACGGCCATAACTCATTCTAGAAAATTCCAATTCACAAACCGTAAAATTCTCTAGAAACTAGACTTCCGTATCTTTCCAACTATATATGGCCCATCAGCTAGTTCTTCCCGAGCAGGTGCAGTTAATTTCGAGAAGTTGACACATCTGCTGAAGTCTGTTTCAAAGTTTCCTCCTTAGATTTCCAAAACAGCACTCATTAACTCCTTTTGTAACTTTGCTTCCAAAAATCCTACAAAACACAAAAACAAGCTAAGTATTAAGAAAACATATGAAACATGCTAAGAAAAGCATAAGAAAACAAGATAAAATGTCGCATAAATATGCTCCTATCACCAGCCAATCTCTCAAGCATTTGATCAATGAATGGCAAGGGAAAGTGATCCTTGCATGTGGTGGTGTTCAATTTTCTGTAGTCAATGCATACCCTCCATCCGGTTTGAACCCATTGAGGCACAAGCTCATCGTGCTCATTTTTTTATAACTATGATTCTGCTCTTCTTTGTAACAACTTGAACCGGGCTTACCCACTTGGAATTGCTAATTGGATAGATGATACCCACGTCAAGTAATTTGTGTACTTCCTTTTTCACCACTTCTTTCATTGGTGGATTCAACCTCCTCTGCGCCTCCTGTGATGGTTTGGCGTCTTCTTCAAGAAGTATCCGGTGCATGCACTTTGTAGGGCTGATTCCTTTGATATCGGTAATCGTCCATCCAATTGCCGTTTGATGAGCTTTTAGAACTTGAACCAGTTCATTCTCTTCTTCCGTACTTAGGTTAGATGAAATAATGACCGGAAGGGTTTGATTGTCTCCTAAGTAGGCATACTTCAAATGTTTAGGCACCGGTTTTAGTTCGAGTTCTGGGAGTTGAATGGTGGACGGCAGAGTCTTGTGGTCCGAGAGGGGTAGAGCCTCAAAAGAAGGTTGTTTGGTCCACGGGTGGGTAGGCATTGTATCGAGGATTCTGATTTCCTGCATCACGATTTCATCAAGTGGTTCATCATTGCATGAAGTACTCGTGATGGTCTTCTCAAGTTCATCCGTTAAGCATGCATTAGCAATGGTTTTCTGCAGGAGTGTGTCCATCGTGTTCAAAGAGAAGTCTACAATGAGTTCCACGGGATATTGAATGACATCATGGATCGAAAACATCCTCAGTTTATCCAAGACTTTGATTGAGACTTGCCCATTTTTGACGTCGATGAGACACTCTACCGTGGCTAGGAGGGGCCTTCCAAAGATGAGTGGTGATTCCTCGTTCTTGTCGATTCTGTCCATCTTAAGGATGTAGAAGTCCGCGGGATTGCATGTTTCTCCAATTTGCACAAGCACGTCCTCAAGTACGCCCATGAGATTAGTAACAGAGTCGTTAGCTAATCGCACACATAAGTGAGTTGGTTTGAGTGCTCCTAAGTTGAGTGATTGGTAGATGTGATATGGCATGATGTTTACAGATGCTCCTGTGTCGTAGAGGCAATGGTCGAATCGTTTCGATTGGATGACACATGGGAGCGATGGCGGCCCAGGGTCATTTGCTTTGCGTGGTATGCACTGAAGTGCAACAGAACATGGCTTCGGAATATCGATGATGTCGATGAAATTGAAACCTCACTTTCCGGCAACCTAGTCTTTAATGAGCTTTGCAAATATGGGCATGTGCTTGACTATCTTATGAAAGGGCTATGTGATCTGTAGCTTTTGCAGCATACTTATGATTTCCTCCTCGAACTGTTCCTTGAGTTTATTCTTGTTTTGGAACCAGCGAGGGAAAGGTGGAGCAATGTCAGTATCTAACTCAAAAGTCACTTTTTTAGTTGTTTAAGGAATCGAAGTGTTAGAATGGGAGTTAGAGTTATTAGGATGGTTGATTTGCTCAGGGGAGCTCAAGACTGTGGCCTTAGTATTGGAAGAAGGCTGATGTCCCTTCGTGGCGTGGTACTGATGGTTAGGCGCAGCCGGGTGCACATTCACAGGGCCTCGCGTGTCTTGGTGCAGGGGTGTGTCTCCGCCTTGTGTGGCGCGAGGCAGAGCTCTCGGTGGCTCACTAGGCAGGGCTCTCGGCAGAGCCTAGTTGCTGTGCTTTGGCGCAGTACTGGCCCATGTCTCGACAGTGAGGTCAGACCCTTGCTGAGCTGCAGTTTGGGATGTGGTTGTGGACCAGGGTTGCGGCATTGGACTTGGAAAATTCAGCGGCACATTCTGCGGTTTGATTTGGGCTGAAGTCTATGGCATTCCATAAGGATGGGCGCAGCTTGTGACTCATATTGAGTCACGACAATGTGGGGCTTTGAGTGAGACAAGGTGTAATCATCCTCCTCGTCTTCAAGTCCTTCAATGTTTTCTTCGTAGGCAGCGTATGTAGGGCCTCGGAGTTGCATTCCACTTCGAATTGTGATGGAGTTTGCAGTTGGATTGTGGAATCCCCTAGGATTTACCAACAATTGACTTGGTATCTTCCCTTGCTCCCTTTGATTTAACTGATTTGCAATCTATCCTATTTGACAATCTAAGTTTGCGCTTGCATTATCAGTCTTTGCCATATGACCCCGGTTGTCTTGAATAAATGCACTGGTGTTTTGCATGAACTGGATGTTTTGCTGAGCCATGGCATCGATGACATCCTCCAAAGATTTGCTTCCATTACTCTGATTTGATGAAGGACCTTGAAGATTCACTTGTGGAGCCGTGGACTGTTGTTGGAACCCAGGTGGCGGCAAGGGATTTTGTACACTTTGATTATTGCTCCAACGGAAGTTTGGATGATTTTTCCACCTCGGATTGTAAGTGTTTGACTATGGGTCATTCCGGGGTCGGGCACCATTATTGAAACCTCCCGCGAAGTTAGCTTCTTCGACCATAGGACATTCCTGCGAAGTATGTCCCTGAATAGAACATACGTCACATATTTGAACTCCTTTCACCTTCTCGTTGCAAAGCTTCTTCACCATTGTCATAAGTTGAGCAATGGCGTCATCTTTGTCATTGGTGTACGCATCACTTGTAGCCTTAGAGGAATGATCTCTGTAGTTAAATTGCTTCTCCCTTTGAGCAATGTTCTCAAGGGCCGTCTTTGACTCCGCAGCCGTGCCATCAAGAATCCCTTGGGATTGAGAGTTCACCATGGTTCTATCGCTGATCTTCAGTCCTTCATAGAAGTACAACATCAAATGATGTTCGTCAATGTTTTGGTGAGGGCACGCCCAAAGTATTTGATTGAAGTGCTCCCAAAACTCGTAGAATGGCTCATCAATGCCTTGGCGTGGATCTATGATCTTGTCCTTCAATTCGTTCGTCTTCTCCATGGGATAGTATTGTGTCAGAAATTTTGAAGACAAGTCCCTCCACGAGTTGACGGAAGCTGGCGCCAATGAGTGGAACCATGTCTTAGCATGATCCTTTAGGTTGAAGTAAAAAATCTTAAGTCAAATTTCAGCTTTAGTCATGCCGTTGATGTGCAAAGTTGAGCATACTTCAACAAATTCTCGGGTCTTCTCTAGAAGTCCGTGAAACTTGGGCAATATGTGAATCGTCCTAAACTTCAACTCGAAATTCTCCACCGTGGACGCAGGAAAAACGGTAGGAAATTGGTCCTCCAAGACATGGGGTGTGGCAAATTCCTTCAAGAGCTGTGGGGCTGGGATGTTCACCAAGGCGTGATCTCGTCCATGCTCCTCCCTTGCATCCGCCATCCTTCCTGGGCATGGTGGAGGGCTTGGTCCTGGTGAGCCAAGTACTGAAGATTCCCTTGAAGATGGTCCACTTGATGAGCCGTGCATTGAGCCCTTCGTAGATCCTTACGATGACTTTAAACAAATTACCTAAAATAGTAAAAAAAACTAAGTTAATAAATCCAAACTATATGGACACCGTTGAAGGACAAGTCCCTGGCAACGGCGCCAACAACTTGTTAGTAAAACTAAAGGAGGAAAATATGTATTCTATCTTTAACGATTATATCTTTGGAAATATACAAAATTGGTTATGATAATATATTGGCAAGCAAGGGTCGATCCCTCGAGGACTTGTTCAACGATTAATCCAATTAAATTCAGATTTTATTAACTTTGATAAAAGACACAAAGACACTAAAACAAAACAAGGAACATGCCTAGACCTAGACAATGACTTACGATGCAAGAAAGAAAGCAAGACTAAATAAGGACTCTTAAACAAGAAAACGGCAAGGACTCAAAATAAGGACACAACAAGACACACGGAAAAAGGGGGGTTTTATACTTTTGGGATTGTAATTTAAAACAAGTAAAACGCAGAAAATTAAAATGCAAAAATGATGATTGATTGATTTTATGGACTAAGGCGAATTAAGACTTACTATCCACCCTAACCAATTATAGTTCTTAACCAAATTTTCTTGACCTAATTCCTATGCAACTTCTGAATTAGGTGCTGATGCCTAGGTCCGACTACGGCTAGGAACTTAGTACTTTACTTGATATTAAGTTACATTGTTGAATTAGTCAATAGTGTCTTATTATGGCCATGCCTTGCTTAAGTTTGTGCCTTATATTTTCACTTAATGCCTAACTTCAAGAAATTGAGCTAAAAGATGACATTGTTTAAGTGAACCCTAGAAAATTAGTGGAGACTCCCCCATGTGAGATTTTGAGCCTAATGCCTTTCTTTGTGAGAAACTTTACTTTGTTTTACTCTTAAACACTATTCAATTCTTTCTATATTGATTAATCTCATTATCATTATATGTATTGAATTTTAAAGAACTAACATCTTAGGTAGAGGCTCTTGGTTCTAAGCTTGATAACCCATAAGAAGTGATGTAGGCTATGCATGTTTGAGCCCTTTAAAGCCATATATGTCCCTTTGAAGCCAAACACTTCAGCCTTTCTTTCTTCACCTAAATCAGAACCGAGCCCTAGATAGTGAGCCCAAATCTTGGCCATTCCCTATAGCTTAGTTTTTGACAAGGCTGTGCCAAATGAAGTTCATGACAAGGAAAGGAAAGAAGAGCCCGAAATGTTCTGGTTCAAAGACAAGCTGTGAAGCTCCTCAAGGGCATGTCAAGGCCAAGTCATGGCCAAAAGTGCCAAAGTCCAAGAATTGATGTCAAGGGGAATGTCTTAGACATTCCAAGTGACCAAAGTCCTAACTTGGACAGAAACACAAGAATGTAAGTCATTGCATGATCTTGGCTTAGTTTGAGAAAAAAAAATGTGAAAAGAAAAGAAAAAGAGGAAAACAATGAAATAAGCCAAGTGAGCCAATGAGAACAAAAGTCACAAATAATCATCATTCAAAGATATGAAGCCTTCAAAACTTTAAGCCATTGAAAGCAAACCATGTCGTGGGCTAAGAAAATGTTCAAGAAGAAAAGTTCAAGTTTTCAAGTCATGCTGCTTCATGCCTTGCCCTAATCTAAGCTTTTGAACCCATCAAGCCTAGCCCCAGTACAACCTTTGAATAAAGACCTAATTGATCTTATGGGAAGTCTTGCATGGAGTTAAGGCATGTCTCTACATTCTTAAAGTTCAATTCCTTTATGAGATACATTTTCAGAAATTGCCTTCTTCCATGCTATTTCATATGTGATTATCTTTTATTTCTTTACATAAACTCATCACATATGCTTGCAAGGTTGAAAACCTTAGGATTCATGAGAGAAATTGAGAGTTGCCTAGTGAGGTTAGAGTCGAGGCGAAATATTTCTACGTCATTTGAACTTTGTTGTTTTTAAACTTGAAATCTTGAAGTAAAGGGCTTGCACACTTACACATGGTACTTACTTGAAATTGGCATAGCTTTAGTTTCGCATAACATGATCTATTTTCTGTGTTCCTTGTTAACTTGTTTAGTACTTTACTTAGTGTTTTTTAAGTTGTCAAGTAAAAGGAGACAAAACTCCTCCTACTAGGTGAACCTAGGGGTTTAAATGTTCTATCCTTAATTAAGATTGAGTCTTTTAGTTTTTTATTTATCTTTTATTCTTTGTTTTGGTCGAGGACTAGCAAAAGCTTGGTTTGGGGGTATTTGTTAGGTCATAATTCCTACATGTACTTCATGTCCTTTTACGCCTCTTTACTTGTCTTTTGTTTAACTTCATGTCAACCATAGTAGAAAGTGATGCTTTTGTGAGACATGTGCATAATTTGGAAAGATAACCTAATTCTAAGAATATTGGAAAAAGAATGGCTCAAATCAGAGCTAAAATGAAAGAGTTATCCTCAATTCAAAATCGGGTCCGGACATGTCTAAGGACGTTTTAGTGCGCCCTATTTAGGGCGCAGGTCAAGTGTTGCCAATTGTGCCATCCGAGTCCTAGGGCTGTGTCTGAGGACTAGCAGAGTAAGTCCTTGGTGAGCCAAGGTTCATGCCAAGACATGCTCCTGACATGTCTTGAAGACATCCCATTTGAGTCCTAAGTCATGTCCCTGACATGTCTAGACGGCGGCCCAGATCGTGTTCCTGACGTGGCCAAGACACCAAGAACTGAGTCCCAGAGCCTAGCCCGGGTGTGCCCTCAAGTGCCCCAGAAGAGCCCAAGACATGTCCTCCGTAAAGCGAAGTGCCGAGTCAGGATTCCAGTCAAGGCATGCCTTCGCCATGCCTCAATGAGGTCCAAGGACGTGTCCCTGACACACTTTCGAAACAAGTTCCCAAACACTGGGGAAGTTAAATGGCACCATCAATTTTGACGGAATATGCAAACGATGTTAGCATATTCCGTTAAAATTAACAGAAATAGTAATTGAGGCTAACGTCGTCAAGTTGACAGAATATTCCTTCAATATTAGCATATTCTGTCAGGATTAGCATAATATTTTGTCAGGATTAACAAAATATTCTGTCAGGACGACGACTATTCCACCGGGCGCGTGAGGACCACCTTTAGTGCATGGTCAGTGCAAGGTGGCATTTAAAGCCACTTCCCGACCCTTGGCCAGCGCGTGGGGCCATTTTCCTGCATGCGGCAACGTGTCTGGGCAGTTTCGGAACATTTCAAATCGAATTTATGCATTTTTGGTTTGTTATGTGCGGTTTTAAGTTTGTTTTAAGCAAACCGAAAGGGGTTTTACTTAGTTTTATTGGAGAATTCAATTATAACCTCTATAGCTGGTTTTGACTCAGGGAACCAGTAGTTTGGATGGCGTTTAGAAACTTGGCGTTGTCGGGTGACTATTACCCTACCTATTATCAATGGACCTCCTTCCCTAAACTCATAATTTGTAAATTATTATTTATATTATGTGTATATGATGTGGTAGGGGTATTTTATGTGCATTTTAGTGAGGGCTTGTTCATGATTAGTACAGTAGTATAGGATTGAGATGCTACAGTTGAGGCATATGCCGACCCATCATGTGCGCATGATTATTTATATGACATGTGATATCAGTGGGATATTTATGATGATATATTGTCAGATGAGGTGACCAGAGGATTAAGGTACTAGTGAGAGCACATTTATTATTGAGGTCAATTTACATGGAGAGGGTTGCAGCCCTGATTGATGAGCTATGGAGGATAAATAAAAAGGTTTCACATTAGGATGTGCTCAGGTGTTTGAGGATATCCCTTCAAGTGTATTATATGTAGGATATTATGATATTATCATTATACCTTATTTTGCGTGCTACATGTGTATATTTAGTATGTTTTCAAGTTTTTATTAAAACTGAGGGGTAAGTATACTTTTATAAATTTTTTTACACTGAAAAACAAATAAGGTCCACTCCCTTTTTGTTTTACGCCCATCAAGTTTCAGAAGGATGGTTCGTGGATTCGAAGAGGAAGTTCTATAGTGGCAACTCTGACACTACACCCCGTATGTATCGTAGAAATTTTTAATCGGTATTAGTTGACAGGACCCTTCCCGAATTTCGTCTCAAAATCCGTGAAAAGTCCTGCTCTCGTGTGACAGCCTTTCACCACAAAAGTTACTACTAGAAATACCCTTAATCTTTGGAAACATCAAATGAACTTTACAGGGGTTCCATGTCAGGACCCGTCCCGAATTTCCCCTCGAAATCCGGGAAGAACCCTGATCCCGTCTGACAACCTAAGAAAAGGTTCCTAAAATACCCTTCAATCCTTACAAAATATAATAACAATAATAAATACTTCCTCTTGTCAGACAAGGGACTTAAGCACTCAATAATTCCCGTAATTAATGACCAATCAAATACCATATAATATCAGAGCGTCTAAGTAGGATCAAGAGTAAAATTTAGATATCCTACTCAAATATAATTACACAGCGCAGTCGAAGTACTAATGCCTCTGCCTCGAGATCAGTGTTCGCGTCAACTCTACTCAACTGCCTGAAGGGGGTTTAAACACAAAAGTTGTGAGTGGACAAAAATAATAATTTATAAATTCCTTTTCGAGAAAATACGTTTATTCCACTCCATTTATAAAATTATGCATGCATAACATAAAACAATTTATCATACTAAAACATCATATGTAAATCACCAAAAATTCTCATTTCTCTTTAAAAACACATAGTTGGACTCACATAAAATATGTATAATAAAAATATCTCGTGATCCACAATTTGGTTTGAAAACTCTCTTCAAAGGAGTTTAAAATCATTTAATTTAATCTGGACACAAAATATCTCAAATTCAAATCATTTCATTCAATCCGACACATAATATCTCAATTTTTCACTGTTCCTGACATATCCATAACACACCAGGGTATCCCTTGAGATGTGTTCAAATCTGTACAACTCTGTGTACCATCTGTACTATCTGTACTTTCTGTACTATCTGTACTTTCTGTACTATGCATAGACAGCTTCGCAACCTGGTGGAGCAAGGCCCCTCAACACCAAGGTCCGAACCCTCAACAACTGGCAGAGCAAGGCCCCTCAACACCAGTCAGAGCAACAATAACCAACGGGACGGGAACCAGTGAATCAAATCCATACTTCGAAATCTTTGTTTCGCGGCCTAAGCCAAATTCTTTGCAATATCATTTTATGGCCAAAATCGGTAAAATCATAATTATGGGTCTAAACCCAAATCACATACTCAAATAGTTACCACTTCAAAACGATATCAAAATCAAGTACAAAAACCAGGCCATTTCTCAAAACATACTTTCACTGAAATATTGTAAAACATGTGTCCAACATCATTTCTAAAATCCAGAAATTCATTTCACTCATACATAACAGTATTTAAATCAAAGATACATTTATGCATGCATTACAGTTTATAAATCAAAGTCCACTCACAAACCTGTTCAAGCAAGCTCAATCCCGAACTGTATGCTCCCCTAAAGTTCCTGGAGCAGTATCGTCTGTCCAAATTAATAATCGGGATTACCAGCTAATAATAAGAACCTTAAATATAAACCCCCTAAACCCCGGGAGTCTAACTATGTTGGCCTAGAAAACGCAGCAACTTTAAAACGTCCTAAACAACCCCTAAACGACGTCCGATCGACTCAAAACCTGCGCCAACAGGTCCGTAACGTCAAAAACCACTAGTCACGCGCCACCGTGACATCAGACTTGGCCCCACGCGCCGCCACGCTCCGACGGAAGGTCGGTACACGCGCCCACGCGCCGCCACACGCCCTCACGCGCCGGTCACGCGCCTGCTACAGTACCCACGCGCCTGGACCGGTCCAACCCGGTTCGGCTCAACCTGACCCGATCCAACTCGACCCGACCGGTTCAACTCGACCCGACTGGTTCAACTCGACCCGACCGATTCACTCAACCCGATCGGTTCAACTCGACCAGACCGGTCACCAACGACTCGCCGGAGAAGACGACCGGCTGCCGTCACCGTCGCCGGAAGCTGGCCGGAGAAGATGACCGGCAGCGCCGTCGCCGCCGTCTGATTTCGCCGGAATCCTCCATTTCCGGCCGAAACTTCAAGCTTTCCTAACTTCCTCAAAACTCAACCATTTTTCACAAATTTTATGTCTAAATCTATCTACTCGAACCCAGGAATCCAAATATGACCTCAAAACCACAAACACGTACCTGTGCTAGCCGGAAAATCGATCGGAAGGTCCGAAACTTCCTATCCTCGGTTCGGCTTCCTCCGTGGTCCTCTCCTTCGATGGTTGGTACGGTTGTGATCGTGGGAAGGAGTAGAATATGATTAGTTGATCAAAACTGGAAGTTGGAGCCTTGAAATCAAAGTTGACTTTGTGGGTTTTTGGATGATTTTCGCACGGGTTCGGGTGGTTTGTGTATGTTTGTCATAGAGAGGATGAGTGAGATGATAATGATAAGGATGAAATGAAGATGGATCAGATTACACTGATTTGCGGGTTAAAAATATCTACCCCAAGTCAAAAATTACCAAAATGCCCTTGCACATCTAGACCCATAACTTTCGTCCACGAACTCCGTTTTCCGCGTGCCGCCTGTCTACGAACTCGTGAGTTCGAGACCTACGCAACGGTACCAAAAACACCACCAAACATGTCTCGAAACAAAACTTGATTTCTAAGCCCTTTACCAAACAAGGGTAAAATCGTCATTTTACAAAAATAATTACGTAAACCCAATAATTAAAATTCCGGGTTGTTACATTCCAACAGAACCTCCTATGTACCTTATTAACCTTCATCTACCTGCCAGACGAAGGATAGACAAGTAGTTCACAAACTGCCTCGGCGGACCTCCTCCGCAATCAAACAAGACAACTGACGTGTCACCCTCGTGTGAATCGTCAACAACTCGTCAATCTGGGTCACCTCCCACACCACCCACTGATCCTGATGACAAAGGTACCAGACTTGGTTGAATTGAGTCTTACTGACTTACCCCGAGTCGTAACTCGATATCTTGACTCATCCTGCGCTGTAGCTCACTAACCCAGCTCATCCCAAGCCGTACCCGATATCCCGGCTCAACTCGAGCCGTAGCTCAATATCCCGACTCAATATCCCGGCTCAAAATCCCAGCACAAAATCCCGGCTCATCCCCAGTGTATGATGAAATCTTCCATAACATACCTCAGATCATTCATCAGGGTCAAAACCCGAATCACAATCCATGGTATAACATAATACATAGAAGTACGCATGCCACGAAATCCGGGAAACCCAGTCCGTTCACAGTACATCCAAAGTACCAACTCAAGGAAGCCCTAGCCCCAAGGATTAACCCCGCTCCCTGACCCCCCAAGCAAAAACCCATTCCATGGTCGTCCATATAGCTGCGATTACTCAAACGGGGCACTAAACGGACTCCAACGACCTCAAAACTGCCAAAATCCGATCTGGAATGTTCCAAGACCCTAGACATGAGTCGTCGAAGTCCTGGAAATAGCCCCATGTGCCGGTAGAAGACCGGACAACGCGCCACGCGCCTGCCATCCGCTGCCACGCTCCGCCATGCGCTCCCACGCGCGTCTGTATTGCCACGGTGGAATATTCCGTCACTCTAACAGAATATTCCGTTGAACCTGACGGAATATCCCTACAGAATCGGAATCTTCCCTCAAAACTAACGGCGTTAGAGTTCCGCCATAACACTATTACCTTTTGACGGAATAGTCTAATGTCGTTAGCATATTTCATAAAACCCTAACGTCAATAGTTGTCCCAACAGTCAACTAACTGCTAACTGGATACTAACTGGTCGCCACTTGGAACCACGTGGATGCTAGGTGCCATGCCACATCAGCAACCGCAGTTCGGACCAGTCATCAGAGTTCGTCGGGGACGACGACTACACCGTCGTCGTCTCCGTCTTCTCCGGTGGCCGAAATCTAGGAATTCTCGCCGAAATCCGCCATTTCCGGCGAGCCTCTAACTCTTCCCAAACTCCACCAATCTCTACAATCCACACCTGTGGATTGATCTACGCAACTCCATGAACTCGGAAATGAATTCGGGAGCTCGAAATCATACCTGGTTTGATTAGAATATGGCCGAGAAGTTTCGGTCCACCTTTCCTCTTCCACCCGTTGTCTAGGGCGACACTCCCACCTCAAAAATGACATCAAACTGCTCGTGAAGTCGAGGGGAAGATTTCCATGGCCTTGGATTTGGTCGAATCGACCCCAAAATGGGACGATGAAGGTGATGGTGGTGCGGTGATCGCACGGGGAGAGAGAGTTTTCGACGGAGGAGAGAGAAAGAGTATGAGCCCCGGTCTGAGCAGAGTCTCCGAAAAGAGAGAAAAATATCCCCCTAATTTTGGACTTTTCTTAAATGACCAAATTGCCCCTGAAACATCTAGACCCACAACGCTCTCACCGGGTCTCCGTTTTCCACGTTCCGCCTATCTACGAACTCGTGAGTTCGAGACCTACGCAATGACCCAAGAAAATTTTCCAAAAGTGCTGCCAGCCAAAAAGTGACTCCCGAACCCCTCCGAAATCGAGAGTAAAATCGTCATTTCCTTAATTAAATTCTCAAATTACTTTAATTTCTGGTCCGGGTCGTAAATTGGGTAGAATATGTGGGAATAAAGGACAAAATATGTAACAAGTATTTTACTTAAATATGTATAAAAAATGTACAACATGAATTGAAAATATCATGGAATGAAGCTAACCTAATTATATTATATACTATATATTTTCCAAAGATATTTTTTTTACCAAATATTTTACAACGCTGCTTAATTAATTACACAAAAAATTATCTCAATTTTTTGTGTTATAAATTAGATTAAATTGTTTCAAGTTTGGGGCTCTTTAAAGTACCAACAGTTGAAGCAAAAATCAAACACGCTTGAAAAAGTCTCCACGATCTTACAAACAGCTAACAAAAAACAATCTGGGTTTATCAACCAAGAACGCTCCGATATTTAAGTTAGTTTCGAGAGAGAAATCAAAAGAACTTTAGAAGCGAGGAATGAGCTACCTTGAAAGTGAAATGAGCTCCTCTATTTATAGGGAAAACTCATAGGCCTCGGAGTATTTTGATTGATAGATTGATTTTGTAATTAATAAATAATTTTTTTAATAAAATATATTATTTATTAATTGAATTACAATTAATTCTCAATGAGAATATTATTATTATTGAAGTCGTAACTCGATTAAATAATATATTTAACTGGTATATACATTATTTAATGTGTGAGTATTTGTGAGCAGTTAATATCATTACCATAAATAATTACCAGAAATAATTTGGACATTATGTGAATTATGAGTCACGTGGTAACTCCACAATATTTGAGTGATTTTGGGTTCCACAAATACCCCCACATCGCTTAGGAATTCAGGGAATCCTAAGGGATGTAGGTTTTTTGGTAGTCCTAGTAAATCATGCTTGTCGGTATCAGACTTCTTATCTTGCATTTTCGTGTCAAAAAAATTCCATTGGGTTCAAAATACTACGTCAAGTTGACGCAAATATGTATTGGCCTAGGGGCCGGATATGAGATTGAGCCGTGCTTCCTTGGTTGCCAAAGATATGCGGACGTTACCATGTACTACGCATAGATAGCCTCAACGAGCGTATGAAGGAAAATACCTCGACGCCATACATAAGAGAAATAACCCTCAACGAGCACATGATGGAAAATACCTCGACGTCATGCGTAAGAGAAATAACACTCAACGAGCACATGACGGAAAATACCTCGACGTCATGAATCAGAGAAATATCATAATATCCGGGGATGGTAACCACAGAGAAAAATCGTAATGTATGTCCGAAATCCAATTTGAAATCCCCTTTTCCTGGCCTAAGCCAAAATCATAGAAAACCTGGGCCAAAAGCCCAAAATCCAATAAATCGAAATCTCGGGCCAAAGCCCTAAACCATATGCATAACCGGGGTCAAAATCCAATAAGTTCGAACTCATAAACCCCAAATCCATGAAATCGGGTTTAATGCACAAAATAAATTCAAAAACGTATTTTAAAAATCCGTAACCAAATTAAATTATTAGAGCAATTATTCCAAATTTCGAAATTCATAAAAACACTAAATCCTTATGGAATAATTATTCTAAATCACAAAAATCCTCATTTAATAAAAACTTATGAAAAATATACGTATGCATACATTATAATTTGAAAAAGTCAAAATCCACTTATCGAAGGTCCGAATAACTCATTCTTGAGCTGTACACTCCTCTGCCATCCCCGGAGCGGTATCGCCTATCAAAAGTAACATTCGGCGATTATTAAACTATAATTAAAACCTAAAATCCTACCCCTTAACCCCGGGAGTACACACGCGTTCTAACGCATACAATGTAGCTTTGGACATCTAAAACTACCCCTAAACGAACTCTGATTGACCTGAAATCGGCGCTAAAAGGTCCGGAACGTTAAAAACATGAAAACAAGATTCACCGGAGCTCGGGGAGAGGCCGCACGCACCGCCTTTGTATTCTAACCTTCCTAGGGGTGCAACTACAAAACTTAGTCGCCCCTGCCTCCCTCACGCCAGATTCTGCAGTGGCCGGCCGAAACCTCCATAACCACCCATATTTCAAAACTTCCTAACTCTCTCATTTCTCAACCAAAAACAATGTTTTAACAATGGAAATCTATTACTCGAGCCAAGGAATTCAAATATGAAGTCCCAATTGAGAAACCTCACCTGTGGTGGCCGGAAAGCTTCAGCGATACTATTCACCTTTGTATCTACTTCCCCCAATGCCGTCAACCTTGATAGTGGGTATGGTTGAGCTTGGAATGAGGTGAGGAAGATGATTGTATGATTTGTTGGTTGTGGTTTGGCCTAAAACGAAAAATCACAAGGTGGGGGGTGTGTCTGTTCTTCTTCGGCCGAGAGAGAGATCGAGAGAGGAGAGAGAAATATGATGAAAAAAATCTGGAAAATGGGATTTAAAATATCTGATTACCCAAAATTATGAAACTACCCTTGAAGCTTCTAGACTTATAACTTTCTCATATGAACTCCATTTTTTGCGTGCTGTCTGTCTACGAACTCGTGAGTTAGAGACCTACGCAACGGTCCAAAAATAATTTCCAAAAGTTTCTACGAACAAAAAGTGACTTTCGAATCCCGAGGGTAAAATAGTCATTTTCTAAATTAATTTACTAAAATTCCCTAATTAAAAATACGGGCGCCACAACTCACCCCCTTAAAGAAATTTCGTTCTCGAAATTCATACCTCTCACTGGAACAAATGTGAATGGGCCCGCATCAGTGCCTCGGATTCCTAAGTGGCTTCCTCCACATTACGATTCCTCCACAGAACTTTAACTAGAGGAATACTCTTTCTGGGCAAGACTTTTTCGTTCCAATCTAGAGTTTACACTGGTTGTTCCACAAAGCTCAAATCATCTCTCAGCTCAATTGGTTGCTCCTCCAGTACATGAGATTCATTAAACAGATACTTCCGGAGCATGGATACATGGAATACATTGTGAACCTTCGAAAGTTCTGGGGGTAGAGCAAGCTTGTAAGCCACTGGGCCTATCCTTTCAATGATCTCATAAGGCCCAATATAGCGAGGATTCAACTTTCCTCGTCTACCAAAATGCACAAATCCTTTCTAGGGGGATAATTTTAAAAAAATCTAATCTCTGACCTCAAACTCGAGATCCTTGATCCGTCGGTCTGCATAACTTTTCTGGCGGTCCTGAGCTGCCTTTAGTCTTTACTTGATGATTCTGATCTTTTCCTTTTTCATTTCAACGATCTCTAGTCTTAGTAGTCTTCTCTCACCTACCTCATTCCAACATATAGGTGTCCAGCACTGTCTCCCATAGAGTTCCTCAAAATGAGACATTCCAATGCTAGACTGATAACTATTGTTGTAAGCAAACTCCATCAAGGCCAAATGTGCATCCCAATTTCCCTTAAACTGCAGTACACAAGCTCTCATCATATCTTCTAGAATCTAAATTGTCCTCTCAGACTGACATTCAGTCTGAGGATGAAAAGCAAACTGAAGAGTAATTTAGTTCCAAAAGCTTTCTATAAACTCCGCCAAAACCTTGAGGTAAATCCAGGATCCCTGTCTTATACAATCGATGCTGGTGTCCCATGTAATCGGATGATCTCATCCACAAACCATTGGGCACACTGGTCCATCCTGTAATCTTCATCTACCGGCAAGAAATGCACTGACTTGGTAAGCCTATCCACAATCACCCAAACTATATCATATCTTTTTCGAGTCCGTGGAAGCTTATACACAAAATCCATGGTAATGTGATCCCACTTCCATTCCGGAATAGGAAGTGGTTGTAGTACTCCGTATGGTTTTTGCATCTCTGCTTTTACTTGCTGACACGTTAGGCATCTAGTCATAAACTCTGCTATTTCCTTTTTCATCCTTGTCCACCAATAATTTTCCTTAAGGGTGCGATACATTTTGGTACCACCTGGATGCATCACATAGGCTGAATTGTGAGTTTTCTCAAGAATATTTCTTTTCTACTCTAAAACATTAGATACGCAAAAACCGACCATCTCTAACCAAGGCCCCATCATCTCCAGTAGCATAGTAATGCCTATTCCCAACTTCCGGATCCATCCTAATAATACACAACGTAGGATCCTGGAGTTGAGCCTCAATAACTCGATCAATCAGGACAAGTCTCACATGAAAGCTAGCCAACACAGCTCCCTGGTTATCCATCCCAAGTACAATTCCCGCTCTCCGGAGTTCTACCAACAACGGTAAATAAACAATGTGCAAATAAGCCAAGGAACCAATGCATTTCCTACTCAAGGCATCAGCCACTACATTGGCTTTTCCGGGGTGATACTCAATAGTACAGTGATAATCCTTGAACAACACTAACCAACTTCTCTGTCTCAAGTTTAAATCTTTCTGTGTGAAGAAATACTTCAAGCTCTGATGGTCTATAAAAATCCTACACATTTCCCCATACAAATAATATCTCCAAATCTTCAAGGCACGCACCACTGTTGCTAACTCTAAGTCGTGTGTGGGGTAGTTCATCTCATGGGGTTTCAGTTGCCTAGAAGCATAAGCTATCATCTTCCCATGCTGCATTAGCACACAACCTATACCCCGTAAGGATGCGTCACTATACACCTGAATCCTCCACTATCGTTTGGAAGAGCTAATACAGGAGCGGAAGTCAACCTCTTCTTAAGCTCTTGGAAGCTTTACTCACATTCATCATCCCACTCGAACTTGACTCCCTTTCAAGTCAACCGAGCTAACGGGGCATCTATAGAAGAAAACCCTTCTAGGAACCGTCTATGGTACCCTTCCAAGCCCAGAAAGCTCCTCATCTCTGAAACTGTCTTCGGTTGTTCCCAATTGGCTACTGCGTCTACCTTCTGAGGATCCACACTGATACCTTCTGCCGAGATCACGTGACCCAAGAATCCCACACTGGTAAACCAAAACTGACATTTACTGAACTTGGCATACAACCGCTTCTTCCTCAGAGTGTTCAGCACCAGCCTCATGGGTTTTTCATGCGCCTTAGCATTCTTCGCATATATCAGAATATCATCAATAAAAAAAATCACAAATCGATCCAAATACCATCAGAACACCCTATTTATCAAGTCCATAAGGGCCGCTGGTGCATTGTTCAAGCCAAAGGACACCACCAGGAACTCATAACACCCATAACATGTCCTGAATGCTGTCTTGGGAATGTCTTCTTCTCTGATTCTCAACTGATGGTACCCGGACGTAGGTCAATCTTCCAAAAATGCCTCACCCCTTTAATTGGTAAAATAAGTCATCAATTCGTGGCAAAGGATACTTATTCCGCACCGTAACCTTTTTCAACTGCCGGTAGTCGATGCATAACCTCAAACTACCATCTTTCTTCCTCACAAATAACACTGGCTTACCCCAAGGCAATACACTCAGTCGAATAAACCCCATATCCACTAAGTCCTGTAACTGAGTCTCCAACTCCCTCAACTCTGCCGGTGTAACAACCCAGAATTTTAATTATTGGATTTAATTAAATTATTTATGTAAAATGACGATTTTGCCCTTGCTTGTTAAAGGGCATGGAAATCAAGTTTTGGTTTCGAAACCTTTTCGGTGGTGTTTTGTATACCGTTGCGTAGGTCTCGAACTCACGAGTTCGTAGACAGGCGGCACGCGGAAAACGGAGTTCGTAGACGAGAGTTATGGGTCTAAATGTGCAAGGGCATTTTGGTAATTTGGTTTTGAGAGAGATATTTTGTTACCCCAAAACAGTGTAATCTGATCCATCTTTAATTCATCTTTATCATCTCTTTCGTCTCTCTCTGTGACAAAACAAACACACAAACCCAAACCACCCGAACCGTGCGAAATTCACCCAAACACCCACAAAAGTCAACATTGATTTCAAGGCCTCATCTTCCAGTTTTGATCCACTAATCGTGTTCTACTCCTTCCCGTGATCACAACCGTACCAACCATCGAAGGAGAGGACCACGGAGGAAGCCGAACCGAGAATAGGAAGTTTCGGACTTTCCGATCGATTTTCCGGCTAGCACAGGTATGTGTTTGATGTTTTAAGCTCATATTTGGATTCCTGGGTTTGAGTAGATAGATTTAGACGTAAAATTCGTGAAAAATGGTTGAGTTTTGAAGAAGTTCGAAAGCTTGGAGTTTCGGCCGGAAATGGAGGATTCCGGCGAAACCAGACGGCGGCGGAGGTGGTGGTCCGGTCATCTTCTCCGGCCAACCTCCGGCGACGATGACGGCAGCCGGTCATCTTCTCCGGCGAGTCGCCGGTGACCGGTCAGGTTGAGTTGAACTGGTCCGGTCGAGTGAACCGGTCGGGTCAGTTGAACCGGTCGGGTCGAGTTGAACCGGTCGGGTTGAGTGAACCGATCAGGCCGAGTTGGACCGGGTCGGGCCGAGTTGGACCGGGTTGGACCGGTCCAGGCGCGTGGGTACTGTAGCAGGCGCGTGACCGGCGCGTGAGGGCGCGTGGCGGCGCGTGAGCGCGTGTTCCGACCTTCCGTCGGCGCGTGGTGGCGCGTGGGGCCGAGTCTGAGGTCACGGTGGCGCTTGACAGTTAGTTTTTGACGTTTCGGACCTGTTGGCGCCGGGTTCGAGTCGATCGGATGTCGTTTAGGGGTTGTTTCGGACGTTTTAAGGTTGCTGCGTTTTCTAGGACAGCATCGTTAGACTCCCGGGATTTATGGGGTTTATAATTAAGATTATTATTATTAGCTGGTAATCCCGATTATTAATTTGGACAGGCGATACTGCTCCAGGAACCTCAGGGGAGCGTACAGTTCGGGATTGAGCGTGCTTGAACAGGTTTGTGAGTGGACTTTGATTTATAAACTATAATGCATGCATAAATGTATCTTTGATTTAAATACTGTTGAGTATGAGTGAAATGAATTTCTGGATTTTAGAAATGATATTGGACACATATTTTACAATATTTCAGTGAAAGTATGTTTTGAGAAATGACCTGATTTTGTACTCGATTTTGATATCGTTTTGACGTGGTAACTATTTGAGTATGTGATTTGGGTTGAGACCCATAATTGTGATTTTACCGATTTTGGCCATAAAATGATATTTGCAAAGAATTTGGCTAAGGCCGCGAAACAAAGATTTCGAAGTATGGATATGATTCACTGATTCCCGTCCCGATGATTGTTGTTGCTCTGACTGGTGTTGAGGAGCATGACTCTACCAGTTTTTGAGGGTTCGGACCTTAGGTGTTGAGGAGTATGTCTCCGCCGGGTCGCGAAACTGTCTATGCATAGTACAGATATTACAGACAGTACATATGGTACACAGAGTTGTACAGATTTGAACACATCTCAAGGGATACCCTGATGTGTTATGAATATGTCGGGAACAGTGAATTCTTGATTTTGAGATATGTGCCAAATGGAACCAAATGATTTGAAATTGAGATATTCGTGAGTTTGAACCAAATGATTTGAATTTGAGATATTATGTGTCCGATTGAACCAAACGATTTGGATTTGAGATAATTTGTGTCCAGTTTGAATTATATGATTTTAAACTCCTTTGAAGAGAGTTTTCAAACCAAATTGTGGATTACGAGGTATTTTTATTATACAGATTTTATGTGAGTCCAATTCATGATTTTAAAGATAAATGTGAATTTTGGATGATTTACATATGATGCTTTTATATGATAAATTGTTTTATGTTATGCATGCATGATTTTATAAATGGAGGGGAAGAAAGGTAATTCTTCGAAAAGGAATTTATAAATGATTATTTTTTTGTCCACTCACAACTTTTGTGTTTAAATCCCCCTTCAGGCAGTTGAGTAGCGTTGACGCGAACATTGATCTCGAGGCTGAGGCATTAGGATTTCGACTGCGCGGTGTTGTATATTTAAGTAGGATATCTAAATTTTACTCTTAATCCTACTTAGACGCTCTGATATTATGTTGTATTTGTTTGGTCGTAAATTACGGGAATTATTGAGTGCTTAAGTCCCTTGTCTGACAAGAGGAAGTATTTATCATTGTTATTATAAATTGTATGGATTGAAGGGTATTTTGGGAATCTTTTCTTAGGTTGTCAGACGGGATCAGGGTTCTTCCCGGATTTTGAGGGGAAATTCGGGACGGGTCCTGACAATTGGTATCAGAGCACTAGGTTAAATTCCTGCAGACTGTACACTACGTGTACAATTATTTTGGTATTGATGAGTTATAGTTCTTTTCAGCGTAATACCTCCGAGACGCGAGTTCCGTCAACCGTCGGAAAATATGGGGGACACACCTGAACCTACAGTGGAACCTGATATGAGGCAGACACTGGAACAATTAGGTCATGCGTTGACTTCTGTACTTCAGAGTAGGACTGCTACTGAAGGTTCAGACATTGAGAGAGCCCAGAGATTAGGGGCTACAGTATTTATGGGCGACTCTAGCCCAGATGATGCAAGAGAGTGGATTACTCGTTTAGAGCGAGTGTTCTCGGTTATGAGATGTCCTCAGGGGGACAGGGTGTTGTTAGCCACTTTTCTGCTGGGTGGTTCCGCTTATGATTGGTGGAGTGCATTAGAGGTATCAGGTTGAGAAGTCAGTACCATTACCTGGGCGACCATTCGGGAGAAGTTCCTCGAGCAATTTTATCCTTGCTCGTACCGAGATGCCAGGGAGGCTGAGTTCATACACCTACAGCAGGGAGATTTGACAGTGGCTCAGTATGAGCAGAGATTTTTAGAGTTGGCTCGTTTTGCACCAGCTCTAGTGGTAACCGAGAGGGACAGACGCCGCAGATTTGAAAATGGGCTGAGGGGCGAACTTCGGTCAGCGGTAACGGCTGCAGCCCATACTTCATTGAGAGATGCGTCTGACGCTGCAGCTCGTGTAGAGTTGAGCATGGGTGTGCCAGTCCAGCAGCAGTTTAGGGGTTCCAGGCGACACAGGGATCGCTGGGATGTTGGAACCTCTAGCCAGGGACCGTCCAAGAGAGGCAGTTACAGCTCTGGATCTACTGCGGGTGAGGGATCTGGTTCAGGCAGTGGCGGAGTCAGACAGGCACCCCAGTCATCCGCCCGTTCTAGTGGTGCTTCTATGCAATCAACTAGAAGACCGAGTGGCAGCTCAGGTAGCACTGGATGTTTCTTTTGTGGGGAGAGTGGTCACATCAAGAGATTTTGCCCACATTTGTATCCGGCTAGTAGTTCCTGGGGGCGGGGTGCTGCTGAACAGGGGCAGAGGACATTTCAGACGCCCGGTTTTGCAGCTGGAATTCAGAGTCAATCCAGTAGGGCCAACAGGGCCAATTGGACAAACAGGCCCCGTGGGTCCAACAGGGCCAGAGGCAGACAGTGGGGTCGTGGTCGATCGTTGGATACACAAGCTCGAGTGTTTGCTATGTCGCAACAGGAGGCCCGAGCAGCACCAGATGTAGTCACGGGTATGTTATCTATTTTTAACCGTGATGCTTATGTTTTAATAGATCCTGGGGCTACTCATTCTTTCATTTCTCGGGGTTTTACATTATTTGCTGATAGAGAATTGTCTCCGATTGGTTGGGACATGGGTATTAGTACTCCTACTGGGAATATGTTAGTGGCGAATCTCGTGATTCGAAATTGTCCAGTGTTAGTGGAAGGTCATGCATTAGAGGCAGATTTAATCCCCTTAGATATTTTTGATTTTGATGTGATTCTGGGGATGGATTGGTTGACTATGCACCATGCCTCTATTGATTGTTATGACAAAAGAGTGGATTTCCGGAGTCCAGGTTTACCGGAACTTACATTCAGAGGAGATCGTAGGGTACTACCCTGTGGAGTGATATCAGCTTTGACTGCTGAGAAATTGCTGAGGAAAGGTTGTGAGGGTTACTTGGCTCATGTGTTTGATTCTCGGGAAACTTCGATGAGAGTGGAGGATATTCCCGTCGTGAGTGAATTCTCTGATGTGTTTCCAGATGATCTTCCGGGATTGCCACCTCACCGGGAGATTGAGTTCACCATCGAGCTTTTGCCAGGTACTCAACCTATCTCACAGGCACCGTATAGGATGGCACCGGCAGAATTGCGAGAGTTAAAGACTCAGTTGCAGGACTTGGTGAATATGGGATTTATTCGCCCAAGTGTTTCACCTTGGGGTGCACCAGTGTTATTTGTGAGGAAAAAGGATGGTGGGTTGAGGTTGTGTATCGACTACCGGAAGCTAAACATGGCTACGGTGCGGAATAAGTATCCTTTGCCAAGGATAGATGATTTGTTTGATCAACTTAAGGGGGCAAGATATTTTTCGAAAATTGACCTTCGATCCGGATACCACCAGTTGAGGATCAGAGAAGGGGATGTTGAGAAAACAGCTTTCAGGACTCGTTATGGTCATTATGAGTTCCTGGTGATGCCTTTCGTGTTGACTAATGCTCCAGCAGCATTTATGGATTTGATGAACAGGGTGTTCCAAAAGTATTTGGATCGGTTTGTGATTGTGTTCATTGATGACATCTTGGTGTATTCGAGGAGTGCTAAGGCACATGAGAAGCACTTAAGGTTGGTGCTGAATATGCTTAGGAAAAAGCATTTGTTTGCCAAATTCAGTAAATGCCAGTTTTGGTTGACTGAAGTTGGATTCTTAGGTCATGTGATTTCGGCTGAGGGTATCAGCGTAGATCCCCAAAAGGTTGAGGCAGTGGCAAACTGGGAGCAACCGAGGACAGTGACAGAGGTGAGGAGTTTTCTGGGTTTGGCAGGATATTATCGACGGTTCGTAGAAGGATTTTCTACGATAGCAGGGCCGTTGACTCGGTTGACGAGGAAAGGAGTCAAGTTTGACTGGGGAGCTGATTGTGAACAGGGATTTCAGGAGCTGAAGAGGAGGTTGACTTCTGCTCCAGTATTGACCATTCCTGATGATACTGGTGGATTCGAGGTGTATAGTGATGCATCATTGCGGGGTATAGGCTGCGTGTTGATGCAGCATGGAAAGGTGATAGTTTATGCTTCTAGACAACTTAAACCCCATGAGTTGAATTACCCCACACATGATTTGGAATTAGCTGCAGTGGTGCATGCATTGAAAATATGGAGACATTATTTGTACGGGGAGACGTGTCGGATCTTCACCGACCATAAGAGTTTGAAGTACTTGTTCACCCAAAAAGACCTGAATCTGAGGCAGAGAAGATGGCTTGAGTTAATAAAGGATTATGATTGTACTATAGAGTACCATCCAGGGAAAGCCAATGTTGTGGCGGATGCTTTAAGCAGGAAATCCATGGGTTCTTTAGCCCATTTGCATACAGTCTACTTACCATTACTGGTAGAGTTCCGTAGAGCAGGGATAGTACTGGACATGGATAGCCAGGGGGCTTTGTTGGCTAGTTTTCATGTGAGGCCTGTGCTGATTGATCGGATTATTGAGGCTCAACTCCAGGACCCTACATTGTGCATTATCAGGATGGAGTTAAAGGCTGGAAACAGGCAGGACTATGCGCTTAGGGATGATGGAGCCTTGGTTAGGGATGGTCGGTTGTGCGTACCGAATGAGCTGGAACTAAAGAGGGAAATTCTTGATGAGGCTCATAGTTCGGCTTACACTATGCATCCAGGAGGTACCAAGATGTATCATACCCTAAGGAAACATTATTGGTGGACTGGGATGAAAAGGGAGATTGCTGAGTTTGTGAGTAGATGCCTGACATGCCAGCAAGTGAAAGCCGAGAGGCAGAAACCATATGGGGCACTTCAACCATTACCTATTCCGGAATGGAAGTGGGATCACATTACGATGGATTTTGTGTATAAACTTCCAAGAACACAGAAAGGACATGATGGGATATGGGTAATTGTTGATAGACTCACGAAGTCTGCACATTTCTTGCCAGTGCGGGAAGATTTTCGGATGAGTCAGTATGCCAAATTGTTCATTGATGAGATCATACGGCTACATGGGACTCCAGAGTCCATTGTTTCGGACAGGGATCCTAGATTTACCTCCAGGTTTTGGCGGAGTTTGCAGAAGGCTTTTGGCACTACATTGCATTTTAGTACAGCTTTTCATCCTCAGACGGATGGTCAGTCTGAGAGGACAATCCAGATTTTGGAGGATATGATGAGAGCTTGTGTACTACAGTTTAAAGGAAACTGGGATTCACATCTGGCTCTGATGGAATTTGCTTATAATAATAGTTATCAGTCGAGTATTGGGATGTCTCCTTTCGAGGCACTGTATGGGAGGCAGTGCAGGACACCTCTATGCTGGAACGAAGTGGGTGAAAGGAAACTGTTAACACCAGAGTTGGTTGATACGACTGAGGAAAAGATAAGGATCATCAGAGAAAGGTTGAAGACAGCTCAGGATCGCCAGAAGAGCTATGCAGACCGTAGAACCAGAGACCTTGAGTTTGAGGTAGGTGATTGGGTGTTCTTGAAACTATCTCCTTGGAAGGGAGTTGTACGTTTTGGTAGACGAGGAAAACTGAGTCCTCGCTACATTGGTCCATATGAGATTTTGGAGAGGATAGGACCAGTGGCATATCGTCTTGCTTTACCATCGGAATTATCCAGAGTTCATAATGTTTTCCATGTATCTTTGCTCCGGAAATATCTGTTTGATGAGTCTCATGTGTTGGAAGAGCAACCACTTGAGCTGAAAGATGATTTGACCTTTGAGGAGCAACCGGTGCAAATTTTGGATTGGAAAGAGAAGGTACTGCGCAGAAAGAGTATTCCTCTAGTTAAAGTGTTGTGGAGGAATCATAACGTGGAGGAAGCCACGTGGGAAACTGAGGAACTAATGAGGACGCAGTATCCTTATTTGTTCCAAGAGTAGAGTTGAATTTCGGGGACGAAATTTCTTAAGGGGGGTAGATTGTAACAACCCAGAATTTTAATTATTGGATTTAATTAAATTATTTATGTAAAATGACGATTTTGCCCTTGCTTGTTAAAGGGCATGGAAATCAAGTTTTGGTTTCGAAACCTTTTCGGTGGTGTTTTGTATACCGTTGCGTAGGTCTCGAACTCACGAGTTCGTAGACAGGCGGCATGCGGAAAACGGAGTTCGTAGACGAGAGTTATGGGTCTAAATGTGCAAGGGCATTTTGGTAATTTGGTTTTGGGAGAGATATTTTGTTACCCCAAAACAGTGTAATCTGATCCATCTTTAATTCATCTTTATCATCTCTTTCGTCTCTCTCTGTGACAAAACAAACACACAAACCCAAACCACCCGAACCGTGCGAAATTCACCCGAACCGTGCGAAATTCACCCAAACACCCACAAAAGTCAACATTGATTTCAAGGCCTCATCTTCCAGTTTTGATCCACTAATCGTGTTCTACTCCTTCCCGTGATCACAACCGTACCAACCATCGAAGGAGAGGACCACGGAGGAAGCCGAACCGAGAATAGGAAGTTTCGGACTTTCCGATCGATTTTTCGGCTAGCACAGGTATGTGTTTGATGTTTTAAGCTCATATTTGGATTCCTGGGTTTGAGTAGATAGATTTAGACGTAAAATTCGTGAAAAATGATTGAGTTTTGAAGAAGTTGGAAAGCTTGGAGTTTCGGCCGGAAATGGAGGATTCCGGCGAAACCAGACGGCGGCGGAGGTGGTGGTCCGGTCATCTTCTCCGGCCAACCTCCGGCGACGGTGACGGCAGCCGGTCATCTTCTCCAGCGAGTCGCCGGTGACCGGTCGGGTTGAGTTGAACCGGTCCGGTCGAGTGAACCGGTCGGGTCAGTTGAACCGGTCGGGTCGAGTTGAACCGGTCGGGTTGAGTGAACCGATCAGGCCGAGTTGGACCGGGTCGGGCCGAGTTGGACCGGGTTGGACCGGTCCAGGCGCGTGGGTACTGTAGCAGGCGCGTGACCGGCGCGTGAGGGCGCGTGGCGGCACGTGAGCGCGTGTTCCGACCTTCCGTCGGCGCGTGGCGGCGCGTGGGGCCGAGTCTGAGGTCACGGTGTCGCGTGACAGTTAGTTTTTGACGTTTCGGACCTGTTGGCGCAGGGTTCGAGTCGATCGGATGTCGTTTAGGGGTTGTTTCGGACGTTTTAAGGTTGCTGCGTTTTCTAGGACAGCATCGTTAGACTCCCGGGATTTATGGGGTTTATAATTAAGATTATTATTATTAGCTGGTAATCCCGATTATTAATTTGGACAGGCGATACTGCTCCAGGAACCTCAGGGGAGCGTACAGTTCGGGATTGAGCGTGCTTGAACAGGTTTGTGAGTGGACTTTGATTTATAAACTATAATGCATGCATAAATGTATCTTTGATTTAAATACTGTTGAGTATGAGTGAAATGAATTTCTGGATTTTAGAAATGATATTGGACACATATTTTACAATATTTCAGTGAAAGTATGTTTTGAGAAATGACCTGATTTTGTACTCGATTTTGATATCGTTTTGACGTGGTAACTATTTGAGTATGTGATTTGGGTTGAGACCCATAATTGTGATTTTACCGATTTTGGCCATAAAATGATATTTGCAAAGAATTTGGCTAAGGCCGCGAAACAAAGATTTCGAAGTATGGATATGATTCACTGATTCCCGTCCCGATGATTGTTGTTGCTCTGACTGGTGTTGAGGAGCATGACTCTACCAGTTGTTGAGGGTTCGGACCTTAGGTGTTGAGGAGTATGTCTCCGCCGGGTCGCGAAACTGTCTATGCATAGTACAGATATTACAGACAGTACATATGGTACACAGAGTTGTACAGATTTGAACACATCTCAAGGGATACCCTGATGTGTTATGAATATGTCGGGAGCAGTGAATTCTTGATTTTGAGATATGTGCCAAATGGTACCAAATGATTTGAAATTGAGATATTCGTGAGTTTGAACCAAATGATTTGAATTTGAGATATTATGTGTCCGATTGAACCAAACGATTTGGATTTGAGATAATTTGTGTCCAGATTGAATTATATGATTTTAAACTCCTTTGAAGAGAGTTTTCAAACCAAATTGTGGATTACGAGGTATTTTTATTATACAGATTTTATGTGAGTCCAATTCATGATTTTAAAGATAAATGTGAATTTTGGATGATTTACATATGATGCTTTTATATGATAAATTGTTTTATGTTATGCATGCATGATTTTATAAATGGAGGGGAAGAAAGGTAATTCTTCGAAAAGGAATTTATAAATGATTATTTTTTTGTCCACTCACAACTTTTGTGTTTAAATCCCCCTTCAGGCAGTTGAGTAGCGTTGACGCGAACATTGATCTCGAGGCTGAGGCATTAGGATTTCGACTGCGCGGTGTTGTATATTTAAGTAGGATATCTAAATTTTACTCTTAATCCTACTTAGACGCTCTGATATTATGTTGTATTTGTTTGGTCGTAAATTACGGGAATTATTGAGTGCTTAAGTCCCTTGTCTGACAAGAGGAAGTATTTATCATTGTTATTATAAATTGTATGGATTGAAGGGTATTTTGGGAACCTTTTCTTAGGTTGTCAGACGGGATTAGGGTTCTTCCCGGATTTTGAGGGGAAATTCGGGACGGGTCCTGACAGCCGGTGCCATCCTGTATGGTGCCTGTGATATATGTTGGGTCCCCGGAAGAAGCTCTAGGGTGAATTCGATCTCCCGATGAGGTGGTAACCACGGAAGATCCTCTGGAAACACATCTGGAAACTCATTCACCACATGAATATCTTCTATCTTCACCGAAATATTCCAAGAATCGATCACGTGACCTAGATACCATTTACACACGATGGAAGCACTCTCTGGTTAATAACTTCTCAACCATCAAGATTAAATATAGATAACGTACTTATGACCACCTCTAGTTCAGGTTGGGCCTCCTGCTGCATCATGACAAAGACTCGAGCTTGAGTACCAGAAGATCGCCCGCGGCTTCTTTGTCTCCCACTCGCCTTGCTGGCCTCACTGGACTGGGTCTGGCTCCCTACTGCAGTACCCTGATGTCTGTGCTGCTCTCTGTCCCTGTTCAGTAGCATCCCGACCCAAGAAACTGCCACGCAGACAGTGTGGACAGTCTGTCTTGAAATGGCCAGTTTCCCCCACAATAGTAACAACCGGTGCCACCAGTTCGTCCGGATTCACCACTCTGTCTCCCAGTTGACTGCATTGAGGCCCTACAAGAATGAGTTGATGATTGTGGCCCCGTGGTAAAACATCAAGAACCTCCATGCCCGGCTCCACCATTGCCAGACCAGGATCTGGCACTCCTGGATGATCCAGAACTAAAACTGCCTCTCATTGATGGTCCCTGACTGGAGGCTCCGAAACTCAAGTTATCCTGACGTTTTCTAGACCCACTAAACTAATGCCTAGCTTGCAAACTCATCTCCACCATGGCAGCAGCTTACTCCACAACAGTAGCAACCACCCTGATCTCATCCCTCAAACCATACTCAAATCGACGGCACTTGTCCGCTCCTTTGGCCACTAGGGCTGGAGCAAACCGAGACAGGTCTATGAACCTCTGCTCATACTGCGCAACTGTCAAATCTCTCTGTCTCACCTATAAAAACTCATCCTGCATGGCGTCTCGGTAGGATCGAGGGTAAAACTGCTCGAAAAAATGCTCTCGAAAGGCTTCCCAAGTAGTAGTATGGACGTCCCAACCCGTCATCACTAAAGCGTGCCACCATCGATACGCATGGCCATTCAGCAGAAATGTTGCAAACCGCACCCAGTCGCCCGGAGGGCACCTCATGACCTCAAAAACTCGCTCCAGACAAGTAATCCACTCATATGCGTCTGCTGGGCCCATCTTGCCCGTAAATACAATACCCCCCAACCTCTAGGTTCGCTTTATATCATAAATCTCATAAGTGCCCCTACTCTGTAAAACAGCGGTCATCACCCGACCCAACTGATCTAATGTATGTCTAAGGTCAGGCTCTATCCTAGGGTCCGGTGCACCCCTAAAATTTCCGTTTCTTCGTCAATTCCGGACCGTTTACGAGGTACACCTACCAAAGGCTTCTCGCTGAAAAGAAACACATTTCGTCAGTACCACGAATAATATGCACACTAAGTGTGCGGTCTGCAGGAATTTAAAACTAGAGCTCTGATACCAAGTTGATAGGACCCCTCCCAAATTTCCCCTTGAAATTCGTGAGAAATCTTGCTCCGGTCTGACAATACCTGAAAAATCTCAAAATAATTCCTAAAAGACCCTTACTAGTCCAACAAAACTCTACGAGAATTCTATCGAAAATTCGACAGAATCTCCCTTGTAAATTGATCAAACCGTCTTCCACCTGTTAGACGAATGATTCAAATTCTAGAATAATATCCCAAACAGTTCAGGTCAACTCATAATTAACCAACCCCGGTCCAAGACAATCAATCTACGAAAATAATTACAACCAATCCCAAATGGTTAGTCAAAGAAACTAGGAGTGAATAAAGTTCACAAGTTTAACTAACCCTACGCGGAGGTAGCACAGCAAAAACGCAGCTGGAAAGTGATGCCTCCGCTTCAAAACTACCCTCATCGACTACAATGGCCTGGAGGGAATGCAAAACCAGGAAAACTGTGAGTGGGAATGAAAATAATAATAATCTAAACCACCAATTTCTAGGAAATATAACTTTTCCCCTACGTAAGTAAAATCATGCATGCATACTATAAAATCCTTTTTTAAATCGCTACGTAACTAAATATAATTATGAAGAACTTACCCGAAAAACCATTTTTATTTTAAAACCCAGCGGGACCCACGAAATCATGAGCAATGAAAATATCTCGTGGTTTGCAACCATGCTTGAAAACCCTCATTGAAGGCGCTTAAAATTATAAGAAATCCTGGACTTAAAATACTATAAAAATATCCCACCATCCCTCTAATGTAATCCCGAGATGTAACTCGATATCCGGGGTCGTCCAACAAGTGAACAAGCCCTCCTAACCACTGCCGAAAATACCTCAAAGCAATGGCCAAAAACCGAGAGGTCCAACCTGGGGACCTACTCTCCACATATCCAAAAGTACCTCAAAGATATGCGGACGTAACCCTGTACTACGCGTAGACAGCCTCAACGAGCGTAAGGCAAAAAATACCTCGACGCCAATTGTCAGAGAAATAACCCTCAATGAGCACATGAAGGAAAATACCTCGACGTCATGCGTCGGAGAAATAACCCTCAACGAGCACATGACAAAAAATACCTCGACGTCATGCGTTGGAGAAATATCATAATATCCGGGGATGGTAATGATAGAGAAAAATCGTAATCTAAGTTCAAAATCCAATAAGTTTTTTTTTTTTTTTACCAGAAGATCAGAAACTTTATTAATAACGAATAGAGACACCATCATCATATGCTAAGGTGTCAAACAACCAATCTGTCCCTAACTCATCCCAACAATGGTACCCACTAGTCTTAGAAACAAAACTAGCTACAAGGTGAGCAACTCTATTAGCTTGCCTGGAAGCATAAACAAATTGAACCCTCTCCAGTCTTGAGGCCATTGCATGAATATAAAAAATAATACAGTCAAGATCAACATCACCATGGTTCTGGCCAAGAAGGATCTGGACCAGTCCCAAAGCGTCAGACTCCAGCACCACCCGCTCGTGGCCAACCAGTAAACAATGGGAAAGGGCACTACGCATCGCCTCTGCTTCAGCCACCAAACTCGACTTCAGACAAAGACCCCATTTCCCTCCTGCACACACTAGTAATCCAAAACTATCCCAGATAACCCAACTAACCCCTCTGCTCACATATCTCGACACCAAGCACCATCACAATTAACCTTTCGGAGGCCCATGGCCGGTTTCTTCCAAATATGCATCGTCGCATCATCACTCGAATCTAGGGGTCTAGGATGTGAGAAATGTCCGCCCAAAGCCGGAACTCCAAGCTCCAAAAAAATCCGACACACCCTTGAGGAGCTCGGCAATGGCCTCCTCCGGGTGAATAGGACTCCCCTCAAACACCATCCGATTCCGACATTTTCCTATTCTCCAAAGTCCAAATGTGAGTGTCTGAATCAGTTCCACCTTATGGGGAAACCGGTGAAATTCAGTAATCAAGCACTTCCATATACCCTGAAAATCAGTACGCTCCAAAGCACATACATCAAGCATAACGGGGCTTCCAAACCAGAAAACCTTGGCGAAGGGGCAATGAAAAATAGGTGGACCTCGGTTTCCACATCAAGACCACATACCGGGAAAACTGGATCCACCAACAACCGTCGCCGGACCAAGTTGGCTGAACCATCAATGCACTGCTGCAACCCCTCCATATAAATTGCTTAAGCTTCGGTGGCACCTGCATCGCCTATATGTGACTCCACTTCAGACCCTTATCCGACAAGGAGCTGGACTCCCCTTCCCCGCGTCTACCTAGCTCCCCATTTCTATGGAGATACAATGCAACCCCATACGCCGACTTCACCGGATAACATCCAGTGGTGATAAAATGCCACATCCACCTATCATCTAAGCCCCACCGGCTAAGAGGTAACCGAAGTATAGCATGGGCCTCCTCATGCCGAAAGCAACGGGTTATCAGCTCAGCCTTCCATGTGTGAGTATCCTGATCAATTAAATCTTTCACAGAATGAGGAATATCAGGGTGGGAAGAGGTCACCTTGAATGTGTATGGAATTGGCACCCACGAATCAGATGTAGCCTGTACTTGCACACCATCCCCAATCCTCCACCGCAAGCCCTCCTCCAGTACTTTCCGGCCTTGAAGAAGACCTTTCCACCCCCAACAGGACCTACAGCCTACCTGTGCCAGGAGGAACGAGCCATTAGGGTAGTACTTGTCTCACAACACCTGGGCTAGGAGCAATCTGGATAATGAATAATGCGCCAGCCAATCTTCCCCAGCATTGCCAAGTTGAAGCACTCCAAGTCCCGAAAACCAAGCCCACCCACTTTCTTAACTCGTGACACTTTCTTCCAGGCAACCCAGTGGATACCCCATTGGCCATTCTATTTTCCCCACTAGTAGTTGGCAATTAACTTCTCAATATCCCGACATACCCCCACTGGAAGCTTGAAACATGACATGGCATAGTTAGGCATGGCCATGGCCACCACCTTGATCAAAATCTCCTTCCCTGCGGGGATAGAAATTGCTCTGACCACCCCTACACCCTGTTGGTAATTCTGTTTCGGACTTCATCAAAAATAACCTTCTTCGATAGACCAAAATTCGCTTGGAGTTCAAGATATTTCCCAAACCCGTCCCATGCCGTAATCTGGCATCTCCGAGCCAGCCTCCCCCGTAGGCATCTAGGGCAATTCCCCCCAAAGAATAATGAACTTTTCTCCAAATTAACTAGCTGGCCAGATGCCACAACATAACAATCTAGGATATTCTTTACTTCATCAATCTCCCTGGCCGTAGCCCGACAAAAGACAACCGCATCATCAGCAAAGAACAGGTGGGTGATGCGCACATTACTGGACTCAAGAACGCGAAATCTGTGTAAGGCCCCCTCCTCCTCCCGACGATGGAAGAGGGCGGATAGTCCTTCCGCACAGACCAAGAACATAAACGATGACATGGGATCTCCCTGTCTAAGTCCCCGGCTAGGGGAGAAATAACCCGTTTCTTCCCCGTTGACCAATACACTATAAGAGACCGATGACATACATTCATACACAAAGCCACAGCACCGGTCATCCACCCCAAGTCCCTGAAGTATGTCAATCACAAATTTCCACTCCACCCTATCATATGCCTTTGCCATATCCAACTTGAGAGCCACATTCTTGTCTTCCCGTTGCCCACGAAGCTTCATCGAGTGGAGAAGGTCATGGACAACAAGAATATTATCCTGTATTTGGTGACCCGCCACGAAGGCTGACTGATTGACACTGATAATCCGATTCAACACCACTTTTAAACAATCAGTAAAGAGTTTCGGAATTACCTTATATATGACATTGCACAAGGCAATCGGCCACAGCTGGGACATCTTGGTTGGGCTAGGAACTTTGGGAATCAAGCATAGATGCGTATAATTGATTTTCCTCAGCAACCGTCCAGACCTCCAGAAATGCGCCACCATTTAAAAAATATCCTCCCCCACCACTTCCCAATTTTTTTGGAAAAAGCCTCTGGTGAATCCATCTGGTCCAGGGGCCTTAGATGGATTGATCTGAAACATCACCCTCTGCACCTCATCCCGAGTGATGGGAGTCACAAGAGCCTCATTTTCCTCCTGCGTGACCCACCGCCCAATAGACTCTAATATGGCTAGACATAGAGAGGGATCAGTAGTAGTGAACAGTCGTTCCAAATACTCCACCACTACTTGATTCATTTGGGGTCCCTCCTCTACCCACTCCCCTTCCCGGTTTTCAAGACCACAAAGTCGATTGAACCTTCGCCATTTAACTGTGGAAGCATGGAAGAATTTCGTGTTTTTATCCCCCTCGTGTAACCAATTAACCCGAGCCTTTTGTTTCCATTAGCATTCTTCTTCACGGATTAACCGTTTCAGCTCAACCTCTTTATGCCGAACCCACACACCATCAAAGGAGGGTTGGACATAAGCACTATGTAATTGCCTCTGTACTTCCTCAATAAGCACCTTGATGTTTCGCTGATTCCTCCTTCTCCACCCAAGCAGACCCGAACGCACTCCCTTCAATTTCTCATAGACGTGAAATGCTTTTGAGCCTCTGGTCTCCTGGTGCCAGCACTCCGCAATCATCCGCCTGAACTTCTGGTCATTCCCCCATCTAGGGTAAAAAACAAACCGACCGCCCCCCCCCCCCCCCCCCCCCCCCCCCCCCCCCCCCCCCCCCCCCCCCCCGGCCGGCGCGAAGACGGAGAAAGACATAGGTGCATCATTAGATGGTCAGATCCTTCCATAAGAATGTGATGAAAAGTCGCAGCGGGGTATAACTCCACCCACTCCGCTGTGGCCAAACCACGGTCCAATCGAGCCTGGATGAATCCTGTGTCCCTCTTGTTCCTCCATGTAAACGGGTGCCCTTGGTACCCCAAATCGAGTAATCGGTTATCCGCCACAAACTCCCGAAAAGAATGCATTGAATTTTCTATCCGAATAAGGCCCCCCTATTTTTCAGTGACTGGTAACACATCATTTAAATCCCCTAGCAGAAGGCAAGGATCCACACACCTGGCTATCCGAGTCCCCAAACTTTGCCATTGATCCGCTTGGATCCTATCATATGTACTTGCATATATAGAGAAAAAACGCCAAGTATAACCAAAAATAGCATCCTTTATTAAAACTTCAATAATAAATTCGCCATATTTAACTAACATAACTTGTTGAACATCCTTCCAGAAAATGCATATGCCGCCACTCAAACCCCGTGGCTCAATAGCGTGCATGAAAGGCATGCGCAACTTATTTTTTAGGTACTCAAATCATCTGCTATTATTTTTCGTCTCCAATAGAACCACAATATCCAGTTGGTAGAGCAAAGTTTGATCCACCAGGTTATGAACTGTCAACGTACCTCCGATACCCTGACAGTTCCAGCATAGAACATTCATGGCGATTGGGAAGAGGTGGACCCTGCCCCCCTTCGCTCAAGAGACCCATTTAGGTCGGTCCCGACCACCTGAGAAACACAAACGTCCACCCTACACTCCAGCCGTCTCCGTCTAGCCACCCCAGCCCTCCCACTCGATGAGGCCCCCGTACCTTCCATTGTCTCCCGACCTCGCTTCCCCCGCTGACCTTCCACCCTTCCGCTCATGATAAAAGGCATACGATGAAAGGGATCTGACTGCTGGGAAGCATGGACCTCATTGTCTGCACCGTCCTCGCCATTCTACTCGGTGATAGTAGCACCTCCTGCTCATAACTTGACACCTCGTCCGCACCTTCCCTTGAGACTAGAGTGGTTCCCCCAGCCATAGGCTGCATAGTAGGGACCTCGGCCTGCGGAACCTGCCCCGAAGTATCTCATTCTTTCGTCTTCCCCATCACATCATCCCCTTGGCCGGTCACCCCTCCCTGATCACTAACTGGTCGAGGGTTTTCTGTACCCCCATGAAGACACCCGCCCCTGCCAATCAATCCAGCATAAAATGCTACCGCTAGGACCCGTGTCCTTCGGTCCTCTTCCTCACATTTCTTGCTGATCGACGCAGCCAATCCCGAGGCCACCCCAATCGCCTCGGCCACGCCCCCGGCCTCCTAACCCGAAATTCTCCCTGCCATTGCCCGGGCGGCGGACAACACTCTGTAATGGTCGACCCCGGAGGTCCATCTCGACCTCCAAACCCCGGAATGCATGACCCCGAATCTCCCCCTCACCCTCCATCAATGAAGAGGGACACCTTCGGGTATTGTGGCCTAAGGAACCACACACCAAATAGTACACTAGTAGCATCTCATACTTGAACCCCACCCAAAGTTGTCCTTCCACCGCGAACTCCACAAATGTCCCTCGCATCAGGGGGATCATCCACCCTCATCCAAACCCTATTACGAACAAATCGGCCAATACAATCCTTCCCCCATGAAGTATCAACCTCCAGAACAGCCCCCTCCTCCTAGATGACCAACGTCTCCATAAAATTCCAAGGTTCCATATCAAATACTCGCTGCATGTCCTGTTGGGTCACAAAGCATGCCAGAAATTTTTTCCCCCCAATCACACGGATGGAGACCCCATCGCATCCCTTCCACAATCTTGAAAATAGCCGCACAAAGGCCTCCCCGTTGATACCTTTATCCGTAACTACCTCCGCCACCAAACAGAACCGGAAGCCAATCGGGAGGTTTTCTACCTCCGCCTGGAGTACTCGGACCCCTGCCTTTTCCCTCTCCGAGAGTCGGAGATTGGATCCGAACTGGTGTTCCAGTTCCGCCAAGTCTATTCTTCTCCCCAAAACAGTCCGCTACCCCTCTGTTTGAACCGCACCTGATGCGACCGGCACTCCACCCAGCCACGCCGTACACGCCTGGAAAGGACACGGTGTTGGCCACACAAGTGACCAAGCCCCACTCCCTATCTGCTGCAGTCCCGATACCCTCACAGAAATGATCACACGGCCCCCGGCCTTGCACACCGACGTCTGAAAGCTTGACGATAGTCCGGCGCACCTCCGCACCACCTTGTCGGCACTCCCCGTGATAACCAAACCCGACGACAAACGACAAAATTTGCCAGCTACCCGTCCCTTTTCTTGCAAAACCCTAGCAGACCAAACCCTAAACTCTCCTAAACGAGAGACCAAAAATTAGAAAATCCATAAAGTACAAGTTCAAAATCAAATAAGTTCAAACTCATAAACCCCAAATCTATGAAACCGGGTTTAATGCCCAAAATAAATTCAAAAACGTATTTTAAAAATCCATAACCAAATTAAATTATTAGAACAATTATTCCAAATTTTGAAATTCATAAAAAAAGTAAATCCTTATGGAATAATTATTCCAAAATCACAAAAATCCACATTTAATAAAAATATAAGTATGCGTGCATTATTATTTTAAAAAGTCAAAATCTACCCACCAAAGGTCCGAATAACTCAATATTGAGCTGTACGCTCTTCTACCGTCCACGGAGCGCGATCGCCTGTCAAAATCAAATAAGTTCAAACTCATAAACCCCAAATCTATGAAACCGGGTTTAATGCCAAAAATAAATTCAAAAACGTATTTTAAAAATCCATAACCAAATTAAATTATTAGAACCAAATTTTGAAATTCATACAAACAGTAAATCCTTATGGAATAATTATTCCAAAATCACAAAAATCCACATTTAATAAAAAATGAATAAAAATATAAGTATGCGTGCATTATTATTATAAAAAGTCAAAATCCGCCCACCAACGGTCCGAATAACCCAATATGAGTTGTACGCTCTTCTACCGTCCACCGAGCGCGATCGCCTATCAAAAGTAACATTCGGGATTATTAAACGACAATTAAAACCTAAAATCCACCAACAACCCCCCCCCCCCCCCCCCCCCCCCCCATAAACTCTGGGAGTATATGTGTGTTCTAAGACGTACAACGTAATTTTGAACGTCTAAAACGACCCAAAACGAACTCCTATTGACCCGAAACCTGTACTAAAAGGTCTGGAACGTTGAAAGCATGAAAACACGATTTTCCCGAGCCCGGAGAGAGGCCGCACGCGCCGCCTTTGTATTCTGTCCTTCCTAGGGGTGTCACTGCACAACTCTGTCGCCCCCTACCTCCCTCTCGCCGGATTCTGCAGTGGCCAGCCGGAACCTCCATAACCACCCATATTTCAAAGCATCCTAATTCTCTCATTTCTCATTTCAAAGCATCCAAATGGAGAAACCTCACTTGTGGTGCCTGGAAATTGGCCGGAAAGTTTCAGTAGTACTGTTCACCTTCGTATCTCCTTCCCCCAACGCCGCCAACCTCGATGGTGGGTATGGTTGAGCTCGAAATGAGGTGAGGAAGATGATGGTATGATTTGTTGGTTGTGGTTTGGCCTAAAATGAAAAATCACAAGGTGGGGGTGTTTGTGTTCTTCTTCGACAGAGAGAGAGATCGAGAGAGGAGAGAGAAATAGGATGGAAAAATCTGGAAAATGGAATTTAAAATATCTGATTACACAAAATTACCAAACTACCCTTGAACCTTCCAGTCCTATAACTCTCTCATCCGAACTCCATTTTTTGCATGCCGCCTGCCTACGAACTTGTGAGTTCAATACCTACGCAACAGTCCAAAATTAATTTCCAAAATTGACTCCGAACAAAAAGTGACTTTCGAACCCCTATGTGAAATCGTCAATTTCTAAATTAATTTATGAAAATTCACTAATTAAAAATACGGGTTGTTACAATACTTGCCTATTGACGGATTTGGATAGGTTTCTAGAACAGGAATAATGTATGTGGCAGCAACGGTCATAGATCAGCTGGTTGAAGTTTAGTGACCGCAACACTAAGTATTTTCATGCTTGTGCGAGACAAAGGGGGCGGGTGAACCTGATTCAAGGCATATTTGATACCCATGACCGGTGGTTTCAATCTGAGGAGGCGGTGGGTGATGTGTTTTGCCAGTATTTTGGGAACCTCTTTGGGTGGAGTGGCATTTTGTGGAAGCAGTTATGACCATATTAGTTTTCGATGAGAGATGGGTTAAGCTAGTGATGGGATGTGTCACTTTTGTGTCTTATATGGTTAAGGTTAACGACTCAGTGCAGGATCCAATTTCTCCTACCGGGGGTCTCCGGTAGGGGGATCCTCTATCTCCCTATTTGTTCTTGTTCTGTGCAGAGGGATTGTCGGCGTTGCTTACTCAAGCTCAACATCAAAAATTAATTCGAAGGGTGAAGGTGGCTCCTAGTGCTCCATATTTTTCTCATCTTTTCTTCGTTGACGATAGTCTTCTTTTTTGCAATGCCCATCTGGGTGAGTGTCAGGCTCTTTTGGGGATCCTTCAGCAATATGAGATTGAGTCCGGACAGAAGATTCACTTTGAAAAGTCAGCTGCCTGCTTTAGTCCTAACACGGACATGATTATGAAACAGCTTGTAGCATCAATGTTAGGGGTCAGAGTGGTGGACTCCCATGAGAGGTACTAGGGGCTGCCTACATGACTCAGCGAAGCAAAAATAGGATTTTAACAGAGTGAGGACTCCCTTTGGGCCAAACTTTAGGTATGGAACTCAAAATTGCTAACAACGGCTAGCGAGGAGGTGCTTATCAAAGCTGTGGCCCAAGCTTTACCAACTTATTCGACGAGTTTGTTCCAACTTCCACATGGAGTGTGTCAGGATCTATCTTCAGCTATTGCAAAATATTGGTGGGAAAAGGAGGGCCGAAGAGGTATTCATTGGTTAGGTTGGCAACATCTGTGCAAACCAAAGAGCTTGCGAGGACTGGATTTTAAGAAATTTGAAGCTTTTGACAGGACAATGCTGGCTAATTAAGCATGGAGAATCTTTGTGAACTCGAATACTTTGGTCTCTAAACTTTTAAAGGCCCGATATTATCCTGATGGGGACCTACTTAACGCTGAGATGGGATTGAACCCTTATTTGATCTAGTGTTCAATCAGTTGGGGTAGAGATGTTATCAAAGACGATCTGAGATGTCAGGTGGGAGACGGGAAATGCATCCGAGTGTTCTATGACACGTGGGTGCCTAGACTGATGAAGTACAAGCCAATATATACTGGTCTCCTCCCTAGGGATGCTCGTGTGTCCTCTCTTCTCACTCCTCAGGGGGGTGGAATGTTGAGTTGCTAAACCAGGTGTTTGATGTAGATAATGTGGAATCTATTCTTTCAATACTGTTAGGCATGGTCAGAAGGAGTGTAGATAGACTGTATTGGGGTTTTACGAAGAACAGGTAGTATAACGTTAAATCTGGATATAGGGTAGCTCTATCCCTATTTGAATCCCAAAGAATTGGAGGGGCGGGCCCATCAAGTGAGGAGGCTTTGACGTTCTTCTGGAAGAAGGTTTGGTGTCTCAGAGTGCCAGGAAAATTTAAGTTGCTAATGTGGAGGGCTTGTCGTGATATTCTGCTTACTGCTCTCAACCTCCACCGACGGAAGTTGCTTCCTGATCCCATCTGCTCTCGATTTGGAAAGAAGGCATAACCCACTCTTCATGCTCTGTGGCATTGCAAGATGAGTCGAAAGCTAAGGTTACAAGTCTCATTTGCTATGGTTTTAAAGTTGAAAGTGCATCTTTTGCATATTTCTTTCAGGAAGCGATGAGAGTTTGCAGGGGAAATCAATTAGCAAAAATTGCGTGGCTCTGCTAGGAAGCTTGGAACCTCTGCAACCAGGTTGTTCACGATAGAAGGGATCTCAATTTAGGCATGGTGGCAGGTGCACTTCTGGAAAAACAACGATTGTTCAATGAGCTAGCGCATCAATGCTCCATGACGATCGTGCGCAACAGGATGCAATGGCAGAAACCCCCTATGTTATGGCACAAGCTCAACTGCGACGGGGTGGTAGGTCGACAAGGGCTGCTCAGGGGCGTAGGAGGCGTGCTCCAAGACCATCAGGGACAGCTGGTGGCGGGTCAGCAGCAGGCCCATCTGGTCTTTCAGTTGAAAGGGTGGAGCTGGCTATCATCTGCAGGGGGCTAGTACTGGCGAAAGACATGGGGATGGACAACCTGGAGGTGGAAACTGATTTTCGAACTGTGGTGGAACTGATGAACGATGGTACCAATTGCTAGAGAAGTCTGAGCATACTCACGACCGATATTATTTGGCTGTTGGGTAGTTTCAGACAATCCCGTATTAGTTTTCATCACAGGGAGGCAAACTGCGTGGCGCATGGCTTGGCGCAGGCAAGGTTGCGAGATTAGGGGACATGGACATGGGCGGATGAAGCGCCTCCCTGGGTGCAAACTCTTGCCCAAGGAGATATGGCGCAATAGGGTTTCTGAAGATGAGGCAGGGGCTGCTTCCAGCTATATTTTGCAGAAGTAGTGTTGATTTGAGTGGTAGTTTGGTTCTTGCCTGGGCTTATTGTTTATGTTGTGAGGCAGGTTGTGAGTGAAATTTTGCTTCTAATGTTTTCATGTTTCCATTGTGTTAGGGTGGGGTACTCTTTCCTGTGACCGAATTTTCCCGAATAGCAGGTTTTATGACAAGGGTTTTGATGAGGCCCCATTTAGCCCTAACTGTAACCTTTCTCTATCTTGCAATGAATAGAACCTAAAAAAAACATACTCAGTCTATCTGCCTATGTTGACGAATTTATATGCATGAAAACAATGTTGACAAGAGCTAAGTTGACCTCTCAAAACACTCCCTTCTCTCTTTAGTGAAAGAAAGAAAATCTAAACCCTAGCTACTGCCGGCCATGGCTTTGGCTGGGGTCGGTGGCAGTCCTCTCCTCCTTCCCCTCTTCCCTCTCCCTCTCTTCCTTCTTCCCCCTTCATTTCCTTCCATCCTTGATTCCTCCCTTCTTCCTTATTTCTCTTGGCTGGCGACGGCGACTTTGCCTTGTTCCTATCGACGGATTTGTCTACAGGTCTATTACTTTGACCACAGTGATGCTAGCTCTCGGTCATTGTTGAGGCTGCATCGTTGGGTGCTGCTTCTTTAGCTCGCGCCTGTTGCTTTGGCTCGAGGTTGCAACTTTGTCCTCGCCTTGCAACTGCGTCTCTGCTTGTAGTTGTGGCGTCGGCATGAGGCTCAGCTTCGTCCTCGCCTTTCGGTTGCGACTCTTCTTGCAGCTACCTTGGTTCGGCTTATGGCTGCGGCCTCGACTCGGCTTGCAGCTTTAGATCGAATTCTACTCCAGATCTAGTGATTATTATGCTCCATTAGGTTATTCCAATTGGTTGCTGCCTCTGGCTGCTATATCTTGTTTAGGGGTAAATTTGTTAACCTTAATTGTTTATAGTTCGTTTGAATTAGTTATATTTGTAAATATACCTATAGGAATTTTTCTTTTTTCCTAAGGTGTGTTTTTTCACTGTTCACCGTTTATTTGGAGGCGAGTACGTAAGTGAGTTCTTTTTTTCTCTATGAGGTATTCCTCTTATAAATATGTGATCTAGAATATTGAATCTTGGACTCTTTATTTACGGGTTTGTTTGTGAGTATGCATAAAATAGTTCTTGCTTTCTTCTGAAGTATACCTCTTATAAACTTGTAATTCCAATATTTTTTGAATGATATTACTTACCTATCAAAAAAATAAAAAAATTAAAACTTATCTAGGAAGGCTAGATTGTTTTGACTCGGGCTAGATGGGTGCACTGTTCATGGACATTGTATTTCCAAATTTGCTATTTCTGCAGTGAAATCTCCCCTTTACCCTTCTGTTTCACGTTGTAGTTACTGTTCAATTACTGGCATGCCCTTACTTGACAGCTGCCAGCGCTTCTTTTCTTCAGACAGTTTGCGGCAGCTCAGCATTGCTTCCGTTCTTCTATTCTCTTCGACATTCCAAGTCTATTCTCTGCGTGACTCATGGACAGCTTTTTTTACTTAAAGCTTTGTTTTTTGTCTTTGAGTGAGTTAGAGCTTCGTTTTATTCGAATTTCTCTTCAACTTCGCTTTCTTCCGTCTTCTGCTTGCGTTGCTGTCGCCGGAGGAAGGACGAAATAGAGTGAGGTTGCTCTTCGTTAATTAATTTATGATTCAGTTAAATTGTTGGGTTAGGTTTCGTGGGTTGATTGTTTTGCATGTGGATTTTTTGAAAGGGTTGAGCAGGAAGAAGAATTTCACGTTGCCTTTGGGTGGTTTCTCAGGTAATTTTATTTTAGTTTGAATTTCTGTAGGTTTTTACAGTAAGGTGTTAGCTTTAATTAATTCATGATTAAGTTAGATTATTGGGATAGGTTTGATGGGTTCATTGTTTTGCATGTTTATTTGCCAACATTCTTGCTGTTGCGTCGATCTTGAAGGAAGAAAGAGGTGCGTCGGTCTCGGCGGAAGAAAGGGGAAATAGAGTAACATTTTAGTGATTCTTCTTTCCAATTTCAGTCTTCCTCAATCTTCTTTGCGATTTCAGTCTCAGTATTTCAGTCTTGGAGACTTATTGCTGCTACTTTCTTCTTTGCTGCTACATTCTTGCTGCTGCGTTGGACTCGGCGGAAGAAAGAGGAAATAGAGGGTGGGATTTTAGCTTTTGGTTTAATTAATTCTTGATTGGGTTAGATTGTTAGGATAATTTTGGTGGGTTGATTGTTTTGCATGTCGATTTTTTGGAAGGTTTGAGGACGAAGTAGAAGCTGGTGTTGGGTTGATTGTTCGTGTTGGACAAGTTTTAAGGTAAATCTTCGCTTATGGTTATAAATGATTTGTGTTCTTGCAATTGGGTTTTGTTACTTCAATATGGAATTTTGGTTCCATTGATTTACAAGATTTGAACTTTTGGGTTGTTACTTCAATATGGGTTTTGGTATATCCTGTCAAGAATGAAAGCATGAGCAATCAAAATGGGTTTTGGTATATCCTGTTACTTCACAGTGTGAAAATCTGTCTGAATAGTGTTTGACAAACATAGGAAAAAAGTGTTGACATGTCAACTGTAAGAATACTCTTTGTCTATGAAAACAATGGGATTATTAGTATTCTTATGTTTGTTTTGTTTTGTTTTGAACTTTGGACTGAGTTTTTGAGGACTGGAATAGTATTTTTTCTATTTTTCAATTGTGTATAGATGGAATGATGATGTTTCTGAACTTGCTGAATTGGTGATAGATAAATTGCTGTGAAAGCTGGTTTGGCTAATTGATGAATTGAGGGATTGATGATTTTGCTGAACTTGGTTGAATTGATGATTGATAAATAGATGATTTTGTAAATTTATGGCTATAAAAGATTTGTATTCTTGCAATTGGGTTTTGTTACTTTAATTTGGAATTTCAGTTCCATTGATTTGCAAGATTTGAACTTTTGGGGTTTTGATTTGCAATTGTGTATATGCAAACACGGCTTGAATGGTTACCTTTCATGTGCATCCTGATAACAACCAGAGAACAAACTGTATATGCTTTGATTCATTTTACACAATTTGATTCCCTTATGCTATGATTTTACCACAAGGGTGCTGATAACAAAGAATCAAAACTGAATCTCTTTCATGTCTTACACAGTTACCGTTGATAACAAAAACTGGGGAGAAGAATATCCATCAAGTTTATCCTTTGATTTGGTACCAAGCCTAGCATTTTTCTGTTGCCTAATTTCTATTAGAAAACAGAGAACTAGTATCTGACATATCTAGGGTATCATGTGTATCATATCATATCTACTATCTAGCTAAGGCAGTCAATTAGGCAATTTGGTTTCATGAGACGGGTTTTCCTATTGTACTGATGATAAGAATTATTGTCTATTGATATATCTACTATCATGTGATAGCTTGATAGGCAAAGTAGAATTGCCTTAACACAACTATTAGGCTATACCCTAATACGCTAATTGCCTTATCTGATAGTATGTGTATGCATATCAATGGGGATGAATATCTTTTGTCTGACATATATGTCATAGGCAAAAGATATTAATGGTCAATCTACTATTGGTGCTTTAGTAGCTATACAATGACTACGCAGTGATATCATTAATGGGCAGGCTTGAATACATAATAGCCTTTTGAACTAATTGCCTATCCATATGCTAGCAGTGATATCATTAATGGGCAGTCTATCTTTGCTATTAAGCCATATCATTAAAAGAAAATGATAAGCACTTTTCTTCAGTATATCAATTTATTGAAGAGTGCAATTAGTTCCAAGTCTTTTATGTTTTTGAAGTTATGGTTTGGAATTTTGATTATTGTTTCCACAGCTCTTTTCATGCGTTTTCGAAATTTTAGTTTAAAATTAGTCTGGTGTGATGCTTATACTAATATTACTCTGATTTTTTGCTGAATAATATAAATCATTTGCGTTAAATCTTGGGGTGTGGAAAGGGATCAAAAACCTGTTTTTTTGGAGTAATTCTTAATTTTATGTTCTGAACCTAATCAAATGGGATATGGAAACAAAGCAGTTACTGTTATTTGACAGTTGGATGACCTTCCAAACAACGCAGATATGTTCATTGATACTTAACATTGATATGTACATTATTACTTAACATTGATATGTACATTATTACTTAACATTGATATGTACATTATTACTTAACAGTGATATGTACATTATTACTTCACATTGATATGTACATTATTACTTCACATTGATATGTACATTATTACTTAACATTGATATGTACATTATTACTTAACATTGATATGTACATTATTTCTTAACATTGATATGTACATTATTACTTAACATTGATATGTACATTATTACTTCACATTGATATGTACATTATTATTTCACATTGATATGTACATTATTACTTAACATTGATATGTACATTATTACTTAACATTGATATGTACATTATTACTTAACATTGATATGTACATTATTACTTAACATTGATATGTACATTATTACTTAACATTGATATGTACATTATTACTTAACATTGATAGGTACATTATTACTTAACATTGATATGTACATTATTTCTTAACATTGATATGTACATTATTACTTAACATTGATATGTACATTAACATAGCAGATATGATACAAAAAACACAAATATGTACATTGATTATGTCTCAATATCCCTGTTGTGAAGTTGTGAAATTTACTTAACATTGGTTTTCACAATTTTCAGTTTGAGATGGGGTATTATTCATCCCCTTCAAGTTCAATTAATTTGACTAAAATTCAACATTATTGTACAGAGAATTAGTGAGTCTCAAGGAAGTGAAGCTCAAATAGATAAGTGAGTCTGGTGGATGATTGTTATATCTATCTCTTGGTTAATTTTTTATTTTTATCTTTTTATATCATCATAGAATTAAAGAGAATTAGTTGCTTTTCTTCTTATTTTTTGGTTCTATATGATTTCTTTTGTTTCAGTTTTATTGAGATGTATGTTAGGTCTCCTTCGGTAAGTGAAGAAGCACGAATAAATGATTGGATCAAGGTGCGTCAGTCAGGTATAAGGTACTATCTGTTTTACATGTATTCTACATGATTAAAAATGGTTCTTATGCAAGCCTTGCAGTCAGTGATGAGTAGGGTCATTGGTTGGGGATTTTATAGGAGTTGACTATTTATATCTGAAATTTTGTTAGAGGGCTACTCTTTAAGTTTACAAAATGATTTGGTTGCTCAGATTGAGACTGAATTATGTTGCCTCTTGATTCTGCATTTAAATTCAAATGGCTTATAGATATGTATTTTATCAATTTCTTTTTTTTTTTGCTTTCTGCTTATAATCCCAACTTTATGAATATATTAGATATTTCATAACATCGGACTTGCTAAGTTCTATTGAGATGGTTGTTCAAATCCTAAGTGGTTGCTTCATGTACTTAAATGATGTCAAGGTATCTTATCTTTTCTCATGTTCTTCCATAATACAATGATGAAGCCACACAAATCTTAATCATTTTTATTTTATTGCATGCAATATCAACGTTTTTGATAAGTCTGAATCTTAGCAGTTGAAAAGATGGAGACATTCCATTATTTTCTGTGGGTGTTTCATTTTGAAAAGTGAATGAGCAATATTATTGGTTTTTTTTTAGATCCATTGTCACCTAGGAATTAGAACGAAATTTATATGGAATTTCCCAATAATTAACTTGGCTATCAAATTCTTGGCTTGAACAGTTTAGCAATAATTAACTTGGCTATCAAATTCTAGATTAGTTTCCTTAATATTATCTTTTTCCTTTCAATCAAGGACCATTACAAAACCACCAAAAAACCGCGTGATGACTGCATTTACATAGTCAATCTCATATGAGTTAGGTTCACAAAGTTTTGAGTTGTGATTACTGAAGTTGTACAGCAAGAGAAATATTTGTTGGAGGAAAGAATTACCAATACAATGAAGATTCATCTTTATTTGTTGAGGATATATATAATTCACGTTAATTGTCCTTGAACTGCTTATTGGGATCAGATTTGTGTGTATCTGTTCATTTGAGTTTATTTATTTTATTGTATTTTGTGTGTAAAGAGTTCTTTCTGTAAATGAAAGGGCAAACAGAGGAACTGTTTATTTACGGAGTGGTCTGAGATTAGTGGTGTGTATATGTAATATTACCTAACCAATTCTATCAACATCTAAACAGTCTGTGAATTCGCATATTAACTATAATATTTTATGGACAATTGTGTTCATTATCTATTTTATTACTTTTATTTCTTACTATGATTTAAAAAAAATTTAAACATTAAATGAGACCGCAGCATCGCTCCAGTGTCATTGCTACTACAAGCTATTTGGTATATGTAATAAACTTACGTTCTTAGCATGATATCTATATAGACGGAACACACAAAAACTCATTAAGCACGAAGAGAACAAGAAAATCGAACGACACTAGAACAATGTATTCTATTTAAAGTTATAAATTGTGATTTTTATATTTTCAATAAACTTACTAACATTCAGATTTTCTATTAATTTAGAAAACGTTAAATAATCAATAAAGTAATCATTTATTAATTAATTGATAAATTAATTAATTAATTAATTTATCGATTAATTAATAATTTATTAATTTATCAAGTTATTCTTTGCTTTCTTAATTTATCAAAAGTTCTCCAAATTTCCTCAATAAAAAAAAACATCTGCCAAAAATAGTTCTGAATTCCAAAAAATCTTCTGAAAAAATACTATAGACTCGTGGAGACGTCTACCATTATCCTGTAGCGATACTTTTTGAAAATTCCTTCAAAATAATTTCAGGGATTTTTTCTAACCCTTCTTCAAGATCCAAAATCATCTAAAATTAAACTTTCTACCAAAATTGAATTATAAATCCTGCCAAAATCTTTCCTAAAGCCTTTCAAGATTATAGAATAATCCCGGAGTCACATTGTATATAATTGATAAAAATTTACCTAAGTTACAGCCAAGATTGTCCCTTGGTAGACTTGGCCGACATTGAGATATTGGAGGTCCAACGTGAACATTCAAATTGGGGCCCCACATTCTTCGACACTCAAAGTGTCCATATATTGATATATGTATATATATATATATATATATATATATATATATATATATATATATATATATATATATGTTTCTAACACTTTTAAAAAACTATTTTAATTTTTATATCAAAACTCACAAAGATTAAAACTATGCCAAAAAACAATTACCAACACAATATAATCAAAAAACTATGCCAAAAAACAATTACCAAACAATATAATCAAAGAAGTACTTAAGTTCCTTAATTAATAATTTCTCAAAAAAACAATTACATATACTTAAAAAATATAAGGAAATTTCACTTAAATATCGCACGTCTTGCGTTTTAAGAGGAAAATGTCAACAAAGACGTGTGTCACAACTCTCTTTCCTAAATACTTTATTTGATTAGTGTCCTAAGCAAAAATTCTAAACCTATGAAGTCTATTTTATAAGGTATTTTTTTTTAAATACCATAAGGTTTCCACACCCGAAGGGTGGGCCTAATTCCTGCTCGGGGTGCGGCTTGCCCATTTATGTCACTTCGCTTGCCCATTCTCCTTCCGGAATAAAAACCTGCAATTTCGCTTAGCCACAAAGTGCTCTCAGCGAGTTTCGAACTCCTGCCAATTAGGCACCAGAAAATTCGCCCTATGGAGATGGCAGTTTGCCAACTACACCACACCTTGTGGTTATAATTTTAGATATTTGGTAGATAAGTATAATGTAATACGGGATTTATAATAATTTTGCATTAATTTCTTTTAAAAAATTATTTATGTTTGTATATAAACTTCGTATCTTTAAAGATAAAATTACCCCTATCTTGAGGTAAAGTGAGTCATTTTCAATTTCATGGGGTTGTCACGTAGCACTATGGTCTAGTTGTATTCATCTTTAGATGTGAGGTGGGAGGTCTCGGATATAAGATACAAGTGTAAATGAGCCTTCTTTTAATATATATAAAAAATACTTAACTACCTTTTTTGAGTGAGAATTTAAAATCTTTTCAAGACAATTTTTTTAACTGGAATTTACTATGAAATATGATATTGGTATTTTAAACATATGGAGTTAGAGGTGAAAGATAGAGTTACATTAATTTAAGGGTTATGTTATTTCCAGCTTATGAGGAAACTCAGTGTGGAAAAAATGTTGCCAAGCAAAATCATAAAAGCTGAATAGCCATGTGATCCTGAGTTCGTGTGTGTGTGTGTTTTTGTCTTTTTTTTTGCATGGGTGTATTGAACCCTTTTCATCATCACCCTAGATTGCGCTTAGATTTCAACAATCCAGATTAATTGACCATTTGTTACATCCCGTCCCGAATATACGACCAAGTATCGGGAATACCGGGGACTGGCCGACACCTAGACGCAGAGTCCAGGTGACGAAAGCCCAACTAAAACAATGTATTTTATGAAGTCTAGTGAAAGGTAAAATAGTAAACACTAAATTACCGTTTCACCTCGACAGCAGACAACTCAGAGCATAATTAAAATAAATGATGATCATCCTTAAAGCATCAATGCTTGAACTGATTGGTACCTTGTTACATCCTTCACGGGTAGTGTCAGCCCAGTCACCACGTGACTCCCTGCTCGTACTCATGAACCTTCTTCTGAAACCTGAGGGGTGCAAGCAAACGAATTGAGTGAACATATCCTAACCCCTCAGCAAGTAAGATATAGGCAACACATTATACAACATCCCGAAATCATTCAAAAGACATATGAAAGGAGGATTGAGTGACATCAAAATGATGCATAAATAATGACTGAACACACGTACTTTGAGACGTTTGTTCCCGTAAGTCCCCATGAGCTTCATCTCAATCCATACGGGGTTTCAAACTCTCCAACCATGTAATGCCTCGTAAATAGTGCAATTAACATTAATAAATCATAATTTAACCGTTATAATAACAACCCTAACCACCGTAAATTTACGCTCTCTAACGTTAATCAAAGTAACTTAGGATGTCCGGAACTAGCCCTAAACAAACTCCGATGGACCCCAAACCTACGCTATCAGATCTGGAACGTCGAAAGCATTAGGACATGACTCACCGGAGGCTGGGTGTAACGACCCGGACCAGAAATTAAATTATTTTGAGAATTGGACAATTTTACCCTCAGTTTTGGATGGGTTCGGGAGTCACTTTTTGACTGGCAGTACTTTTGGGAATTTTTCTTGGGTTGTTGCGTAGGTCTCGAACTCACGAGTTCGTAGACAGGCGGCACGCGGAAAACGGAGACCCGATGAGTTCGTTACGGGTCTAGAAGCTTCAGGGGCAATTTGGTAATTTTGAAAAGTTGGAATTATATAGATGATATTTTTCTCTCTCCTCGAGAGATTGGCCCGTGCAATCTCACTCCACCCGAAGACCTCCCCGTGTGAACATCGAAGACCCATTTTCATCGGATGGGTTTCGATCCGATTCGAACAAAACCAAGGTCGGGAGGATCTTCCCCGCGACCCCACGAGTCTTTTGGTGTAATCATCGGAGTGGGAGCACCTCCGTGGGCGACGGACGGAGGAGGGAGGTGAACCGAACCTTCTCGGCCGTTTTCCGGCCAAACCAGGTACGATCTCGGAACTTTGACCTCATATTTGGATTCCTAGTGAAAAGTAGATGAATTTACATGTGTAGATCGTGAAAAATGGTTAAGAAATGAAGAAATTAGAAAACCTTGAAGTTCGACCGGAAATGGGGGATTCCGGCGAACCAGACGGCGGCGGAGGTGGCTGTCCGGTCATCTTCTCCGGCCAGACTCCGGCGACGGTGAGGGCCGTCCGGTCGTCTTCTCCGGCGAGTCACCGGTAACCGGTCGAGTCGAGTGAACCGGTCGAGTCGAGTGAACCGGTCAAATCGAGTGAACCGGTCGAGTTGGACCGGGTCAGGTCGAGCCGGGCCGGGTTGGACCGATCCAGGCGCGTGAACACTGTAGCAGGCGCATGACCGGCGCGTGACAGTGCATGGGCGCGTGTTCTGACCTTCCGGTGGCGCGTGGCGGCGCGTGGGACTGTTCCCGAAGTCACGGCGGCGCCTGACTAAGGTTTTGGGACGTTCCGGATCAGATTTTGTTGGTTTCGAGGCCATAGGAGTTCATTTAGAGCTCGGTTGGGCAATCCCAGCGGTAAGGATTGACCGTGGAGAGGGTTTTGAGTTTGGAAAGTCAAGGTAGTTGGGTCATTATGGTGTAGGTGTTCTGAGGCCAGAGCGTACATGAATTTTGGGTTGGATGGTGATGGTAAGCGGATTTTGATTTATAAATTGTAATGTATGTATAAATATCTTCGATTTAATTACTGTTGTATATGGTTGTATCTATAAATTGTGATGCATGTATTACTATCCTCGATTTAAATACTGTTGTGTATAGGTGCAATGATTGCTGGATAATTGTTGTTCCAATATTTCAGTGGAAGTGTGTTGTGAGAAACGATATGGTTGTTGGATTCGGTTTTGATAGTGTTTGGACGTGGTAATTATTTGGGTACATGATTTTGAGTTGAAACCGTATTTGTGATAAATGATAAACAAAATATATACTTGATTTTGGATACAAAACCGATTTGATGGGGCCTAGAACCCGGGCCTTGGTTCCGTGTTGGCGGACTCCCGGTGAACCCCTAATATAAACAAAACTGATTTGATGGGGCCTAGAACCCGGGCCTTGGTTCCGTGTTGGCGGACTCCCGGTGAACCCCTAATATAAACAAACCGATTTGGTGGGGCCTAGAAGCCGGGCCTTGGTTCCGTGTTGGCGGACTCCCGGTGAACCCCAATATAAAAGGTGATTTTGCAGAGATTGTGGTCGAGTCCAAGTAGTACATATTCTAGCACACCCCAAGGGATACCCTGGTGGCTAGGAATATGATAGCCGAGAGATATGCCGACTGATGAGATATCATGGTAAAGAGAGTTATGATACGATATGATAGCCGAGGATATTTTCGGCTCTAATATGAACCAGACGACAATTGTTATGGGCCTAATCAACATATGAAAATACGTCGTCATCCGGGTTAGTGGGTTGGTGTGGGCGGTGACCCAGATGGACGAATTATTATTGGTTCACTAGTATCTGACTAGTTTGTTGTCTTGTGGTTTTCCAGTAGAGATGTCAGCAATGTCTGACTACTGACATTTGGTATCAGAGAGTATTTCTATTTGAACCACCACTATTCCGAGGTTTTGGTTTTGACCGGTATTTTATCCTGCGTCTGACAGTAGGAGTGATCAGTAAGTACAGAGATTTTGTTGGGAACCATGTAAAGTTTAATAAAAATTATTTAAGAATAAAGGGTATTTCTGGTAATTAAATGTTGAGGTAAAAGAGCTGTCAGACGGGATAAGGGTTCTTTCCGGGTTTCGAGGAAAAATTCGGGAAGGGTCCTTACAAGTGGTATCAAAGCTTTAGGTTAACTTCCTGCAGACCGCACACTTGTGTGCAAATTATTTAAGGAATTATGTTAGTGACCTTGAACTGAATAGGAGGTTGGTTCTTTAACCTGAGCTAGTGAAATTTCGGGGACAAAATTCCTTAAGGGGGGTAGATTGTAACGACCCGGACCAGAAATTAAATTATTTTGAGAATTGGACAATTTTACCCTCAGTTTTGGATGGGTTCGGGAGTCACTTTTTGACTGGCAGTACTTTTGGGAATTTTTCTTGGGTTGTTGTGTAGGTCTCGAACTCACGAGTTCGTAGACAGGTGGCACGCGGAAAACGGAGACCCGATGAGTTCGTTACGGGTCTAGAAGCTTCAGGGGCAATTTGGTAATTTTGGAAAAGTTGGAATTATATAGATGATATTTTTCTCTCTCCTCGAGAGATTGGCCCGTGCAATCTCACTCCACCCGAAGACCTCCCCGTGTGAACATCGAAGACCCATTTTCATCGGATGGGTTTCGATCTGATTCGAACAAAACCAAGGTCGGGAGGATCTTCCCCGCGACCCCACGAGTCTTTTGGTGTAATCATCGGAGTGGGAGCACCTCCGTGGATGACGGACGGAGGAGGGAGGTGAACCGAACCTTCTCGGCCGTTTTCCGGCCAAACCAGGTACGATCTCGGAACATTGACCTCATATTTGGATTCCTGGCGAAAAGTAGATGAATTTACATGTGTAGATCATGAAAAACGGTTAAGAAATGAAGAAATTAGAAAACCTTGAAGTTCGGCCGGAAATGGGGGATTCCGGCGAACCAGACGGCGGCGGAGGTGGCGGTCCGGTCATCTTCTCCGGCCAGACTCCGGCGACGGTGAGGGCCGTCCGGTCGTCTTCTCCGGTGAGTCACCGGTAACTGGTCGGGTCGAGTGAACCGGTCGAGTTGGACCGGGTCAGGTCGAGTCGGGCCGGGTTGGACCGGTCCAGGCGCATGAACACTGTAGCAGGCGCGTGACCGGCGCGTGACAGCGCGTGGGCGCATGTTCTGACCTTCCGGTGGCGCGTGGCGGCGCGTGACTAAGGTTTTGGGACGTTCCGGATCAGATTTTGTTGTTTCGAGGCCATAGGAGTTCATTTAGAGCTCGATTGGGCAATCCCAGGGGTAAGGATTGACCGTGGAGAGGGTTTTGAGTTTGGAAAGTCAAGGTAGTTGGGTCATTATGGTGTAGGTGTTCTGAGGCTAGAGCGTACATGAATTTTGGGTTGGATGGTGATGGTAAGCGGACTTTGATTTATAAATTGTAATGTATGTATAAATATCTTCGATTTAATTACTATTGTGTATGGTTGTATCTATAAATTGTGATGCATGTATTAATATCCTTGATTTAAATACTGTTGTGTATGGGTGCAATGATTGCTGGATAATTGTTGTTCCAATATTTCAGTGGAAGTGTGTTGTGAGAAACGATATGGTTGTTGGATTCGGTTTTGATAGTGTTTGGACGTGGTAATTATTTGGGTACATGATTTTGAGTTGAAACCGTATTTGTGATAAATGATAAACAAAATATATACTTGATTTTGGATACAAAACCGATTTGATGGGGCCTAGAACCCGGGCCTTGGTTCCGTGTTGGCGGACTCCCGGTGAACCCCTAATATAAACAAAACTGATTTGATGGGGCCTAGAACCCGGGCCTTGGTTCCGTGTTGGCGGACTCCCGGTGAACCCCTAATATAAACAAACCGATTTGGTGGGGCCTAGAAGCCGGGCCTTGGTTCCGTGTTGGCGGACTCCCGGTGAACCCCAATATAAAAGGGGATTTTGCAGAGATTGTGGTCGAGTCCAAGTAGTACATATTCTAGCACACCCCATGGGATACCCTGGTGGCTAGGAATATGATAGCCGAGAGATATGCCGACTGATGAGATATCATGGTAAAGAGAGTTATGATACGATATGATAGCCGAGGATATTTTCGGCTCTAATACCAACCAGACGACAATTGTTATGGGCCTAATCAACATATGAAAATACGTCGTCATCCGGGTTAGTGGGTTGGTGTGGGCGGTGACCCAGATGGACGAATTATTATTGGTTCACTAGTATCTGACTAGTTTGTTGTCTTGTGGTTTTCCAGTAGAGATGTCAGCAATGTCTGAATACTGACATTTGGTATCAGAGAGTATTTCTATTTGAGCCACCACTATTCCGAGGTTTTGGTTTTGACCGGTATTTTATCCTGCGTCTGACAGTAGGAGTGATCAGTAAGTACAGAGATTTTGTTGGGAACCATGTAAAGTTTAATAAAAATTATTTAAGAATAAAGGGTATTTCTGGTAATTAAATGTTGAGGTAAAAGAGCTGTCAGACGGAATAAGGGTTCTTTCCAGGTTTCGAGGAAAAATTCGGGAAGGGTCCTTACAAGTGGTATCAAAGCTTTAGGTTAACTTCCTGCAGACCGCACACTTGTGTGCAAATTATTTAAGGAATTATGTTAGTGACCTTGAATTGAATAGGAGGTTGGTTCTTTAACCTGAGTTAGTGAAATTTCGGGGACGAAATTCCGTAAGGGGGGTAGATTGTAACGACCCGGACCAGAAATTAAATTATTTTGAGAATTGGACAATTTTACCCTCAGTTTTGGATGGGTTCGGGAGTCACTTTTTGACTGGCAGTACTTTTGGGAATTTTTCTTGGGTTGTTGCGTAGGTCTCGAACTCACGAGTTCGTAGACAGGCGGCACGCGGAAAACGGAGACCCGATGAGTTCGTTACGGGTCTAGAAGCTTCAGGGGCAATTTGGTAATTTTGGAAAAGTTGGAATTATATAGATGATATTTTTCTCTCTCCTCGAGAGATTGGCCCGTGCAATCTCACTACACCCGAAGACCTCCCCGTGTGAGCATCGAAGACCCATTTTCATCGGATGGGTTTCGATCTGATTCGAACAAAACCAAGGTCGGGAGGATCTTCCCCGCGACCCCACGAGTCTTTTGGTGTAATCATCGGAGTGGGAGCACCTCCGTGGACGACGGACGGAGGAGGGAGGTGAACCGAACCTTCTCGGCCGTTTTCCGGCCAAACCAGGTACGATCTCGGAACTTTGACCTCATATTTGGATTCGTGGCGAAAAGTAGATGAATTTACATGGGTATATCGTGAAAAACGGTTAAGAAATGAAAAATTAGAAAACCTTGAAGTTCGGCCGGAAATGGGGGATTCCGGCGAACCAGACGGCGGAGGTGGCGGTCCGGTCATCTTCTCCGGCCAGACTCCGGCGACGGTGAGGGCCGTCCGATCGTCTTCTCCGGCGAGTCACCGGTAACCGGTCGAGTCGAGTGAACCGGTTGAGTTGGACCGGGTCAGGTCGAGTCGGGCCGGGTTGGACCGGTCCAGGCGCGTGAACACTGTAGCAGGCGCATGACCGGCGCGTGACAGCGCGTGGGCGCGTGTTCTGACCTTCCGGTGGCGCGTGGCGGCGCGTGGGACTGTTCCCGAAGTCACGGCGGCTTCTGACTAAGGTTTTGGGACGTTCCGGATCAGATTTTGTCTGTTTCGAGGCCATAGGAGTTCATTTAGAGCTCGGTTGGGCAATCCCAGCGGTAAGGATTGACCGTGGAGAGGGTTTTGAGTTTGGAAAGTCAAGGTAGTTGGGTCATTATGGTGTAGGTGTTCTGAGGCTAGAGCGTACATGAATTTTGGGTTGGATGGTGATGGTAAGCGGACTTTGATTTATAAATTGTAATGTATGTATAAATATCTTCGATTTAATTACTGTTGTGTATGGTTGTATCTATAAATTGTGATGCATGTATTAATATCCTCGATTTAAATACTGTTGTGTATGGGTGCAATGATTGCTGGATAATTGTTGTTCCAATATTTCAGTGGAAGTGTGTTGTGAGAAACGATATGGTTGTTGGATTCGGTTTTGATAGTGTTTGGACGTGGTAATTATTTGGGTACATGATTTTGAGTTGAAACCGTATTTGTGATAAATGATAAACAAAATATATACTTGATTTTGGATACAAAACCGATTTGATGGGGCCTAGAACCCGGGCCTTGGTTCCGTGTTGGCGGACTCCCGGTGAACCCCTAATATAAACAAAACTGATTTGATGGGGCCTAGAACCCGGGCCTTGGTTCCGTGTTGGCGGACTCCCGGTGAACCCCTAATATAAACAAACCGATTTGGTGGGGCCTAGAAGCCGGGCCTTGGTTCCGTGTTGGCGGACTCCCGGTGAACCCCAATATAAAAGGTGATTTTGCAGAGATTGTGGTCGAGTCCAAGTAGTACATATTCTAGCACACCCCAAGGGACACCCTGGTGGCTAGGAATATGATAGCCGAGAGATATGCCGACTGATGAGATATCATGGTACAGAGAGTTATGATACGATATGATAGCCGAGGATATTTTCGGCTCTAATATGAACCAGACGACAATTGTTATGGGCCTAATGAACATATGAAAATACGTCGTCATCCGGGTCAGTGGGTTGGTGTGGGCATTGACCCAGATGGACGAATTATTATTGGTTCACTAGTATCTGACTAGTTTGTTGTCTTGTGGTTTTCCAGTAGAGATGTCAGCAATGTCTGACTACTGACATTTGGTATCAGAGAGTATTTCTATTTGAACCACCACTATTCCGAGGTTTTGGTTTTGACCGGTATTTTATCCTGCGTCTGACAGTAGGAGTGATCAGTAAGTACAGAGATTCTGTTGGGAACCATGTAAAGTTTAATAAAAATTATTTAAGAATAAAGGGTATTTCTGGTAATTAAATGTTGAGGTAAAAGAGCTGTCAGACGGGATAAGGGTTCTTTCTGGGTTTCGAGGAAAAATTCGGGAAGGGTCCTTACACTGGGGCAGGGCCCACACGCCCTCACTCTACCCCACGCTGTCTAGGCTTCCAAAGGGGTGCCACTATGGGGTTCAGTCACCCTCTACCTCGCCTCACCGGCACCATGGCCGGAATTGCCATTAACGGCCGATTCCAAGCTTCTTCCCAAATCGTCAAAACCCAACCAAATTCAACATTCTAATAACCTAAATCCATCTACTCAATCCCAAGAATCCAAATAGAAAACCATTACCTGTGGTGGCTGAAAATCTCTTCGGAAATCGTAGTGACCCATTTCTTCCTAAGCTCACTGCGTCGCATACAGTGGACGATAACTTTGATGGACGGTACGGTCATGTTCATGAGGGGTAGACGAAGAAGATGGTGGTCTTGGGTTGGTCTGGGTGCAACCGATCATTTTAGATCCGTAACTTTCTTGTTCAAGCTCCGATTTCTGCATGCCACCTGTCTACGTACTCGTAAGTTCGAGATCTATGTAATGGTGCAAGGAAAATTCGCAAAAGAGTTCTCAATCAAAAAGTGACTTTCGAGCCTTGGAGAGTTTCAGGGGTAAATTGGTCAATTATGTAAATCCAATTCTCAATCACGGCCCTATAATTCTCTTTGGGCCCTTACTAAGGTCCATCTTCATGGTTGGCTCAATTTCATACTTTTCTTTAACCCGTGACACCCAGTTATTTAATTTACTTTTATTTTCTGAGATGGGTCATGTCAATCTTCCTCCCTTATAAGAATTTAGTCCTCGAAATTCTCTTAACCATATAATGACCCACTCTCAAGTTACTACTCGTTGTCTATCACTTACAAATCACTGCTACCACATTTCGAGTGTAGAAATTTATCTTTCCATTTCCATAGTCGGTAGTCATTTGAGTTACGTCTAACTCCAAAATTCCGCTGTGTACTCATCAATTATTTTCCATCATCTCGGACGGTCTTCACCATTTCGGATAATCATCATGATACCACTATCTTTCTCTGAGGTTCAATACGGATTCGTGTTTCCTAGTTTTCAACATTATCACATCATTCATAAAGTTAGCTCAGCACCATCCTCGAGCATAGTCACATCCGAAACATGAGAGTATGTGTAAATGTTTTCTCACAATCTCGGTTGACATTCATAGTTTCTTACAGTCACTATGACACAGTTATCTTTCTCCGAGATTCATTACGGAGTTGTGTCTAGTATTTTCTCACACACTGGCTCGGAATATCCTCGAGTGCATTCATCATCATTTTACTCAATTTTCCATTTAACAATCCTAGGCTCCCTGGCCAATCTGGAGCAACTACATGATCATCAATCATATCTCGGCACATTCCAACAATTACTTGATGAGTCGCCTGGAATAAGTGAAGATACTCAAATACTTCGAAAAGTCCTTCCTTGGACCGGTGTCCACATCACCATAAGTACACCATTCTCATTGTCATTCTAGCATAATTTAGTCCCCATGTATGGTTACTCGAACCATTATACCAAGGAGAAACCACTTATTGGGTTTGGTTGTCAAAGATAGCAATTACGCTTCTTTACTTTCTTCTCGACTGATATTAGGATTTGGCATATGTTCCTGCTTTTCTTTGCATTTATCTATGTTGCTCATCGTTTCCTTAATTTCATACACCGGACAACCCCAAATGTATCTTTATACTGTTATGACCTCCCCAGGATCTCAATATCTCGTATATCCACACTGAGTTGATTCACATCATTTCACCAATTAACTATCGCACATGGGCTGTCATAAGCCCCTACATGTCCCATCCAAATGATCTTACCACCCATCACTAGTACTCTATGGTCTCTTTCCTGCTTTCATACGTTGAGGTCGTCGCCTTCGAACGTAGTCCAGCAAAATTTATTTAGTTTTTGGTAATCACATCAAAACCGATTATCATGACTCACCAATAGCAATCATAACGTTGACTCGATACAACACTCGAGTATAGTCACATCAGTAACTCAAATGGGAACATCACTCAGGTACCCTGAATTACTCTCATCCAATATGTAATTAGTCACAACATGACAACGGTATTTCGCTTTCATTTCCTCCCAATCGCAATCGAACAATACCCTTGCATCAGAACTCATAGTGGCGATCGACACTTTACTTCTATGGTGCGTAGGTATCTTCGCAACATCGACTGCTAAAGCTGACGCTCCGAATCGGTTGAGAACATTGAGGAAACCCCCTCTTCTTGCCAAAAACAGTTACTGATAGCTGTTGTAATGCTTAATCCCTTTCTCAATCTAAACATTTCCGTAGATTCTTCTCATCTTCTTTGACTTCGGGGAAAAATAACCATTTGGTGGGAAAGCAAGAAGGCTTCTTGGTCTAAAGCAAGAAGGCTTCTTGGTCTAAAGCAAGAAGGCTTCTTGGTCTAAAGCAAGAAGGCATCTTGGTCTAAAGCAAGAAGGCTTCTTGGTCTAAAGCAAGAACCATTATAGTCCCTAAGACCCTTGTTTTCATAGCCACTCATCATGATTATCCTTTTGGGCTCTTCATCATCCATACCGGGACGTGATTCTTGATCTATTGTATGACTTCTCCCTTGAGTCGCTACATGTTTCTTTGTTCTACTTCAATCCATAATTTTATTCCGAGGATACACAGTTCTCGGGAATGCATTACTGCGTTCAAGAGGTGTCAGTCACGATATTCCACTTATTCTCTACTTAGTCAAGTACAGTCTCAATTACGAGTATGACTTTCTAAGTCTCAAGTACTAAAATGAAACCTTCGGCTACTAACCACGCACGGGACTACATCATAGCGCTAACCATCGAATAACTCGTTCACACCACCGAGACGAGTCTTTCTACTTGTTTCACCACCCGAACGCGAATTTCGGCAGAACTTGATCAGAATTCCTCAAAATAAGGGTCAAGGTTACTCAAACACCTCACCCTTGATTGAAAAGACCCCTTCCGTGTTTTCCCTTGAAATCCGTAAAAAGCCCGACTCCCGTCTCACAACACCTGTAATCTTGGACCAATTCCTGCAATACACTTACTAGTCCAACTAAGACTCTATGAGAATTCTACTAAAAATTCGAAAGAATATCCTCTGTATAGTGGTCATACCGTCTTCCACCTGTCATATAATGTTTTTAAATTCTAATTTAATATCCAAACAGTTCAGATCAAATCATAGCCAACTTAATCGAAATTTATGCAACCAATTCACGAACAAGTTCACTAATTAAAATATGGGTCGTCACATTGATTGACCACTAAATATGCTCCCTACCTTAGTAGGTTAGACTAACAAACACTTAGTCACAAATATACGTAATCAACTTCACTTTCTAAAACCATATTCTGATACCAATTGTTACGCCCCATCCCGAATATACGACTGGATACCGGGAATACCAGGTGCTAGCCGACACCTGGATGCTGAGTCCAGGTGAGGAAAGCCCAACTAAAATGGTGCATTTCAGGAAGTCTAGAGAAACGGTAATACCCAGTCCTGAATATCCACCTAGATACTGGTAGTCCCGGGTGGTGGTCGACACCTGGACGCCAATTCCCAGTGACGAAAGCCAATTATTAAGTTCTCACACAGAGGAGATTGGGACTATCTTGATGATCATAAATAAAGCCCTAGAGGCTAGAACCGACCTCAACCTTTTCTTTTCACCTCGCTTGGGTGAAATAAGAGGTATCCCTGAGGAACTTCCTCAGCAAGTAAACATCAGTAGCATCATCTCTCTAAGACGACATCAGACAACTGAAATGTCGCACTTGTGCGAGCCAAATATAGCTCGTCTATCTGGGTCACCGTCCACATCAAACCCACTGACCACGGTAACGAGTATTCATTCACGGGTGCTTCAAATTTCGATCAAAGCCCACAACAATTGTCGTCAACTCAAATCAGCCGGAAAATCTCTCTGCTGTCGTGTCATGTTAGTAGGCATGAACCCTCAGTTATCATATCACATAAAATCTGGCATGTATCCTCGGTTGTCACATCACATAAGCTGGCATCACCCTCGGCTGGCATGTCACATAAGTCGGTATATACCTCGGTTATAATATATCATCAGCCGACATAACCCTCGGTTGGTATAACACATAAGCTGGCATAACCCTCGACTATCATATATCATCAGCCAGCATAACCCTCGGATGATATAATACATAAGCCGGCATAACCCTCGGCTATCATATATCATCATCCGGCATAACCCTCGGCTAGTATAACACATAAACCGGCAAAACACTCAGCTATCATATATCGTTAGTCGGCATAGTCCTCGGCTGGTATAACACATAAGCTGGCATAACCCTCGGCTATCGTATATCATCAGCCGGCATAACCCTCGACTGGCATATCATGAATCGATCATCATAATAGTCATCTCACTTGCATTGCAGTCGCACGAGTCATGCGCACATGACAGGACTGGTGTCTTTGCTTGTACCACGACCACGTGAAGGACTGTGTATGAGCACCCTGACCACGAGTCCCCCTTGGAGGTTTGAGACCATAAATATACATAAGAGCTCGGGGACAGGACTGGCGCTGTTTAACTATTATAGAGCGAGTGCATGTGAATGATCACGTGGAGCACTGATCTGTGACCTACTGATAGGTACGACAACAGCAACCAACATATGAGCATACGATGACTCAACACTGACATACGACCCGAAATGACTCGACATGACTCACGACTCGGACGCATGACATATGTACTAGGCCGGCATGCCTCGGCCATAGTATCTCAATATTGACTCATATGATAGGCCGGCATGATTCCTCGGCTATAACATTTCAAACATAGCCCGGTTCATAATCGGATGTTCCTGAACCTTCCCTTGGTTCCCAAGTAGCTTGGTGGGATTCTCCATTGTCACCTCGTCCAAAATACCAATCAAAATTGGTATTAGCACTAATAAACCCTTAATTAAATTATTAGACTGGGTCCCTTTACCCTCGGACTCAACCCGCCCCCTTAAATAACTCAATGCAAATTGAATTTACTCAAACAGGGCACTGAACGGTTTCAAAGGGCCTCAAAACTACCAAAATTAGATCTGGGATGCCGCAAAACCCTAGACACGCGTCATCGTGGGTCTGGAAGTAGCTCTATGCGCCGCCACATGCTAGTGAAAGACGACACCCACCGCATGCGGCGTCACGCACCGACAGAGGGCCGAAACAGGCTTTACCCTCTCCCACGCGCGTCTCACTTGTCTGTACAGTCACGGCGAAATATTTCGTCGCTCTAACGGGATATTCTAACAGAATCGGAATATTTAGTCCATATTAACTGCATTAAGAATATGTTATGACGCCGTTAGCTTTTAACGGAATATGCTAACACCATTAGCATATTATGTCAACTGTTGACGGCGTCAGTTGACGTAACGGTTGACTAAATGCTGACTGGGCTGCTGACTGTGCTACCACGTAGCTCCCGGTGGCTGTCACATGGCACCACGTGGATGCCTATTGGCATGCCACGCCAGCATGTTCCCATTGAACCAGTCCACCGAAACTCGAGGGAGAATCCGACTGTACCGCCGTCATCACCACTGTGGACAGTGGCCGGATTCTGGGAAAATCTCACCGAAATCCGCCCTTTATGACGAGCTCCTAACTCATCAATTTCTTCACCATTTTTCAAGATCCATACATGTAAATTCATCTACTCACTCCCAGGAACTCAAAAATGAAATCAAGAGCTTGAGATCATACCTGGGTTAGCTGGAATCTTCCAGAAAAGTTTCAGCTCCCTTCCTCTCCTCGGTTCACCGTCCGTGGCAGCGCTCACGCCCTAGAACCGACACCAATCTACTCATAGGGTCGAGAAGAAGCAGTTTCTGGCCTTGGTTTGGCTCGAATTGACCCCAAAATGGGTCGATGATGGTGGAGTGCGGCGATCGCACGGGGAGAGAGAGATGGAGGAAAGAGAGAGAGTGTGCAGGTGGACCCCTAGAGTGAGGAGAAAGAAATGGTCTATTTATACTTTTGGACTTTTCAAAAATTACCGTTACATGCTCATCATTTCAGACCCGTAACTTCCTCGTAGGAACTTCGATTCTCGTGATTGAGAATTGGATTTACAAAATTGACCATTTTACCCCAGAAACTCTCGAAGGCCCGAAAGTCACTTTTTGATTGAGAACTCTTTGGAGAATCTCCCTCACTCCATTACTTAGACCTCGGGCTTACAAGTACATAGACAAGTGGCACGCAGAAATCAGAGTTTGAACTAGAAAGTTACGGGTCTAAAACGATCGAGACGTAACGGTAATTTCTAAAATTATGTAAATTATAAAAATGGGCACTCTCTCTCCTCTCCCCATTAGCTGACTTCCCATCTCTCTTCTCTCACGAACTCTCTCCCTCTCTGTTTTTCCCACGAGGCTTCGCAAGGAAGCCATGAATGCCGCCATCGTTCGACAGCAACCCAGATCCCCACAAGACCACCATCTTCTTCGTCTCCCCCTCACAAACACGACTGTACCATCCATCGAAGTTAACGTCTACTATACGCGGCTCAGCGAGCGGCGGAAGAAATGGGTCACCACACCTTTCGAGGCGATTTCTGGCCACCACATGTAATGGTTTTCGATTTGCACCTCATATTTGGATTCTTGGGATTGAGTAGATAGATTTAGGTTATTAGAATGTTGAATTTCGTTGAGTGTTGACAACTTGGGAAAAAGCTTGGAATCGGCCATTAATGGCGATTCCGGCCAAGGCACCAGCGAGGCGAGGTAGGGGGTGATTGAACCTGATAGTCGCACCCCTTTGGAGCCCAGAGAGCGTGGGGGCGCATGAAGGCGCATGGGCCCCTCCCCCAGCCTCCGGTGATTCATGTTCTGATGTTTTCAACGTTCCGAATTTCATGGCGTAGGTTTGGAGTCCATTGGAGTTCGTTTAGGGCTAGTTCCAGACGTCCTAAGTTAAGTTGATTAACGTTAGAGATCCTAAATTCACAGGGGTTAGGATTTTGTTTATAAGGGTTTAATTACAATTTATTAAAGTTAATTGCACTATTTTTGAGGCATTACATGGTTGGAGAGTATGAAACAAAGAGTATGATAATCAATGAAGAACAGCTATTTAATTGAGATGCTAGTGCCAAGGAGTCATGCCGGTCTAGCACATGAGTCAGTGTTGAGATTCTGTCCCCGAGGAGTCTTGCCGGCCTAGCACATGAGTCAGTGTCGAGATACTCTCAGCGAGGAGTCATGCTGGCTTAGCACAGGAGTAAGTGATGAGATACTACGGTCGATGCATGCCAGTCTAGTACATATGTCTTGTGTTAGTGACATCTGTCATGTACAAGTCTTTTTGTGAAGCTATAATCGAGGACATGCCGACTTAGCATCTATTGCGAGTCCCGGTATGCCCATAGTGGTCGCTAGTGTCGTGCCTGTCTGTTGGCCACAGACCAGTCCTCCACGTGATCGTTCACCTGCGCTCGTTCTATACTAGTTAAACACCGCCAGTCCTGTCCCCGAGCTCTTATGAATCTATGTGGTCCCAGAGCTCCTAGGGGGACTCATGGTGATAGTGTTTGCACCCAGTCCTTCACGTGGTCGTGGTACGAGCGAAGACACCCAGTCCTATCACGTGAGCGTGACTTGTGCGACTACAGTGCCGTTGGGATACCCGATATGATGATAAAGTCATGATGATAGCAGAGGTAACAAGGCGACATGTATGATATGCCAGCCGATGGTTATGCCGGCTGATGATGTGATATGATAGCCGAGGTAACATGCCAGCTTATGTGATATGATAGCCGAGGTAACATGTAGGCTTATGTTATATGATAGCCGAGGTAATATGCGGGCTTATGTGATATGATGGCCGAGGTAACATGTCGGCTTATGTGATATGATTGCCGAGGTAATATGTCGGCTTATGTGATATTCCAACCGGGGTTATGTCGGCTGATGAGATATGATAGTCGAGGGACATGCCGGCTTATATGTGATACGATGATGCCGGCTGACATGATACGAGATACAACTGATGAGATGTAGTAGATGAGGGCTTACCAGCACGATACATCTGTTATCGAGTTCAGTAGGTATATTGTGGGCGGTGACCCCGATTGATGAGATTATGGTTTGTGTGGACGATGTGTCCTTGTGATGATCGATACCGTCATAGAGAGACGATGAAATCAAAATATTATTATTGAATTTTATCCACGAGTTGGATGTGTCATCTTTAACGTATGAAGATTTAGTCTAAATGTTAGTTGCTAAATGCTTATGTATATGAGTGAAGTATGACTGAATGTGAAAATCGACCTTAAATCCCTTCGCAATCGCAGGTGAAAACTGGAAAAAGACGCCAAAAGCCTTTTTTCTTTCTTCTTCAGCAAACTTGAAAGGTGCTCTCAGTGTACCGCCATATGCACCCAGACATTAGACCAATTCCCAATCAAAGAAAAGCTCAACCAAGGCCAGAATCTGAGAGAGAGGATTCACTGGTCAAGTCTCCATTGACATTCTTCCTTCGGAAGCTAAAGTTGAATGATCGAAGTCCCCTGTGACTGTTAACACTACGGGGGTATCTGAATATTATTATTATTATTTTAATGTTGTGCCTCGTTTTTCTTACTATGCGATTTTATATAATGTGTTTCCTATGTCTTACTTGTTGAGGGTTTAGCATATGTTCACTCACTTTGTTTGATTGCGCCCCTCAGGTTTCAGAAGAAGGTTCGTGAGTACAAGGAAGGAGTCACATGGTGATTGCGCTTACACCACCCATGAAGAGTATCACATGGCAACAATCGGTTCAAGTATCGATGCTTTAATTACCTTCATCATTTATTTTAATTATGCCATAGGTTTTCCGCTGTCGCGGTGAAATAGAGATTTACTGTTTACTATTTTACCTTTCACTAGACTTCATAAAACGCATCGTTTTAGTTGGGATTTCGTCACCTGGACTCAGCGTCCAGGTGTTGGCCAGCACTTGGTATTCTTGGTATCCGGTACTCAATTTTCCATTTAACTAACCTAGGAACCCTAACCAATCTGGAGCAACTACATGATCGTCAATCATATCAATGCACATGCCAACAATTACTTGATGAGTTGCCTGGAACATGTAAAGATACTCTAATACTTCGAAAATGCCTTTCTTGGACGGTTTCCACATCACCATAAGTACACATTTCTCTTTGTCATTTTGGCATAATTTAGCCCCCATGTATGGTTACTCGAACCATTATACCAAGGAGAAACCACTTACTGGGTTTGGTTGTTAGAGATAGCAATTATGCTTATTTACTTTCTTCTCGACAGGTCTGGGGATTTAATTTATGTTCCTGCTTTTCTTTACATTTATCTATGTTACTCGTCGTTTCCTTAATTCCACCCATTGGACAACCCCGAATGTATCTTTATACTGTTATGACCTCCCCAAGGTCTCAATATCTCGTATATCCACACTGAGCTGATTCACATCGTTTGACCAATTAACTATCGCATGTGGGCTATCACATGCCCTTACGTGTCCCATCCAAAGGATCTTACCCCCTGCACAAGTACTCTATGGTGTCTTTCCAGCTTTCATACGTCGAGGTCATCGCATTCGAACATAGTCCGGCAAAATTTATACACTTTTTGGTTATCATATCAAAACCTTTCATCATGACTCACTGATATCAATCATAATATTGACTCGACACAGCCCTCGAGTATAGTCACATCAGTAACTCAAATGGCAACATAACTCAAGTACTCACCCGGAATTACTCTCATCCCATACGTATTTAGTTACAACATGACAACGGTGTTTCACTTTCATTTCCTCCCAATCGCAATCACACAATAACCCTACATCAGGACTCATTGTGGCGATCGGCACTTTACTTCTATGGTCCGTAGGTATCTTCGCTACATCGACCGCTAAAGTTGATGCTCCGAATCAATTGACACATTGGGGAAACCCGCTCTTTTGGTCAAAAATAGTTACTGATAGATGTTGTAATGCTTAATCCCTTTCTCTAGCTAAACATTTCTATAGATTCTTATCATCTTCTCCGACTTCGAGGAAAAATAACCATTTGGTGGCAAATCAAGAAGACTTCTTGGTCTAAAGCAAGAACCATTATAGTCCCTAAAATCCTTGCTTTCATAGTCACTCTTCATGATTATCTTTTTTGGCACTTCATCATCCATATCGGGACGTTATTCTTAATCTACTGTATGACTTCTCTCTTGAGTCGTTATATGTTTCTTTGTTCTGCTTCAAGCCGTAATTTTCTTCCAAGGATACTCAGTTCTCGGGAATGCATTGCTGAGTTCAAGAGGTGTCAGTCACGACACTCCAGTTATGGGTACGACTTTCTAAGTCTCAAGTACTAAAGTGAAAACTTTGGCTACTAACCACGAACGGGACTACATCGTATGGCTAACCGTCGAATAACTCATTCACACCACCCAGACGAGTCTTACTACTCATTTTCACCACCCGAACGTGAAATTTGGAGGAACTTGATCAAAATTCCTAAAAAGAAGGGTCAAGATTACTCAAACACCACACCCTTGATTTCCAGGACCCCTTCCAAATTTTCCCTCAAAATCCATAAAAAGCCCTACTCTCGTTGTCCAACACCTGTAACCTTGGACCAATTCCTGAAATGCACTTACTAGTCCAACTAAGACTCTATGAGAATTTTACCAAAAATTCGGCAGAATCTCCTCTGTAAAGTGGTCATACCGTCTTCCACCTGTCAAACAAAGGTTTTTAATTCTAATTTAATATCCAAACAGTCTAGATCAAATCACAACCAACCTGCTCCAAATTTTGGCTTATTACTCAAAATGCACCCCGAACAGAACATTGAGTCTTAATTTGCACCCCGAACGCGAAATCGTAACAATGTGCACTCAGAACACCCATTCTGTCAGCCCCGTTGCACCAAATCGTTAACAGCGTTACAAATTCTGTTTAGGATACTTACGTGGCAGTAAGAAATGGATGTTTTATTCATTTTGTAGCAAAATATTAAAACTAAATATTAAAAAAAAAAACGAAGAAGAAGATGATGAACTATCTGGGTTTCTCAACCCATGCCCAAACCTCTGAATCCAAACCCTCCATCTCAGTCCTTCTAAACCTTAAACCCCTCCTCCTCCTCACCTAGACCCGTCTGTCAGGACCCGTCCCGAATTTCCCCTCGAAACCCGGGAAGAACCCTGATCCCGTCTGACAACCTAAGGAAAGGTTCCCAAATACCCTTCAATCATTAGCATATGATAATAACAATAAATAATTTCTCTTGTCAGACAAGGGATTTAAGCACTTAAAATTCCCGTAAGTAAATACCAACCAAAAACAATAATATCAGAGCGTCTAAGTAGGATCAATGTACAAATTAGATATCCTACTCAAGTACAACTACACAGCGTAGCGGAAGTGCTAATGCCTCTGCCTCGAGATACTGTCCGCATCAACTCTATTGCCTGAAGGGGGTTTAAACACAAAAGTTGTGAGTGGACAAAAATAATCGTTTATAAAACGCTTTCCAAGGAATATTACCTTTTTCCCCCTCCATTTATAAAACCATGCATGCATCACATAAACAATTCATGTTATAAAAACATCATCTTTAAATCACCGGCATTTTCATGTTCAAAATCATTTATTTCCACCTAGACACATAACATCTCAAATCCACTGTCATCGACACATCCACTAGCCACCAGGGTATCCCTTGGGGTGTGCTAGTACTGTATCACAACTCTCTGTACTATGCTATCACATCAGTCGGCCTATCTCTCGACTAGCATATCATATCATTTTATTGGATTAGTCGGCCTATCTCTCGACTAGCATATCATATCATTATATTGGATTAGTCGGCCTATCTCTCGACTAGCATATCATATCAGTCGGCATATCTCGACTATCATATCATATCAGTCGGCATATCTCGACTATCATATCATATCAGTCGGCATATCTCGACTATCATATCATATCAGTCGGCATATCTCGACTATCATATCATATCAGTCGGCATATCTCGACTATCATATCATATCAGTGTTTATCCTGGAGGTTCATCGGGTTCACCGCTAATAACGGATCCTTATCCCGAGTCCTGGCCTCCCTAAATTCAATGTTTATCTTGGAGGTTCATCGGGTTCACCGTTAATAACGGATCCTCATCCCGAGTCCTGGCCTCCCTCAATTATGACAAAATCCGATAACCACATACAACAAGGTCAAAACCCAATTCATTGACTCAATAATTTCTACGTCAAAATGTTATCAAAATCGAGTCCAAAACCATGATATTTCTCAAATCATACTTTTACTGAAATAGTGGAAAACATGTGTCTAGAAATCATTTCTAACATTCAGAAATTCAATGCCACAATACATAACCGTATTTAACAAAGATATTTTGATGCATGCAATTCAGTTTATAAAACAAAGTCCACTCACAAACCTGTTCAAGCTAGCTCAATCCCGTCTCGCTCGTTCCTCTGAGGTTCCCGGAACGATATCGCCTGTCAAAAACAACAATCGGGATTATCGGCTAGTAATAAGACTCGTATATAACAACTTCCTAAACCTCGGGAAGTCTACCCTTGCTGTTCCTAAAATCACAGCAACTTCGGACACTTAAAACGACCTCTAAACGATGTCCGATCAACCTGAAACCTGTACCAACAGATTCAGAACGTCCGAAACTAGTCACCACGCGCCGCCGTGACGTCAGCCTCGACCCCACACGCCGCCACGCGCCACCGGAAGGTCGGCACACGCGCCCACGCGCCCTCACGCGCCGGTCACGCGCCTGCTACAGTGTTCACGCGCCTGAACCGGTCCAACTCGGTTCGGCTCAACCTGACCCGGTCCAACTCGACCCGACCGGTTCACTCAACTCGATCGGTTCAACTAGACCCGACCGGTCACCGGTGACTCGCTGGAGAAGACGACCGGACTGTCGTCGCCGTCACCGGAAGCTAGCCGGAGAAGATGACCGGACCGCCACCTCCGCCGCCGTCTGGTTCGCCGGAATCCGCCATTTCCGACCGAAATTCCAAGCTTTACAACTTCCTCAAAACTCAACCGTTTTACACAAATTTTATGTCTAAATCTATCTACTCAAACCCAAGAATCCAAATATAACCTCAAAACATCAAACACTTACCTGTATAAGCCGGAAAATCGATCCAAAGATCCGAAACTTCCTTTACTCGGCTCGGCTTCCACCGTAGTCCTCTCCTTCGATGGTTGGTACGGTTGTGATCGTGGGAAAGAGTAGAATACGATTAGTTGATCCAAATGGGAAGTTAAAGCCTTGAATCCGACGTTGACTTTTGGTTTCTCTTTTGGTTTTTCTTCGGTTTCGGGTTCAATGTATTGGGTGTGTTTGTGTTATGTTTGATACAGAGAGAGTGAGTGAGTGAAGATGATAAGGAGATGAAGATGAACTGAAGATGTAAAATAATTGAGGTTAAAATATCTCCCCTCCATGGTAAATTACCAAAATGCCCTTACACATCTAGACCCACAACTTCCGTATACGAACTCCGTTTCCTGCGTGCCGCCTGTCTACGAACTCGTGAGTTCGAGACCTACGCAACGGTACCCGAAACAACACCAAAAGTGTCTCCAAATAAAACTTGATTTCCAAGCCCTTTACCGATCAAGGGTAAAATAGTCATTTAATAAAATAATTGCATAAAATCAATTATGAAAAGTCCGGGTTGTTACAATCTACCCCCCTTAAGAAATTTCGTCCCCGAAATTCATTCCTAATCATGAAATAAATGAGGATACTGTGCCCGCATTAGTTCCTCAGTTTCCCACGTGGCTTCCTCCATGTTATGGTTCCTCCACAACACTTTAACTAGAGGAATAATCTTTCTGCGAAGTACCTTTTCCTTCCAATCCAGAATTTGCACTGGTTGCTCCTCAAATGTCAAATCGTCTTTCAGCTCAAGTGGTTGCTCTTCCAACACATGAGACTCATCAAACAGATATTTCCGGAGCAAAGATACATGAAAGACATCATGAACTCTGGATAATTCCGAGGGTAAAGAAATACGATATGCCACTGGTCCTATCCTTTCCAAAATCTCATATGGACCAATGTAGCGAGGACTCAGTTTTCCCCGTCTACCAAAACGTACCACTCCCTTCCATGGAGATAGTTTCAAGAACACCCAGTCACCAACCTCAAACTCAAGGTCTCTAGTTCTGCGGTCTGCATAGCTCTTCTGGCGATCCTGAGCTGTCTTCAACCTTTCTCTGATGATCCTTATCTTTTCCTCAGTCGTATCAACCAACTCTGGTGTTAACAGTTTCCTTTCACCTATTTCACTCCAACACAAAGGTGTTCTGCACTGCCTCCCATACAGTGCCTCGAAAGGTGACATCCCGATACTCGACTGGTAACTGTTATTATATGCAAATTCCATCAGAGACAAGTGTGAATCCCAGTTCCCTTTAAACTGTAGTACACAAGCCCTCATCATATCCTCCAAAACCTGGATTGTTCTCTCAGACTGACCATCCGTCTGAGGATGAAAGGCTGTACTGAAATGCAATGTGGTGCCAAATTCCTTCTGCAAACTCCGCCAAAACCTGGAGGTAAATCTCGGATCCCTGTCCGAAACAATAGACTCTGGAGTCCCATGCAGCCGTATGATCTCATCCACGAACAATTTGGCATACCGACTCATCCGAAAATCTTCTCGCACTGGCAAGAAATGTGCAGACTTCGTAAGTCTATCCACAATTACCCATATCCCATCATGTCCTTTCCGTGTCCTTGGAAGTTTATACACAAAGTCCATCGTAATGTGATCCCACTTCCATTCCGGAATAGGTAATGGTTGCAGTGTCCCATAGGGTTTCTGCCTCTCCGCTTTCACTTGCTGACATGTCAAACATCTACTCACAAACTCAGCAATTTCTCTTTTCATCCCAGTCCACCAATAGTGTTTCCTTAGGGTATGATACATCTTGGTACCTCCTGGATGCATAGCATAAGCCGAACTATGAGCCTCATTAAGAATTTCCCTCTTTAGCTCCAGCTCATTCGATACGCACAACCGTCCATCCTTAAGCAATGCTCCATCATCCCTAACCGCATAGTCCTGCCTGTTTCCAGCCTCTAATTCCATCCTGATAATGCACAACGTAGGATCCTGGAGTTGAGCCTCAATAATCCGATCAATCAGAACAGGCCTCACATGGAAACTAGCCAACAAAGCCCCCTGGCTATCCATGTCCAGTACAATCCCTGCTCTACGGAACTCTACCAATAACGGTAAGTAGACTGTATGCAAATGGGCCAAAGAACCCATAGATTTCCTGCTCAAGGCATCTGCCACAACAATGGCTTTTCCTGGGTGGTACTCAATAGTACAATCATAATCCTTTATCAGCTCAAGCCACCTTCTCTGCCGCAAATTCAGGTCTTTCTGGGTGAACAAGTACTTTAAACTCTGATGGTCGGTGAAGATCTGACACGTCTCCCCATACAAATAATGTCTCCATATTTTCAGTGCATGCACTACTGCAGCCAACTCCAAATCATGTGTGGGGTAATTACTCTCATGGGTTTTAAGTTGTCTGGAAGCATATGCTATCACTTTCCCATGTTGCATCAGCACACAACCAATACCCCACAATGATGCATCACTATATACCTCAAAACCCCCGTTACCATCTGGAAGGGTTAATACTGGAGCAGAAGTCAATCTTCTCTTTAGCTCCTGAAAGCTCTGCTCACAATCAGCATCCCAGTCAAACTTGACTCCTTTCTTAGTCAACCGAGTCAATGGGCCTTCTATCGTAGAAAATCCTTCTACGAACCGCCGATAATATCCTACCAAACCCAGAAAACTCCTCATCTCTGTCACTGTCCTCGGTTGCTCCCAGTTTGCCACTGCCTCCACTTTTTGGAGATCTACGCTGATACCGTCAGCCGAAATCACATGACCCAAGAATCCAACTTCGGTCAACCAAAACTGGCATTTACTGAACTTGGCAAACAAATGCTTTTTCCTAACCATATTCAGCACCAACCTCAAGTGCTTCTCATGTGCCTTGGCACTCCTTGAATACACCAAGATATCGTCGATGAACACAATTACAAATTGATCCAAATACTTTTGGAATACTCTGTTCATCAAATCCATAAATGCTGCCGGGGCATTAGTCAACCCGAAGGGCATCACCAGGAACTCATAATGACCATACCGAGTCCTGAAAGCTGTTTTCTGAACATCCTCTTCCCGGATTCTCAACTGATGGTACCCGGATCGAAGGTCAATTTTTGAAAAATACTTTGCCCCTTTCAGTTGATCAAATAAATCGTCGATCCTTGGCAAAGGATACTTATTTCGCACCGTCACTTTATTTAACTGCCGGTAGTCGATACACAATCTCAGACCACCATCCTTTTTCCTCACAAATAATACCGGTGCACCCCATGGTGAAACACTTGGGCGAATAAATCCCATATTCACCAAGTCCTGCAATTGAGTCTTTAACTCTCGCAATTCTGTCGGTGCCATCCTGTACGGTGCCTGTGAGATAGGTTGAGTACCTGGCAAAAGCTCGATTGTGAACTCAATCTCACGGTGTGGTGGTAATCCTGGAAGATCATCTGGAAACACATCAGAGAATTCACTCACCACAGGAATATCCTCCACTCTCATCGAAGTATTCCGAGCATCTATCACATGAGCCAAGTAACCCTCACAACCTTTTCTCAACAATCTCTCAGTTGTTAACGCTGATATCACTCCATAGGGTAATACCCTACGATCTCCCCGAAATGTAAGTTCAGGAAATCCTGGACTCCGAAAAACTACTGTCTTGTCGTAACAGTCTATGGAGGCATGGTGCATGGACAACCAATCCATCCCCAAAATCACATCAAACTCAAAGATATCTAAGGGGATTAAATCTACCTCCAAACCATGGCCTTCAACCATCACCGGACAACTGCGAATCACTAGGTTCGCCACTAACATATCTCCGGTAGGAGTACTAATACCCATGTCCCAACCAATAGGAGACAATTCTCTATCCGCAAACAATGCAAAACCCCGAGAAATAAAACAATGAGTTGCTCCCGGATCTAATAAAACACAAGCATTGCCGTTAAAAATAGATAACGTACCAGTGACCACATCCGGTGCTACTCGAGCTTCTTGTTGCGTCATGGCAAACACTCGAGCTGGTGTACCAGAAGATCGACCACGATCCCCATACCTACCTCTAGCACTGCTGGTCCCACTAGCTCTACCAGCCCCACCGAAATAGGTCTGCCTCCCAACTGCAGTATCATACATCTGTCCTGCACTCGGGCTAGGATCAGTCGCACCACGACTAAAGGAACTACTGCCCGGACGTCGTTGTGGACAGAATCTCTTGATGTGACCAGTCTCCCCACAGAAATAACAAACGGAATCACTGAAGCCACTAGATCTGCCACCCTGTCTCCTGTTGAACTGCACTGAGGCACCCCGAGACTGTGCAAAAGATTGTCGTGTCTGACCAGCTCCGCCACTGCCTGTACTAGATCTCCCAGAAGATCTAGAACTATGACTGCCTCTTTTTGATGGTCCCTGACTAGAGGATCCGGCAGTCCAGTGATCTCGACGTCTCCTGTACCCACTGTACTGATGTGGCATTGGGAAACCCAAACTCAACTCTACTCGAGCTGCAGCATCAGCCAAAGTCCTCAACGAAGTGTGGTCCATAGACATAACTGCTGACCGAATCTCACTCCGCAGTCCACTCTCAAATCTGTGGCACTTGTCTGACTCGGTCGCTACCAACGTCGGTGCAAAGCGACTCAGCGCTATGAATCTTTGTTCATACTGGGCCACCGTCATGTCTCCTTGCTGTAAATGCAAGAACTCGGCCTCCTTAACGTTCCGGTGTGAGCGAGGGTAAAACTGCTCCAAGAAGCGTTCCCGGAAAGTCTACCAAGTAAGCGTATGGACATTCCAACCTGACACCTCCAATGAGTGCCACCAGTGGTAAGCAGAACCACCTAGTAAAAATGTGGCCAGTAGAACTCTCTCCTCTAGAGGACACCTCATAATCAAGAACACCCGCTCCATGCGAGTAATCCACTCCTCAGCCTCATCTGGGCTAGAGTCACCCATGAATATCGTCGCCCCCAGTCTCTGGGCTCTCTCAATATCAGAGACTTCATGAGAAGCTCTATCCTGGAGTACAGAAGCTAAAGTCTGACCCAGCTGTTCCAGTGTCTGCCTCAAATCAGGCTCCACTGCAGGTTCATGGTCATCTCCACCATTCCCTGACCGTTGACGGAACTCTCGTCTCGGAGGCATTATACGCTGAAAAGAAGTTGTAAACCATTAATACCAAAATTTCACATGTACACTAGATGTACGGTCTACAGGAATTTAACCTAGTGCTCTGATACCAATTGTCAGGACCCGTCCCGAATTTCCCCTCGAAACCCGGGAAGAACCCTGATCCCGTCTGACAACCTAAGGAAAGGTTCCCAAATACCCTTCAATCCTTAGCATATGATAATAACAATAAATAATTTCTCTTGTCAGACAAGGGATTTAAGCACTTAAAATTCCCGTAAGTAAATACCAACCAAAAACAATAATATCAGAGCGTCTAAGTAGGATCAATGTACAAATTAGATATCCTACTCAAGTACAACTACACAGCGTAGCGGAAGTGCTAATACCTCTGCCTCGAGATACTGTCCGCGTCAACTCTATTGCCTGAAGGGGGTTTAAACACAAAAGTTGTGAGTGGACAAAAATAATCGTTTATAAAACGCTTTCCAAGGAATATTACCTTTTTCCCCCTCCATTTATAAAACCATGCATGCATCACATAAACAATTCATGTTATAAAAACATCATCTTTAAATCACCGGCATTTTCATGTTCAAAATCATTTATTTCCACCTAGACACATAACATCTCAAATCCACTGTCATCGACACATCCACTAGCCACCAGGGTATCCCTTGGGGTGTGCTAGTACTGTATCACAACTCTCTGTACTATGCTATCACATCAGTCGGCCTATCTCTCGACTAGCATATCATATCATTTTATTGGATTAGTCGGCCTATCTCTCGACTAGCATATCATATCATTATATTGCATTAGTCGGCCTATCTCTCGACTAGCATATCATATCAGTCGGCATATCTCGACTATCATATCATATCAGTCGGCATATCTCGACTATCATATCATATCAGTCGGCATATCTCGACTATCATATCATATCAGTCGGCATATCTCGACTATCATATCATATCAGTCGGCATATCTCGACTATCATATCATATCAGTGTTTATCCTGGAGGTTCATCGGGTTCACCGCTAATAACGGATCCTTATCCCGAGTCCTGGCCTCCCTAAATTCAATGTTTATCTTGGAGGTTCATCGGGTTCACCGTTAATAACGGATCCTCATCCCGAGTCCTGGCCTCCCTCAATTATGACAAAATCCGATAACCACATACAACAAGGTCAAAACCCAATTCATTGACTCAATAATTTCTACGTCAAAATGTTATCAAAATCGAGTCCAAAACCATGATATTTCTCAAATCATACTTTTACTGAAATAGTGGAAAACATGTGTCTAGAAATCATTTCTAACATTCAGAAATTCAATGCCACAATACATAACCGTATTTAACAAAGATATTTTGATGCATGCAATTCAGTTTATAAAACAAAGTCCACTCACAAACCTGTTCAAGCTAGCTCAATCCCGTCTCGCTCGTTCCTCTGAGGTTCCCGGAACGATATCGCCTGTCAAAAACAACAATCGGGATTACCGGCTAGTAATAAGACTCGTATATAACAACTTCCTAAACCTCGGGAAGTCTACCCTTGCTGTTCCTAAAATCACAGCAACTTCGGACACTTAAAACGACCTCTAAACGATGTCCGATCAACCTGAAACCTGTACCAACAGATTCAGAACGTCCGAAACTAGTCACCACGCGCCGCCGTGACGTCAGCCTCGACCCCACACGCCGCCACGCGCCATCGGAAGGTCGGCACACGCGCCCATGCGCCCTCACGCGCCGGTCACGCGCCTGCTACAGTGTTCACGCGCCTGAACCGGTCCAACTCGGTTCGGCTCAACCTGACCCGGTCCAACTCGACCCGACCGTTTCACTCAACTCGATCGGTTCAACTAGACCCGACCGGTCACCGGTGACTCGCCGGAGAAGACGACCGGACTGTCGTCGCCGTCGCCGGAAGCTAGCCGGAGAAGATGACCGGACCGCCACCTCCGCCGCCGTCTGGTTCGCCGGAATCCGCCATTTCCGACCAAAATTCCAAGCTTTACAACTTCCTCAAAACTCAACCGTTTTACACAAATTTTATGTCTAACTCTATCTACTCAAACCCAGGAATCCAAATATAACCTCAAAACATCAAACACTTACCTGTATAAGCCGGAAAATCGATCCAAAGATCCGAAACTTCCTTTACTCGGCTCGGCTTCCACCGTAGTCCTCTCCTTCGATGGTTGGTACGGTTGTGATCGTGGGAAAGAGTAGAATACGATTAGTTGATCCAAATGGGAAGTTAAAGCCTTGAATCCGACGTTGACTTTTGGTTTCTCTTTTGGTTTTTCTTCGGTTTCGGGTTCAATGTATTGGGTGTGTTTGTGTTATGTTTGATACAGAGAGAGTGAGTGAGTGAAGATGATAAGGAGATGAAGATGCAATGAAGATGTAAAATAATTGAGGTTAAAATATCTCCCCTCCATGGTAAATTACTAAAATTCCCTTACACATCTAGACCCACAACTTCCGTATACGAACTCCGTTTCCTGCGTGCCGCCTGTCTACGAACTCGTGAGTTCGAGACCTACGCAACGGTACCCGAAACAACACCAAAAGTGTCTCGAAATAAAACTTGATTTCCAAGCCCTTTACCGATCAAGGGTAAAATAGTCATTTAATAAAATAATTGCATAAAATCAATTATGAAAAGTCCGGGTTGTTACAATCTACCCCCCTTAAGAAATTTCGTCCCCGAAATTCATTCCTAATCATGAAATAAATGAGGATACTGTGCCCGCATTAGTTCCTCAGTTTCCCACGTGGCTTCCTCCACGTTATGGTTCCTCCACAACACTTTAACTAGAGGAATAATCTTTCTGCGAAGTACCTTTTCCTTCCAATCCAGAATTTGCACTGGTTGCTCCTCAAATGTCAAATCGTCTTTCAGCTCAAGTGGTTGCTCTTCCAACACATGAGATTCATCAAACAGATATTTCCAAAGCAAAGATACATGAAAGACATCATGAACTCTGGATAATTCCGAGGGTAAAGAAATAAGATATGCCACTGGTCCTATCCTTTCCAAAATCTCATATGGACCAATGTAGCAAGGACTCAGTTTTCCCCGTCTACCAAAACGTACCACTCCCTTCCATGGAGATAGTTTCAAGAACACCCAGTCACCAACCTCAAACTCAAGGTCTCTAGTTCTGCGGTCTGCATAGCTCTTCTGGCGATCCTGAGCTGTCTTCAACCTTTCTCTGATGATCCTTATCTTTTCCTCAGTCGTATCAACCAACTCTGGTGTTAACAGTTTCCTTTCACCTATTTCACTCCAACACAAAGGTGTTCTGCACTGCCTCCCATACAGTGCCTCGAAAGGTGACATCCCGATACTCGACTGGTAACTGTTATTATATGCAAATTCCATCAGAGACAAGTGTGAATCCCAGTTCCCTTTAAACTGTAGTACACAAGCCCTCATCATATCCTCCAAAACCTGTATTGTTCTCTCAGACTGACCATCCGTCTGAGGATGAAAGGCTGTACTGAATTGCAATGTGGTGCCAAATTCCTTCTGCAAACTCCGCCAAAATCTGGAGGTAAATCTCGGATCCCTGTCTGAAACAATAGACTCTGGAGTCCCATGTAGCCGTATGATCTCATCCACGAACAATTTGGCATACCGACTCATCCGAAAATCTTCTCGCACTGGCAAGAAATGTGCAGACTTCGTAAGTCTATCCACAATTACCCATATCCCATCATGTCCTTTCCGTGTCCTTGGAAGTTTATACACAAAGTCCATCGTAATGTGATCCCACTTCCATTCCGGAATAGGTAATGGTTGCAGTGTCCCATAGGGTTTCTGCCTCTCCGCTTTCACTTGCTGACATGTCAAACATCTACTCACAAACTCAGCAATTTCTCTTTTCATCCCAGTCCACCAATAGTGTTTCCTTAGGGTATGATACATCTTGGTACCTCCTGGATGCATAGCATAAGCCGAACTATGAGCCTCATTAAGAATTTCCCTCTTTAGCTCCAGCTCATTCGGTACGCACAACCGTCCATCCTTAAGAAATGCTCCATCATCCCTAACCGCATAGTCCTGCCTGTTTCCAGCCTCTAATTCCATCCTGATAATGCACAACGTAGGATCCTGGAGTTGAGCCTCAATAATCCGATCAATCAGAACAGGCCTCACATGGAAACTAGCCAACAAAGCCCCCTGGCTATCCATGTCCAATACAATCCCCACGCTCTTTGAGCTTCCAAACGGGTGCGATTGTGGGGTTCAGTCACCCCCTACCTCGCCTCACCGGTGCCATGGCGGGAATCGCCATTAACGGCCGATTCCAAGGTTTTTCCCAAATCGTCAAACTCAACCAAATTCAACATTTTAATAACCTAAATCCATCAACTCAATCCCAGGAATCCAAATATGAGGTCCAAATCAAAAACCATTACCTGTGGTGGTCGGAAATCACCTCGAAAGGCGCAGTGACCCATTTCTTCTGCCACTCGTTGTGCCGCGTACAATGGACAATAACTTTAACGGTTGGTACGGTCGTGTTCGTGAGGGGGAGAAGAAGAAAATAGTGGTCTTGGGGTAGTCTGGGTCGCCGTCAAACGACGGCAGCGTTCATGGCTTCCTCGTGATGCCTCGCGGGAAAAACAGAGACGGAGAGAGTTTATGAGAGGAGAGAGAAGGGAAGTCAACCATTGGGGAGAGGAGAGAAAGTGCCCCTTTTTATAATTTAAACTTTTAAAAAATTTCCGATACATCCCGATTGTATTAGACTCGTAACTTTCTCGTTCAAACTCCAATTTTTGCGTGCCACCTGTCTACGTACTCGTAAGCATCTCAATCACGGCCCAATAATCCTCTTTGGGCCCTTACGAAAATCCATCTTCAAGCTTGGCCCAATTTCATACTTTTCTTTCACCCATAACTCCCGGTTATTTAATTAACTTTTATTATCTACGTTTATTTTCCAAGACGGGTCGTGTCACCATTACTATTTCAACAATAGATAAAAAAAATTCTACATGAAAACAACACTAATCAGAACAACTCTGCCTAAAGGATCATTGCCCACTATATTTGTGTCATCTACTACAACTACTTCTGCCTTTCCAGTAGGAACGACTACTACTACTTCCACCTTGCCAGTTGGAATTAGTTTTTAGTGCTTCCCGAATCCACACTACTGTGTCTGCGTTTAGTATCTTCACCATAGAGTTTGGTTAATTTTACCTTTCTCTCCATGTCCAAACTTTTCCTACTACTTTCTTCTTCTTCATTACTTTCCTCACGCTCCAAATGACTCAAAATACCAAAACTATATATGTCCAATGCCTCTTGTAGGTAATTGATATATATGAAATCATAACTGGAAGTTGTGATTGCAAATGGATTTGGAAACCTATACGCTCCAACAATCTACGCTCCCTATTGTATATACTTCGAAAAATAATTCCAACTTTGAACTAGAGATTTCCAACAATATGGGGCTCGGTAACTATTTCCGTGATTCATACATCCAGTGATTTATGCGCCTTTGTTTTAAACCTGGTAGCCTCAGAGAAGAATATTCTCATGATAATCAAAGGCTTTCCTATGCTATTAAAACCACCTCCTTCATACGTAGACAAAGCTTTGATCGCATTTTGGAAGGGGGAGTGTCCCACTAGTAAATTCTCCATCAACACTCCATGGTTCTCCAGATCACTATACTTGAAGCCCACTTCCAACTTTTGAGGTTTTCTTTCATTTATGATCAAGTTTGAAAACTTTTAGATCATCGACATTCTTATCAAAATAATAAAATTTCATATTTGTCATGAACCTTATATGATATAAGTCTATAGGATCAAATACTAAGATAACTGCAGAAAACATACTCACCGCCTTTACGAATTTCACTCGTTCATCGGGATATTTTGGTTCAAATCCCATTTGTGTTCTTCTTTCTTGGTAGTACTTTGCAGTGTGTAGAACAAAGATTTCTGGAGGCTCCGCAAATTCTGGACGGTTCCTGATTAAGTAATACTTATTTTGGTTCATTGGCAGGGCCTGCCAACTTGAGCCTCCATTCCTCAAGAAATCTTTCGTAAGGCATCCGCCAATTGTCCAGCCATTGATTATGATGTTCGTCATACATTGCATAAATGTACATATCAACACTAAATGTGTCAGATCTTGAAGAACCAATACCCTCGTTGATGCAAAGAGGAGGAAGCCAACCACCCCCCCAACATCATTAGGATTGGCCATCCCCCTGGGATATGTAATTTCACCAAAAGGTCATCCTTGACTAGTACGTCAAGAACCTCAATCAATTGTCCTAGGATCCCTACGGCTGCTCCCATGCCCAATTATAGGGTAAGAATGATACCCTAAACCATGAGTATGAATAGGGGGAGCTACACAAGAGAGTAATTTGGAGATGATCTTTTGGAACCCCATATGATCACGGAGAAAGAATAGTTTGGAGTTTGGAGTTCGTGTTCGTACCTAATTTGGTCAATCTAATCAAGACCGATCAGTCTTGCCAAAACCATGTTTGGCCCTCAACTCAACAAGAATACAAGAATACAAATCTACAACATCATGTGCATCCCACCAACGCAGCCTTGGACAAAAGACACCAAAAACAGGCCGACCAGACCTGGTCGGCCTACCCGTCCTTCGGCCGATCGTGTACAACCGCGGGACTCGGAACCACCAGGACATGTGTTGGCTCCAAGATCAGGGACATTTATCCCACATCAAAATGTTTCACCTACAACATTCAATACCTCCATAAATACAAGAGCACCTCCCCTCAAAAAGGTTATGACTACCATGCACTTACGCTGCCTAGCTATTACAGTAGCATCCACACTTAACTGACTTAAGCATCGGAGGCTGTTAGGCCGGCACCCCACCGGTGCTCCTTTGCTCTTACCTACTCCTTTTAAGTCTTCCTACCCCCGAGGAGAGCGAGTCAAGCAAGCTCAACAAGGCAACTCTAAGTTGGTCCATTTTTGGTATCAACAGTTTGGCACCGTCTGTGAGAATTCTAAAACCTCCTCCCAGGAACTCACTTACCACCTAGGTCGTCCCAACACCCTCCAAGCATCATGTTGGACGATCAAGATGAAGGAGAACTCAACAACACTCATTTCTTACAAAGGAGCTCAAGGGGCAACATCCCTGATATGCTAAGACAGACATTGGACGACCTCCAATGAGAAATGGCCGAGCTCAGGGCTCACCATGCCAAGATGGATGCTAAGAATCAGGTCATGTCTGAGCAGTACGAGAAGACACTCACCCTTGTAAGGATGTCCCAGTACAATCAAGGATGAGATAAGGGACCAGTCAACCAAACACAAGCTGACCAAATCGTGACCGATCGGACCCCGGCCGATCAACCTGTCATCGAGCGAGTTCCCTCGGACAAGCACAAGAAACAGCAGTCTAGGGCAAACCCTAGCTCATCCAGAGGATGACTGCTCATCCAACCAGCAAATGGCACAAGCCCGTCCCAACCAAGAATTTATCGGGACGCTCACCAACTACTAGAGGATCCCCAAGTCGAGCTAAAGCCTCTCCACCTAACTTATGCCACATCAGATCCTAGGGCAATGGGACAACCTCCCTTACCCATCTTAGCTACAGCAGGTCGCCCAACGACGGGACACGCTTCCGGTATGGCCAATGGCCGAGAAGATCAAAGGACGAGAGGTCCTGAACCACAACAAAGGGCGAACACCTGAGAATTACAAGATGAGATCGGCTCAACTGCCGGGAGTTACTCCCATGGCTAAAGGATAAATAGAGATCGTCGAGAAAGAGGCAATGATCAAGAGGCACACCAACCAAACCCGCCTCCATCCCAACAAGACAATGCCCTAGTGGAAAGCCTCCTACGCTGAGTGCGCAACCTTGAAGCAGAAAAGGACAAAGGTAAAGGGCCAGCTTAGGGGAAGACCAGCACTGGTCCTTTCACCAACTGAATCCTTCGGTCGAGACATAGATAAGAGGTCAAACCTTTGAAAATAGCTTTCTACACGGGAAAGGGCGACCCGGTCACCCACTTAAACAACTATGTCTCCGCCCTGGTGTACAAGAACGTGATGGACAAGGTCCAATGCCTTGTCTTCAGCTCTACACTCACTAATGTAGCTCTCAATTAGTTCTACCACCTGGCTCCCAATACCATCGACTCCTTCGATGAACTACAAACAACCTTTCTCAACCAATTCATGATCCAGACGGATAGGCTGGTTTCCATGGAAGATCTTTTCTCCCTCAGGCAGGAAGAAGATGAAACACTTCAAAAATATGCCACCGGGTTCAGCCTCGAATACCCCCGCTGCCGAGACACAAATGACAAGACTGCATTCAACGCCTTCCGAAGCGGCCTCAGGGAGTCACCCTTCAAGTATGCATCCCATACTGAAGACTGGAAGGATTACAATGAGATCATGCGGAGGGTGGCAATCTACGCCAAAGCAGAATTTTTCCACTCCCCTACCAAGGAGACCAAAACGCCCTCGTACTCAACTCTCTCGGGCAACAATAGCCAAGGTAAGACCAACCACCACTCGGGAGGCTACAATCATGACTCTAACCAATCTCGTCAAGGGAAGAGGAAACTCACCTATGGTGGACAACTTCATGACAAGAAGGGCTGACCAAATTACGACAACAGGGGATTCAAGTGAGGTGACAACCATCACCAAGGGGCACGAGACTTGGTAGGAGACAACTCTGGACTAAGACGTCGTTTCGAAACGTACACTATACTGAGCACATCTTTGGACCACGTACTGCTAAACGTGGAGGGCATGATCCCCAAAGCTAAGGAACCCCAACTATCGCCCCATCCACAACAAAGAAGCTTTCTGCCAATACCACAAGTACAATGGCCACACAATTGAAGAATGCATTGCATTCAAGAACATTATCGAGCAGCTGGTCTGCGAAGGCAGACTCAATCAGTTTCTACAACACCCCCCCTTGCCCATGGGATAACAGCAGATCAACACCATTAGCGGAGGACCAACCCTATCCTCCTCAATCACCTCCAACCGAGCAAAGAAGAACTTCCTTTGAGTCACCCAAGCCAACCACCAAGCACTTAGCATCGACTCCGGTCGAGCAGCTAAGGTGGCCAAGAACGGATGTCAACCCATCACATTCTCAGAGGAAGAGGAGAAAGGCATCGTGTTCCCACACGACGACCCATTCATCATCAGAGCCCAAATATCCCACTATGACGTAGGAAGAATACTCATTGACAACGGGAACTCGGTCAACGTATTCTTTTGGGACACTTCCAAACAAATGGGCATAGACGAGAAGGAGCTCGACCGAAAGGTCAAGCCACTTCTGGGTTTCTCGGGAGACTCAGTCTTACCCAAGGGCATCATCTCTCTACCAGTATCAATTGGCACTACCCCAAGGATTGCCACAACCATCACGAACTTCCTTGTGGTCGATTGTCCCACTGCCAACAATGCCATTATTGGAAGAGGATTGCTCAATCAGATGAAAGCCATCGTGGCAACCCACATACTACTAATGAAATTCCCAACCGCCATAGGAACAAGACAGGTACGAGGAGACCAGCTCTTCGGAAGAACATGCTATGCCACAACCTTAACCAAGACGAGCAAGCAAGATCAACTAGACCAACCAGAAACTCTATCAGTCACCAAAACCGCTCTAGGAGACGACCCCATGAACCCTAAACTCATGGAAGAATTCCGGAACAGCCCTTCGGAAGATCCACAAGACCTTGCAAACATGGCACAGGCCGAACCTGTGGAAGAAACAGAGGCAATATCTCTATCCGATCAGCACAAAGATCGCATGGTCCGGGTAGGATCAAAGCTGAAACCCACCATATGAGTAGCCTTCGTAGAATTTTTAAAGGAAAATGCCAAAGTCTTTGCATGGTCTTACGCAGACATGCTCGGCATCTCCACTGATGTGATCTGCCATAGGCTCACCATTGACCCATCATTCATGCCAGTCACACAGAAGCAGCGAAGCTATGACACCGAAAGACAATTGGCTATACAGGCCGAAATCACAAAGCTGAGCACTATACACTTCATCCGGAAAGCCATTTATGCCGCCTAGGTAGCAAATGTGGTGCTTGTCAAGAAACCATCCAAATCATGGCGCATGTGCATCGACTTCACCGATCTCAACAAGATTTGTCCCAAGGACAGCTTCCCACTAACTAAGATCGATATCCTCGTAGACGCCACGGTGGGACATGAATTACTCAGCTTCATGGATGCTTACTCATGCTACAACCATATCCTCATGAATCCAGGTGATCAAATCCATACAAGCTTTCCAACTAACCTAGGTGTCTACTGCTACAATTTTATGCCTTTTGGCTTAAAGAATGCAGGAGCGACATACCAAAGATTAGTCAACTTCATGTTCGCCGATCAAATCGATAAAACAATGGAATTCTATGTGAACGACATGCTTTTCAAGAGCAAAACAGATGACGAGCACATTCCCAACTTGGCTAGGATGTTTAAGGTCCTCAAAGAGTACAAGATGCGCCTCAACCCCACCAAATTTGTCTTCGGAGTGGGATCAGGCAAATTTTTGGGATATATGATCAGCCAAAGAGAAATAGAGGCAAATCTTGAAAAGAACAAGGCAATCCTTGACATGCAACCTCCACAAACCCACAAGGACAGCCAACGCTTGACGGGACGAGTGGCAGCACTCACCTGCTTCATATCTAAAGCAACAGACAAATGCGCCCTATTTTTAAAAGCTCTAAAAAGCAAGAGCAAACAACTTGATTTGACAGAGGAATGCAACAAGGCATTCGTTGAACTCAAGCAGTACATGAGCAGGGCACCATTGCTAGCAAGACCAAAAATTGAAGAACATCTCTTCGTGTACTTGTCAATATCAACCTCAGCTGTTAGCTCTGTTCTTATCACAAGACGAGCAGGAGTAGAACATCCCGTCTACTATGTCAGAAAAGCATTCCAGGATGCGGAGACTAGGTACCATAACCTGGAGAAACAGGCCTGGCTCTAATAGTCACAGGGTGGAGGCTCCGGCCATACTTCCAAGCACATGAGATCAAGGTCATCACGAGAAAACCCTTGAGACAAGTTTTGCAGAAGCCAGACATCTCTGGCCGTCTCACCAAATGAGCAATCGAACTGAGCAAGTTTGACATCTCCTATATAGCTAAGACATCTGAGAAAGGATCAGCAGTGGCTGACTTCATCGCCGAATACTCCTACCAACCCACACAATACATACCACCGGAGGCAACCCCTCCACAAGGACTCACCACCAAGGAAATCCCAGAGTCAAAAAAGGCACCCCCTATTGACCCGCAGCGCCCATGTTGGACACTATACGTAGATGGATCCGCTTGCTATAGTGGATCAGGAGCAGGACTAGTTCTCATTTCCCCAAAACAAGTCAAGCTAGAATACGCCCTAAACTTCAGCTTCAAAGCTTCCAACAACGAGGCCGAGTATGAAGCACTGTTGGCTGGCCTAAGCTTAGCCAAAGACCTGGAGGCCAAACAGTTGAGAATCTACAACGATTCACAATTAGTGGTCAGCCAAATCAACAATGACTTTAAGCAAAGGACGTATCCATGTCACTTTACCTGGCCCTGGGAAAACAACTTCTTCAAAGCTTCTCGGCCTACGAAATCAACAAAACCCCAAGATCAGAAAATATTCATGTCGATGCCCTAGCACGACTTGCATCCTCACTAGATGAGAAGGAGAAGTGAAGAGTACTTGTAGAAGTCCAACATGTGCCTAGCACGAGACCGCGCCCAGTATACACCATCAACACCAATCCCACCTGGATTGATCCCATCAAAGCCTACCTCCAAGATGGTACTCTACCAGAAGACAGGATGTAGGCCAAGAAAAGCAAGAGACAATTAGCTCGGTACACCATCCAGCATGACCATCTCTATAAGCGTGGTTTCAGTACCCCACTATTGAAGTGCCTAACACCATAAATGGGTGATTACGTGCTAAGGGAAATGCACGAAGGTATTTACGGAGATCACTCTGGAGCACAAACTTTGGCACAAAAGGCCTTCAGACAAGGATACTATTGGCCCACCATGCTCTCAGACGCCATTGAACTCACGCAAAAATGCAACAAGTTCCAGCGACACGCACAAATCCCTCACCTCCCAGCTGAGCCCCTAACTTCTATGCTTAGTCACTAGCCGTTCTCCCAATGGGGACTAGATCTGATCAGCCAAATGCCTGAAGGTATAGGAAAGGTCAACTACGCAGAAGTTGCTGTGGACTACTTCCCAAAATGGGCAGAAGCGAAACCATTAGCAACCATCACAGTAGCCCAGATCGAGCACTTCGTCTACCTACACATCATATGTCACTTTGGGATCCCACACACCATTGTCACTGATAATGGGAAGCAATTTGATTGTAATCACTTCAGAGCATTCTGTGAGACCTACGACATCAAACTGCTCTATGCTTCACCATCTCACCCACAATCAAACAGACAAGTGGAAGCAGTCAACAAGAACATCAAGTACAGCTTAAAGAAGAGACTCGATGAAGACAAAGGCAAATGTTCTGATATTATCGATGACGTGTTATGGTCCCACAGAACCTCTTACAAGACAGCCACATATGAGACTCCTTTTTCCTTGGCATTCGGCATAGAAGCAGTCGTACCAGTGGAGATTGGCGAGTAATCCTATCAAGTCATCTCCTACAACCCAGAACAAAACAACCATCAAATTGATCTCAACCTGGACCTACTAGAAGAACACAGAGAGAAGGCCAACCTCAAGAACATTGCATACAAGAAACGTGTCGCAAGATATTACGACTCAAGGGTTCGCCACAGAAGCTTCAAGATAGGAGATCTAGTCTTGAGAAAAGTCAACCTTGCAACCAAGGAAAGAACTGCTGGCACATTTGCCCCCACCTGGGAAGGACCCTACAAAGTCTCCAAAGTATGACGAGAGGGGACCTATGAGCTCCAAGACTCGAAAGGAAATACACTTCCACACTCATGGAATATGGACCACCTCAAATTCTACTACAAGTAAATAGGCCCATGGCCACAAACACGATTGGCCAATAGCCAAATTTTTGTAATCATTCCTGGCATACCCATATTGACATTATCAATGAATGAATTTTACAATGAGACAACACCTCTTCTCTCTCATCTCTTTGGCAATCTGTCATTTTATCAACTAAACGGCCTTCCTTCACTATGAGGCAAAACCTCACCTTGAACAACCTTAATTTTGAACGACCTCAGTTTCCTGTTTAAAAAAAAACGGTTTTCATTTTTGAACGTCCTTTTTCATGATAAGGCAACTCATTTTGAACGGCCTCACCTTATTACGTCATTTTAATGGCCTTACCACCTTTCAAAGGCAATCACCTAATGTTGAACTTTACTTTGAACGGCCTCGCATCACTTAAAAGATCGGCTTTTAAAATCTGACATGGCATACATGTAAACCTATTATGAGCGACAATGCAAAATTCAACATTCACAAAAGGTTTACAAAAGAAAATAAGCACATCTATAGGTGAGACCCCATGGTCCCACCAAAAAATACTTGTTCAATACAAGGCCACAAGGCCGATGAATAGAAAGAATACAAAAATTAATTACAAAACTAAGGGGCATTCCCCTGATCTTCGAGGACATCTTCTCCATCATCTCTCGGCGTCTCGGCCTGACCATCGGCATCACCATCATCCTCATCATCAGGCAGAGCATTCCCATCTTCATCCAGGTAGTCTTCCAACTGCTGGCAATGCTTTAGCCACAGAAATTGGATGGGAAGACCAGTGTTAGCCAGACGAATTTTCTTGAACAACCCATCTTCCAACTTGGCCCCAAACCGTTGCAGGTCATGATGACGCACCGGGGAGGCCTTATACTCTTCAGCACCCACCTTCTTGGCTGAGATGAGCTGATCGGCCAGCATAGCATTGGCTGACTCAACCTGCTGGACTCTAGCCTTCAGCTCAGCCACCTTTGAATCAACTTCTTCCCGGTGAGCAACTTGCTGCCTCTCCAACTCCTTCACCTTGAGCTCAGCATCAACCCTGGCCTGAATAGACCTCTCAGCCATCCTCTCTTTCTCGGCCAAGGAATCCATCTGCAACTTTAAGGCCCGGTGCTCTTCGGCCACTTTCTCCCGGACCTGGCTAGCCTGCCGAAAGGTGGTGAAGACCTCACCAAGGAACTGCACAAAACACAAACACTTAGATAAAATAAAAGCAGTACAAAAAAAAAAAACCAAGGCTGAACAAAAGGAACTTACGTATACCCCTGCTCGTATTGTCTTGTCGCACCTATCAGCAAAGTCCTTCGACTTCAAAGCTGTGATCTCATCCAACTCATATTGAGACCCACGAACAACAGTGTTCATGAAGTCTAGTTGAGAGGGATGGAAGGCCATGGACAGCTGCCTCCAAGTCTTGTCCATTTCCTGGGTCCTCACCATATCCGGCTCCCCATCTGTTTTCAGAAAATAGGACTGAAGGGAAGCATCGAGATATGGCTTCTTCATCTTCTTGGGAACCCTTCAGCCTTCCAAGTCAGAGCCGATGTTGGGACAGATGATCTTGCGCACCTTCTCAAGGGCTTCAAGGCTAATGAAGGGAGGCACAGGAGGCCGATTACTAGATGGCCCAGAGATATCAGTCAGCTGGGCAGAAACCGACCCAGAGGCACTTGGAAAAAGCTAGGCCAAGGGCTCCCCAGTAACAAGATCCACCCCTTGGGAATCCAACGCCTCCTGACCGCCATGCTCATCCAAAGCATCATCCACCCGCAAAACTACCTTCGAAGTCGATCTTGTCTTGATCGGCTTATGGAAGTCTCCCTTCCTCATGGATGCCTCGGCCTTCTCAGCCTCGGCCTTTGTGTTAGCTGCCTTCTTCAATGCCTCTGCAATCTTTGTCATCCTCTTCGTTAATTGCTCAGCCACAACTATGACAAAATCTAGATCAGCTGTAAGAAAAAAAACCGAGTTGGCAAAAGGCTGAAACACAATCCTAACTAACCAAGGCCTAGTGACACTTACGCATAGTAGATATCAGACCAACTTGCAAGAGATGGGCAGGCAACCGCAAATAGTCTCTACTCCTCTCAACCCGGTCAAGCTTCAAAAACACTTCAGTGCAATCGGCCTTCTCCTAATCACTGATATCAGGATGCTTAAACACGTCTACAAATAAAAGAAGGAATCAAGTCAATACCAATCGGCCATATCATTCACAAATCAATCATAAAAATAAAACAAGACAAAAAAATTCCTTTTTCCTACGGCCACCACCTTTCGACTGATACACGCGTGGCATGCGTCAGCCGAACAATGGAAAATCTACTCCCTCCTAATTCCCAAAACAAACATGAACTTATGTTTCCAAGCCTTCTGAGAGGTCGGCATATCTTCAATAAAAGGCCCCCTTTCTCTCTTCGTCCTGGACTCCACATAGACCCAGTATGTCTTATCCCTCACAAACTTGTACAAATTGCAGATGTGACCCTAAGTCGGCTCGCCCTTCTCGCACAACTTGAAAGCCGTATACACCCCCGCTAACATAATCCAGCAATGTGGATTAAGCTGGCCGAGAGCAACCCCCACCTCAACAGCCATCTTCTGCAGCCACGGATGGAGAGGAAGCATCACCCCATGACTGAAATTATCTGGATGAAAGGTCTCCCAACCGATCGGTGGATTGCTCGGCTTCTCCCTTCTCCCGAGTAGTCTCATCTTCATAGAATCCGGAATTTTGAACACTCTTAGGTAAGCTAGGAGATCATCTTCATCCAATGTACTAACTTGCCGACCAACCTCATAGGCCGAGCTAGCCATTGTCACCAATTCTACGGCCTCTTCCACATCAATCTCCATAGGCCGTGAACTCGACGATGTCTTCAGAGACTAAGAACTTGAAGCCATACCCTTACCCTTACTAGCGGGGGAGTTCAACAACTCACTATGTTCAAAGGATGACACCTCGACGTTAGAGGTCTCAGCCCCGCCACCGGCCGACACATCACGGGTGTCAATCTACTCAAAGGCTTTATCAAGCTCTTCTTGCAATTCCTGGGCCGATTGTCCTTGAGATCCCTCAAGGATCTGTCCACCCGGACCGATGTTCGCATCCACCTCTGGCTCTACCCTAGGGTTTGGCTGAGGAGAACCAGAGGCCGATTCAGACAAGTTTAGCCGTGAATCAGATCTAGCCGAGCTAGCTTCTGATTCACCGTCAAACGCATGATAGGACCGATCCTCATATCCTTCTGAATCACCTAATTAACTTGACATCTGCAACATACAAGGAAGATCTATGAAGGGAAAGATGCAAGACATAACAACTAAGACATACGGACGATCAAGCAAACACATTCACCAAGTTCATCATCGGTTCATGCAAAAATCACACATTCGATCAAAAAAAGCAAAGGAAGAACAGTGCAATACCCTGTTTATGAGAATTCCGCCGTAAACTCCGCCGTAAAACACTCATCGGAAATCACCTAAATAGGATTCAGAGTCGCCAGAAATTGCTTTCAACTCTTCATAAATCTCTCTCAAAGCTAAAGTGACAAATAAGGATGGATTCGAGCTTTTATAGGAAAAAAAAAAGTCAACCGTAACCCACTTCAGCCAGTCAAAGGGTCACGCACACAACCCAAGACAATGAAAGCATGACGCGTGGCACTCCACTCATACCATGTCAGATAACTCACATCTTGTAACAACCCGGAATTTCAATTATTGGATTTAATTAAATTATTTATGTAAAATGACGATTTTGCCCTTGCTTGTTAAAGGGCATGGAAATCAAGTTTTGTTTCGAAACCTTTTCGGTGGTGTTTTGTATACCGTTGCGTAGGTCTCGAACTCACGAGTTCGTAGACAGGCGGCACACGGAAAACGGAGTTCGTAGACGAGAGTTATGGGTCTAAATGTGCAAGGGCATTTTGGTAATTTGGTTTTGGGAGAAGATATTTTAACCCCCAAATCAGAGTTTATATGATCCATCTTCATTTTCATACTTATCATCTCCTTCTCTCTCTCTCTGTGACAAACTCAAACACACCCGAAACCATTGAACCCGTGCGAAATTCACCCAAACACCCACAAAAGTCAACATTGATTTCAAGGCCTCATCTTCCAGTTTTGATCCACTAATCGTGTTCTACTCCTTCCCACGATCACAACCGTACCAACCATCGAAGGAGAGGACCACGGAGGAAGCCGAACCGAGAATAGGAAGTTTCGGACTTTCCGATCGATTTTCCGGCTAGTACAGGTATGTGTTTGATGTTTTAAGCTCATATTTGGATTCCTGGGTTTGAGTAGATAGATTTAGACGTAAAATTCGTGAAAAATGGTTGAGTTTTGAAGAAGTTGGAAAGCTTGGAGTTTCGGCCGGAAATGGAGGATTCCGGCGAAACCAGACGGCGGCGGAGGTGGTGGTCCGGTCATCTTCTCCGGCCAACCTCCGGCGACGGTGACGGCAGCCGGTCATCTTCTCCGGCGAGTCGCCGGTGACCGGTCAGGTTGAGTTGAACCGGTCCGGTCGAGTGAACCGATCGGGTCAGTTGAACCGGTCCGGTCGAGTTGAACCGGTCGGGTTGAGTGAACCGGTCAGGCCGAGTTGGACCGGGTCGGGCCGAGTTGGACCGGGTCGGGCCGAGTTGGACCGGGTTGGACCGGTCCAGGCGCGTGGGTACTGTAGCAGGCGCGTGACCGGCGCGTGAGGGCGCGTGGCGGCGCGTGAGCGCGTGTTTCGACCTTCCGTCGGCGCGTGGCGGCGCGTGGGGCCGAGTCGGAGGTCACGGTGGCGCGTGACAGTTAGTTTTTGACGTTTCGGACCTGTTGGCGTAGGTTTCGAGTCGATCGGATGTCGTTTAGGGGTTGTTTCGGACGTTTTAAGGTTGCTGCGTTTTCTAGGACAGCATCGTTAGACTCCCGGGATTTATGGGGTTTATACTTAAGATTATTATTATTAGCTGGTAATCCCGATTATTAATTTGGACAGGCGATACTGCTCCAGGAACCTCAGGGGAGCGTACAGTTCGGGATTGAGCGTGCTTGAACAGGTTTGTGAGTGGACTTTGATTTATAAACTGTAATGCATGCATAAACGTATCTTTGCTTTAAATACTGTTGAGTATGAGTGAAATGAATTTCTGGATTTTAGAAATAATACTGGACACATATTTTACAATATTTCAGTGAAAGTATGTTTTGAGAAATGGCCTGATTTTGTACTCGATTTTGATATCGTTTTGACGTTGTAACTATTTGAGTATGTGATTTGGGTTGAGACCCATAATTGTGATTTTACCGATTTTGGCCATAAAATGATATTTGCAAAGAATTTGGCTAAGGCCGCGAAACAAAGATTTCGAAGTATGGATTTGATTCACTGATTCCCGTCCCGATGATTGTTGTTGCTCTGACTGGTGTTGAGGGACCTTGCTCTACCAGTTGTTGAGGGTTCGGACCTTAGGTGTTGAGGGGCCTTGCTCCGCCGGGTCGCGAAGCTGTCTATGCATAGTACAGATATTACAGACAGTACATATGGTACACAGAGTTGTACAGATTTGAACACATCTCAAGGGATACCCTGATGTGTTATGAATATGTCGGGAACAGTGAATTCTTGATTTTGAGATATTTGCCAAATGGAACCAAATGATTTGAAATTGAGATATTCGTGAGTTTGAACCAAATGATTTGAATTTGAGATATTATGTGTCCGATTGAACCAAACGATTTGGATTTGAGATAATTTGTGTCCAGATTGAATTAAATGATTTTAAACTCATTTGAAGAGAGTTTTCAAACCAAATTGTGGATCACGAGGTATTTTCATTATACAGATTTTATGTGAGTCCAATTAAATGGTTTTAAAGATAAATGTGAATTTTGGATGATTTACATATGATGCTTTTATATGATAAATTGTTTTATGTTATGCATGCATGATTTTATAAATGGAGGGGAAGAAAGGTAATTCTTCGAAAAGGAATTTATAAATGATTATTTTTGTCCACTCACAACTTTTGTGTTTAAATCCCCCTTCAGGCAGTTGAGTAGAGTTGACGCGAACATTGATCTCGAGGCTGAGGCATTAGGATTCTGACTGCGCTGTGTTGTATATTTGAGTAGGATATCTAAATTTTATTCTTGATCCTACTTAGACGCTCTGATACTATGTTGCATTTGATTTGTCGTTAATTACGGGAATTATTGAGTGCTTAAGTCCCTTGTCTGACAAGAGGAAGTATTTATTATGGTTATTATAATTTGTATGGATTGAAGGGTATTTTGGGAACCTTTTCTTAGGTTGTCAGACGGGATCAGGGTTCTTCCCGGATTTCGAGGGGAAATTCGGGACGGGTCCTGACACATCTTGTCAGAGGTACACTACGAAGCTATGAGTGACACTCATCTTGCAAGTGGCACTCGATCGGTCATGGACATTCCTAGCCGATTGGCCACATGATCGTGTGAGGTTTCGCTCCTGAAGGCCGAACAAGATGACACACTCATCTTACAAGTGGCACTCGATCGGCCATGGACATTCCTAGTCGATCGGCCACATAATCGTGCGAGGCTCCGCTCCTACGGGCCGTACAAGTTGACATACACTCATCTTGCAAGTGGCACTCTATCGGTCATGGACATTCCTAGTCGATCGGCCACATGATCGTGCGAGGTTCTGCTCCTGCGGGCCAAATAGGATGACACACTCATCTTGTGAGTGGCACTCAATCGGCCATGGACATTCCTAGCCGATCGGCCACATGTTCGTGTGAGGTTCCGCTCCTGTGGGCCAAATAGGATGACACACTCATCTTACGAGTGGCACTCGATCGGCCATGGACATTCCTAGTCGATCGGCCACATGATTGTGCGAGGTTCCGCTCTTGCGTGCCGAACAGGATGACACACTTATCTTGCAAGTGGCACTCGATTGGCCATGGACATTCCTAGCTGATCCACCACATGATCGTACGAAGTTCCACTCCCGCGTGCCGAACAGGATGACACACTCATCTTGCAAGTGGCACTCGATCGGCCATGGACATTCTTAGCCGATCGGCCACATGATCGTTCGAGGCTCCGCTCTTGCGAGACGAACATGATGACATACACTCATCTCACGAGTATCACTCGATCGGACATGGGCATTCCTAGCTGATCGGCCACATGATCGTGCGAGGTTTTGCTCCTACGGGCTGAACAGGATGATACACTCATCTTGCAAGTGGCACTCGATCGGCCATGGATATTCCTAGTCGATCAGCCATATGATCGTTCAAAATTCCGCTCCTACGGGCCATTCAAGATGGCACTCGGCCACATCCAAAATTTAAGGCCGACCATCCTCTCTCACCAACCCTTTTTTGGGCAAAGATTGACCACGGCGTCTCGCCTCACCCAAGGGCTTGGGGGATTGGGGACTAGTATAGGACAAATATCCATACAGGTTGACAAGTAACGACAAGCCCTCTGTCAGGACCCGTCCCGAATTTCCCCTCGAAACCCGGGAAGAACCCTGATCCCGTCTGACAACCTAAGAAAAGGTTCCCAAAATACTCTTCAATCCTTACAAATTATAATAACAATAATAAATACTTCCTCTTGTCAGACAAGGGACTTAAGCACTCAATAATTCCCGTAATTAACGACCAATCAAATACCATATAATATCAGAGCGTCTAAGTAGGATCAAGAGTAAAATTTAGATATCCTACTCAAATATAATTACACAGCGCAGTCGAAGTACTAATGCCTCAGCCTCGAGATCAATGTTCGCGTCAACTCTACTCAACTGCCTGAAGGGGGTTTAAACACAAAAGTTGTGAGTGGACAAAAATAATCATTTATAAATTCCTTTTCGAAGAATTACCTTTCTTCCCCTCCATTTATAAAATCATGCATGCATAACATAAAACAATTTATCATATAAAAGCATCATATGTAAATCATCCAAAATTCACATTTATCTTTAAAACCATTTAATTGGACTCACATAAAATCTGTATAATAAAAATACCTCGTAATCCACAATTTTGTTTGAAAATCTCTTCAAAGGAGTTTAAAATCATTTGGTTCAATCTGGACACAAATTATCTCAAATTCAAATCATTTCGTTCCAACTGCCACATAATATCTCAAATTCACTGTTCCCGACATATTCATAACACACCAGGGTATCCCTTGAGATGTGTTCAAATCTGTACAACTCTGTGTACCATATGTACTGTCTGTAATATCTGTACTATCTGTACAATCTGTACTATGCATAGACAGCTTCGCGACCCGGCGGAGCAAGGCCCCTCAACACCTAAGGTCCGAACCCTCAATAACTGGTAGAGCAAGGCCCCTCAACACCAGTCAGAGCAACAATAACCATCGGGACGGGAACCAGTGAATCAAATCCATACTTCGAAATCTTTGTTTCTCGGCCTAAGCCAAATTCTTTGCAATATCATTTTATGGCCAAAATCAATAAATCATAATTATGGGTCTCAACCCAAATCATATACTCAAATAGTTACCACGTCAAAACGATATCAAAATCAAGTACAAAAACCAGGCCATTTCTCAAAACATACTTTCACTGAAATATTGGAAAACATGTGTCCAGCATCATTTCTAAAATCCAGAAATTCATTGCACCCATACATAACAGTATTTAAAATCAAAGATACATTTATGCATGCATTACAGTTTATAAATCAAAGTCCACTCACAAACCTGTTCAAGCAAGCTCAATCCCGAACTGTACGCTCCCCTGAAGCTCCTGGAGCAATATCGCCTGTCTAAATTAATAATCGGGATTACCAGCCAATCATAAGAACCTTAAATATAAACCCCCTAAACCCCGGGAGTCTAACTATGATGGCCTAGAAAACGCAGCAACTTTAAAACGTCCGAAACAACCCCTAAACGACATCCGATCGACTCGAAACCTGCGCCAACAGGTCCGAAACGTCAAAAACTACTTGTCACGCGCCACCGTGACATCAGACTCGGCCCCACGCGCCGCCACGCACCGACGGAAGGTCGGAACACGCGCCCACGCGCCGCCACGCGCCCTCACGCGCCTGCTACAGTACCCACGCGCCTGAACCGGTCCAACCCGGTTCGGCTCAACCTGACCCGATCCAACTCGACCCGACCGGTTCAACTCGACCCGACCGGTCACCGGCGACTCGCCGGAGAAGACGACCGGCTGCCGTCGCCGTCGCCGGAAGTTGGCCGGAGAAGATGATCGGCAGTCGCCGTCGCCGCCGTCTGGTTTCGCCGGAATCCTCCATTTCCGGCCGAAACTTCAAGCTTTCCTAACTTCCTCAAAACTCAACCATTTTTCACAAATTTTACGTCTAAATCTATCTACTCAAACCCAGGAATCCAAATATAACCTCAAATCATCAAACACGTACCTGTATAAGCCGGAAAATGGATCGAAATGTCCGAAAATTCCTTTTACTCGGTTCGGCTTCCACCGTAGTCCTCTCATTCGATGGTTGGTACGGTTGTGATCGTGGGAACGAGTAGAACACGATTAGTTGATCAAAACTGGAAGTTAAAGCCTTGAAATCAAAGTTGACTTTGTGGGTTTTTTGGATGATTTTCGCACGGGTTTCGGTTGGTTTGTGTATGTTTGTCACAGAGAGGATGAGTGAGATGATAATGATAAGGATGAAATGAAGATGGATCAGATTACACTGATTTTGGGATTAAAAATATCTACCCCAAGTCAAAAATTACCAAAATGCCCTTGCACATCTAGACCCATAACTTCCGTACACGAACTCCGTTTTCTGCGTGCCGCCTGTCTACGAACTCGTGAGTTCGAGACCTACGCAACGGTATCCAAAACACCACCAAAAATGTCTCGAAATAAAACTTGATTCCCAAGCCCTTTAACAAATAAGGGTAAAATCGTCATTTTACAAAAATAATTACGTAAACCCAATAATTAAAATTCCGGGTTGTTACAATCTACCCTCCTTAAGAAATTTCGTCCTCGAAATTCAACTCTACCCTTGGAACAAATAAGGATACTGCGTCCGCATTAGTTCCTCGGTTTCCCACGTGGCTTCCTCCACGTTATGATTCCTCCATAACACTTTAACTAGAGGAATACTCTTTCTGCGTAGTACCTTTTCTTTCCAATCCAAAATTTGCACCGGTTGCTCCTCAAAGGTCAAATCATCTTTCAGCTCAAGTGGCTGCTCTCCCAATACGTGAGACTCATCAAACAGATATTTCCGGAGCAAGGATACATGGAAAACATTATGAACTCTGATGTTAACAGTTTCCTTTCACCCACTTCGTTTCAGCATAATGGTGTCCTGCACTGCCTCCCATATAGTGCCTCGAAAGGAGACATCCCAATACTCGACTGATAACTATTATTATAAGAAAATTCCATCAGAGCTAGGTGTGAATCCCAGTTTCCTTTAAATTGTAGTACACAAGCTCTCATCATATCCTCCAAAACCTGGATTGTCCTCTCAGACTGACCATCCGTCTGAGGATGAAAAGCTGTACTAAAATGCAAGGTAGTGCCAAAAGCCTTCTGCAAACTCCGCCAAAACCTGGAGGTAAATCTAGGATCCCTGTCCGAAACAATCGACTCTGGAGTCCCATGTAGTCGTATGATCTCATCAATGAACAATTTGGCATACCGACTCATCCGAAAATCTTCCCGCACTAGCAAGAAATGTGCAGACTTCGTGAGTCTATCAACAATTACCCATATTCCATCATGTCCTTTCTGTGTCCTTGGAAGTTTATACACAAAATCCATCGTAATGTGATCCCACTTCCATTCCGGAATAGGTAATGGTTGAAGTGCCCCATATGGTTTCTGCCTCTCTGCTTTCACTTGCTGGCACGTCAGGCATCTATTCACAAACTCAGCAATTTCCCTTTTCATCCCAGTCCACCAATAATGTTTCCTTAGGGTATGATACATCTTGGTACCTCCTGGATGCATAGCGTAAGCCGAACTATGAGCCTCGTCAAGAATTTCCCTCTTTAGTTCCAGCTTATTCGGTACACACAACCGACCATCCCTAACCAAGGCTCCATCATCCCTAAGCGCATAGTCCTGCATGGTTCCAGCCTCCAACTCCATCCTGATAATGCACAACGTAGGGTCCTGGAGTTGAGCCTCAATAATCCGATCAATCAGAACAGGCCTCACATGAAAACTAGCCAACAAAACCCCCTGGCTATCCATGTCCAGTATTATCCCTGCTCTACGGAACTCTACCAGTAACGGTAAGTAGACTGTATGCAAATGGGCTAAAGAACCCATGGATTTCCTGCTTAAAGCATCCGCCACAACATTGGCTTTCCCTGGATGGTACTCTATAGTACAATCATAATCCTTTATTAACTCAAGCCATCTTCTCTGCCTCAGATTCAGGTCTTTTTGGGTGAACAAGTACTTTAAACTCTTATGGTCGGTGAAGATCCGACACGTCTCCCCGTATAAATAATGTCGCCAGATTTTCAATGCATGCACCACTGCAGCTAATTCTAAATCATGTGTGGGGTAATTCAACTCATGGGGTTTAAGTTGTCTAGAAGCATACGCTATCACCTTTCCATGCTGCATCAACACACAGCCTATACCCCGCAATGAGGCATCACTATACACCTCGAATCCCCCAGTATCATCAGGAAGGGTCAATACTGGAGCAGAAGTCAACCTCCTCTTCAGCTCCTGAAATCCCTGTTCACAATCAGCTCCCCAGTCAAACTTGACTCCTTTCCTCGTCAACCGAGTCAACGGCCCTGCTATCGTAGAAAATCCTTCTACAAACCGTCGATAATATCCTGCCAAACCCAGAAAACTCCTCACCTCTGTCACTGTCCTCGGTTGGTCCCAGTTTGCCACTGCCTCAATCTTTTGGGGATCTACGCTGATACCCTCAGCCGAAATCACATGACCTAAGAATCCAACTTCGGTCAACCAAAACTGGCATTTACTGAACTTGGCAAACAAATGTTTTTTCCTAAGCATATTCAGCACCAACCTTAAGTGCTTCTCATGTGCCTTAGCACTCCTCGAATACACCAAGATGTCATCAATGAACACAATCACAAACCGATCCAAATACTTTTGGAACACCCTGTTCATCAAATCCATAAATGCTGCTGGGGCATTAGTCTACCCGAAAGGCATCACCAGGAACTCATAATGACCATAACGAGTCCTGAAAGCTGTTTTCTCAACATCCCCTTCTCTGATCCTCAACTGATGGTATCCGGATCGAAGGTCAATTTTCGAAAAATATCTTGCTTCCTTAAATTGATCAAACAAATCATCTATCCTTGGCAAAGGATACTTATTCCACACCGTAGCCCTGTTTAGCTTCCAGTAGTCAATACACAATCTCATACCACCATCCTTTTTCCTCACAAATAACACTGGTGCACCCCAAGGTGAAACACTTGGGCGAATAAATCCCATATTCACCAAGTCCTGCAACTGAGTCTTTAACTCTCACAATTCTGCCGGTGCCATTCTATACGGTGCCTGTGAGATAGGTTGAGTACCTGGCAAAAGCTCGATGGTGAACTCAATCTCCCGGTGAGGTGGCAATCCCGGAAGATCATCTGGAAACACATCAGAGAACTCACTCACCACTGGAATATCCTCCACTCTCATCGGAGTATCCCGAGAATCAAACACATGAGCCAAGTAACCCTCACAACCTTTCCTCAACAATTTCTCAGCAGTAAAAGCTGATATCACTCCACAGGGTAGTACCCTACGATCTCCTCTGAATGTAAGTTCCGGTAAACCTAGACTCCGGAAATCCACTCTCTTGTCATAACAACCAATAGAGGCATGGTGCATAGTCAACCAATCCATCCCCAGAATCGCATCAAAATCAAAAATATCTAAGGGGATTAAATCTGCCTCTAATGCATGACCTTCCACTAACACTGGACAACTACGAATCACGAGATTCGCCACTAACGTATTCCCAGTAGGAGTACTAATACCCATGTCCCCCTGAGGACATCTCATAACCGAGAACACTCGCTCTAAACGAGTAATCCACTCTATTGCATCATCTGGGCTAGAGTCGCCCATAAATATTGTAGCCCCTAATCTCTGGGCTTTCTCAATGTCTGAACCTTCAGTAGCAGTCCTACTCTGAAGTACAGAAGTCAACGTATGACCCAATTGTTCCAGTGTTTGCCTCATATCATGCTCCACTGCAGGTTCAGATGTGTCCCCAATATTTTCCGACTGTTGACGGAACTCGCGTCTCGGAGGCATTACGCTGTTAAGAACTATACCAAAATAATTGTACACGTAGTGTACAGTCTACAGGAATTTAACCTAGTGCTCTGATACCAATTGTCAGGACCCGTCCCGAATTTCCCCTCGAAACCCGGGAAGAACCCTGATCCCGTCTGACAACCTAAGAAAAGGTTCCCAAAATACCCTTCAATCCTTACAAATTATAATAACAATAATAAATACTTCCTCTTGTCAGACAAGGGACTTAAGCACTCAATAATTCCCGTAATTAACGACCAATCAAATACCATATAATATCAGAGCGTCTAAGTAGGATCAAGAGTAAAATTTAGATATCCTACTCAAATATAATTACACAGCGCAGTCGAAGTACTAATGCCTCAGCCTCGAGATCAATGTTCGCGTCAACTCTACTCAACTGCCTGAAGGGGGTTTAAACACAAAAGTTGTGAGTGGACAAAAATAATCATTTATAAATTCCTTTTCGAAGAATTACCTTTCTTCCCCTCCATTTATAAAATCATGCATGCATAACATAAAACAATATATCATATAAAAGCATCATATGTAAATCATACAAAATACACATTTATCTTTAAAACCATTTAATTGGACTCACATAAAATCTGTATAATAAAAATACCTCGTAATCCACAATTTTGTTTGAAAATCTCTTCAAAGGAGTTTAAAATCATTTGGTTCAATCTGGACACAAATTATCTCAAATTCAAATCATTTCGTTCCAACTGCCACATAATATCTCAAATTCACTGTTCCCGACATATTCATAACACACCAGGGTATCCCTTGAGATGTGTTCAAATCTGTACAACTCTGTGTACCATATGTACTGTCTGTAATATCTGTACTATCTGTACAATTTGTACTATGCATAGACAGCTTCGCGACCCGGCGGAGCAAGGCCCCTCAACACCTAAGGTCCGAACCCTCAACAACTGGTAGAGCAAGGCCCCTCAACACCAGTCAGAGCAACAATAACCATCGGGACGGGAACCAGTGAATCAAATCCATACTTCGAAATCTTTGTTTCTCGGCCTAAGCCAAATTCTTTGCAATATCATTTTATGGCCAAAATCAATAAATCATAATTATGGGTCTCAACCCAAATCATATACTCAAATAGTTACCACGTCAAAACGATATCAAAATCAAGTACAAAAACCAGGTCATTTCTCAAAACATACTTTCACTGAAATATTGGAAAACATGTGTCCAGCATCATTTCTAAAATCCAGAAATTCATTGCACCCATACATAACAGTATTTAAAATCAAAGATACATTTATGCATGCATTACAGTTTATAAATCAAAGTCCACTCACAAACCTGTTCAAGCAAGCTCAATCCCGAACTGTACGCTCCCCTGAAGCTCCTGGAGCAATATCGCCTGTCTAAATTAATAATCGGGATTACCAGCCAATCATAAGAACCTTAAATATAAACCCCCTAAACCCCGGGAGTCTAACTATGATGGCCTAGAAAACGCAGCAACTTTAAAACGTCCGAAACAACCCCTAAACGACATCCGATCGACTCGAAACCTGCGCCAACAGGTCCGAAACGTCAAAAACTACTTGTCACGCGCCACCGTGACATCCGACTCGGCCCCACGCGCCGCCACGCGCCGACGGAAGGTCGGAACACGCGCCCACGCGCCGCCACGCGCCCTCACGCGCCTGCTACAGTACCCACGCGCCTGAACCGGTCCAACCCAGTTCGGCTCAACCTGACCCGGTCCAACTCGACCCGACCGGTTCAACTCGACCCGACCGGTCACCGGCGACTCGCCGGAGAAGACGACCGGCTGCCGTCGCCGTCGCCGGAAGTTGGCCGGAGAAGATGATCGGCAGTCGCCGTCGCCGCCGTCTGGTTTCGCCGGAATCCTCCATTTCCGGCCGAAACTTCAAGCTTTCCTAACTTCCTCAAAACTCAACCATTTTTCACAAATTTTACGTCTAAATCTATCTACTCAAACCCAGGAATCCAAATATAACCTCAAATCATCAAACACGTACCTGTATAAGCCGGAAAATGGATCGAAATGTCCGAAAATTCCTTTTACTCGGTTCGGCTTCCACCGTAGTCCTCTCCTTCGATGGTTGGTACGGTTGTGATCGTGGGAACGAGTAGAACACGATTAGTTGATCAAAACTGGAAGTTAAAGCCTTGAAATCAAAGTTGACTTTGTGGGTTTTTTGGATGATTTTCGCACGGGTTTCGGTTGGTTTGTGTATGTTTGTCACAGAGAGGATGAGTGAGATGATAATGATAAGGATGAAATGAAGATGGATCAGATTACACTGATTTTGGGATTAAAAATATCTACCCCAAGTCAAAAATTACCAAAATGCCCTTGCACATCTAGACCCATAACTTCCGTACACGAACTCCGTTTTCTGCGTGCCGCCTGTCTACGAACTCGTGAGTTCGAGACCTACGCAACGGTATCCAAAACACCACCAAAAATGTCTCGAAATAAAACTTGATTCCCAAGCCCTTTAACAAACAAGGGTAAAATCGTCATTTTACAAAAATAATTACGTAAACCCAATAATTAAAATTCCGGGTTGTTACACCCTCAACCGAGGAAATCCACCATAGTCAACGACTTGGGAGACTTCTGTTCGTACCTAATTTGGTCAACCTAATCAAGACCGATCAGTCCCGCCAAAATCATGCTTGGCCCTCGGCTCAACAGGAATACAACAATACAAATCTACAACATCAGGTGCATCCCACCAACACAGCCTTGGATAAAAGACACCAAAAGCCACTAGGCCGACCAGACCTGGTCGGCCTACCCTTTCTTCGGTCGACCGTGTCAAAACAATCGCGGGACTCGGGACCACCAGGACACGTGTCAGCTCTAGGATCAGGGACATTTATCCCACATCGAAATTTTTCACCTACAACATTCAATGCCACCATAAATACAAGGGCACCTCCCCTAAAAAAAGATAATGAAAACGTTGCCCTTACGCTGCCTAGCTATTATAGTATCATCCACACTTAACTGACTTAAGCATCGGAGATGGTTAGGCCGATATCCCACTGGTGCTGCTTTGCTCTTACCTCCTCACTGCAGGTCTTTCTACCCCCGAGGAGAGCGAGTCAAACGAGCTCAGCAAGGTAACTCTAAGTTGATCCAATTTTGGTATCAACACATGCAATCTGGAATTGTAAACGAAGCCGGCAATTTTGGGCCCACTTGCCATGTTCCTTCGAGTATGATAGTAAACAGGGGAATTCACTGATTTTTTCCTGCTGGCTAGTTAGTCTCTGCGTGGGGAGTAGCTTGAAGGTTTGGTCTGGGATTTTTGGGAAAGCTGGCATCTGCGAAATAGTGCAATCCATGGAAAACGGGTTGAGGACCTTGATGTCGTTGCTGAGAGGCTGTTATATAGCCAGGATCAATTTGTAGCTCTCAGTTGCACTTCCAAGTTGACAGCCCATATAGGCTAGGTCAATTGGATTAAACCTACTTTAAATTGTTTCAAATTGAATTGTGATGGTGCAGTTGGGAAGGTGGACGGCCGGTGTGGGGAGCTGATCAGAGATCACGAGGGCCATTATGTGGATGGTTTTGGTGCTGCAACACCTCCTTGGTTGTCGCCTGAAGCTGTGGAGCTTCTAGCAGTGTGTCAAGACCTCCTCTTGGTGCAACGACTGGATTGCAAAGGTGTAGTTGTGGAGTTGGATGCAAGACAGGTGTCGTCGATCTAATCAATGGCGCCCATGATTACTGGTCTGAGATTAGTGTGTTGCTTTGTGATGTGGTGTGGCTGATTAAACACTTGGACATCATTGAAGTGCGTTTCCAATGACGCGAGGGGAACAAAGCTGCCCATGAGCTAACTCAGTTTTCCCTGAGAAATCAACCATCGAGTCTGTGGTTTGACGCAGCGCCGCCATGGCTGGAGGAACTACTTACGGCTGATCTGCAGTAGTATGGGACGTTTCTGCTATTCTGTGAGGCTCCTAATTAGAGCAGAAGGTTAGAGGTGTGTTGGAGATGGTTTGGTGCCAAGTTTAATCTTAATAGTCTTATCTTTTGTTTTGGCTTTGTAAGCTCTTAATGAGCTATGTTCGGGCGTTTGATTTCGATCTTTTATCTGCTGGAGGATGAGCACTCTTTTTCTTTGATCGAATTTTCCCGAATAGCGAATTTTATGGCAAGATTTTAACATGGCCTGCCATTTTAACTCTGGTGTTGTAACCGCTTTTCTTCATTCAATGAAATTCATCTTTTAGCTTAAAGAAAAAAAGAGATAAAAACAAATAAAAGAAGCCGATTTTAAAAGCAACTAGTAAAATTCGGCAGCTTCCCAGCCCGTAAGGCTGGACAACAAGGAGCCAGCGACATGGCTACTTGCGTGCAATAATAGTGAAAGAATAAAATATTCAAAAAATAATAAAATAAAATATTTTAATGTTCATAACCGTTGGAGGTTTAAGAAAGGGTTTTGTTTCAATCACCTGTGCTCTCTCCACTCACTTCTTTTTTCTCCGAAGAATCAGTTCTCTCTCTCGTTTTCTGAATCAACTGGATCCTTGAATCGATCGCTCTAGTAATTGTTCTTCAATCATTTGTTCTTTCTCGATTGCCCTTTTCATCTGCTTCTTGTTTTTTTCTGAATTAATAGATCAAACAGAATGCGATGGCAATAGTACGAATCCAGAAGAAACGGCGTCGGTCCTCAGAGAAAAGGCGTCGATTGTCAGAGCCTGAGAAAGAGGAGATTTTGTATCCTTCCGGCCAAGGCTGTGGGTGGGTTCGAGGGAGATTGCTGGGCCAAGGCGGCTTTGGGTGGGTATATTTCGCTTCTCAGACGAAACCCTTGGTGGGTTTCAAGGGTTCTTCTCCAAAATCCATGGCCGTGAAATCGACATTGGGTTCTCAGCCGGAAGAGCTCGCAGTGGAAAGATTCCTCCTTAACGAGTTTCGGGCTAGCCCTTTTGTGATTGACAGCTATGGAAAGGATGAAACAATTGGGGTTGACGGACGTGTTATGATGAACCTCTTCTTGAAGTAAGCAGAGGTGGGCACAATTTGGGATTTGATAAACAATTCGGGCCGGTCCGGTTTGCCTGAGCCACAAGTGAAGAAGTATACAAGGTCGATTTTGAATGGGCTCAAGTATATTCATGACAAGGGTTTTGTTCACTGCGACTTGAAGCCGGAAAACGTGTTACTTGTATCTAATTCCGGCGGCTCTGGTTCTAGTTCTAGACCTTCTGGGTCCGAGTTTGTGCCCAAAATTGGGGATTTAGGGTTGGCAAAGAGGGCTAATTGCAAGTGTTCAATTGCGGGCACTACAAAGTACATGTCTCTGGAAGTTGTGATTCATGGAATGCAAGAGCAACCTTCTGATATTTGGGCCTTAGGCTCTGTTGTTCTGTTCATGTTAACCGGGAGCTACCCAAGCTACCCATGGAATGTTGAAGCTCCGACGAAAGATCGACTTCCGGAGCTAACAAGGGCTCTGATTGCTTCACAGAAGCCCATAATTCCCAATAAGCTATCAGACCAGGCTACAAGTTTCTTGCAGGGTTGCTTTTTGAGGAACCCATCTGAGAGACTCACTGCGGCTAGGCTTTTAGAGCACCCATTCATTACCAGAACAGAATGCTTAGTAATAAGAGTGGTTCCTTCTTATTCAGTTTCACTCCCCCTCCCCCTCCTAACTTCATACCCCTCGCCCTTCTAAGCTCCAGTTCTGAAGTTGCAGAAGAGGACTTGGACCAATAACTGCAGTCCATTCTTCCTTTGAAACTCTTGGGGAGAGATGTGGTTCCAACATATAATAGGTGCAGATTAATACTCATAGAGTGAACATATAATAGGTTGCAACTTGAAAGCCAACTTGAAAGCCATTCTGCTCAAGGCTGGTATATATAATGCTTCAAAAGAGCAAATTAAACTTTAATATCTTATAATTTGCTCTAAATAACACAGTTATACCTATATTTTTAAATTTTATATTTTACTATACTATATTCTTTAAAACGTTACAATCTTGGCCCTCCGCTAGATTTTTCATTAAAATTTCGGTTAAGTGATGATTTGAACAAAGTGAGACCCACATTTAATTTAAAGAAGTGTCAAATAAACGTTATGTGATATAAAATAATAATAAACATTAAAATAGGTTAAATAATAATAAAAACTAAATAAAATGAAATAAAAGATTAAAACAAAAAAAACCTAAACGGCAGTGCTGTGGCAATCCAGAAATCGGTGGCTAGGTGCCCTCCACTGCGATCAATTCGTCCGATGGCACTCTAGGTGGCCACCTCGCACGCCGACTGGTTGAAATTGGGGTCACCGACGTGTTCACAGTGCCCGGTGACTTCAATCTCACCCTCCTTGACCACCTCATCGCCGAGCCTGGGCTCACTAACATTGGCTGCTGCAATGAACATCGCCTACCCCTGTTTTATTTCACTGTTATAATTTTGGATTTTTGCAACGGCGTTTAAATTCAACAGTGACAAAAATGAATGGAGTTAGACTTTGCAGTGTTGTTTTCCTATTTGGTTGATCCCATTCAAGGGGAAGCAAAACCAGACTTAGAATTTCAAGGCTGATATATTTATATCGTTGTTACATAATAAAGGTTTTTGTGCGAGCTGTTCATGAAGCAAAGTGGATGAATGAGATGGAAATCAGCATCTATGACTCCTGGTTTGACCCAGCTGTATCATCCTTGCCTGGGCTTATTCCTGATGCTTTCATATATCTTAGAGCAAGTCCTGATACTTCTCACAAGAGAATGAAGCTACGGAAGAGAGCAGAGGAAGGTGGAGGGCACCGAGCCACCGAGTTCTGGATTGCCACAGCACTGCCGTTTAGGTTTTTTTTTTTTTTTATCTTTTATTTCATTTTATTTATTTTATTATTATTTAACCTATTTTAATGTTTATTATTATTTTATATCACATGACGTTTATTTGGCACTTTTTAAAATTAAATGTGGGTCTCACTTTGTCCAAATCATCACTTAACCGAAATTTTAACGGAAAATCTAAGATTGTAACGTTTTAAAGAGTATAGAGTAGTAAAATGTAAGATTTAAAAATATAGATATAACTGTGTTAGTGATTTGCCCTTTTTAAATGTATATGTACATTCTTTTATTTCTAATAGAAATTCTTTCCACATTACCTGCTGGCTTTGCTTTGTCCCCTTCTAGTGAATTGGATATATCTACTGTTGTTTCTCTCTATCATGTTTTGGATGCATAAACCAAGTGGAAAATAAAAAATAAAATAGGCAACATACAAGTAGTAATTGACCTTGTTGAGAAATCAAGCCTCTTTCTGTGGCAGTGTTTCAAATGCAGAGACTCTGCTCTCTGAATTTGATTCGATGCAAAGGGGTACCGCTTTGCTTGATAGTACAAGCTGTGTCTTTTCTTCAAGCGGGCAACGAGCCTTTAACATGGAGAACACATGATTGTTTAACCTCCTTGCTTTCTTCATTACTTATCCCTTCACCACATCAACAAACAATCCAGTAGTCAAAAGCAAACTATTTTTGCATGCAAAGAAAATTAGCAAGCTAAAGATTAAAGATGATGATTGCGGAATACAAGAAATGATAGAAATTCGTAAGAAATGACAACAATCCTTTCATAGACAAAGAAGAAATGGATAGAGGGAATTTATACACAATGATGATTCAATTTCTGGAATGAAAAAGAAAAAAAATTGACTTCTATACCTGGACAATATGAGGACTCTTATGGGTTTGGCTAATTGATGCAGCCTCCACTTCGGCAACGTTGAGGACCTGGTATGAAAAGTCAAATAGCTCAAAATGCAGCTGTTGCCCAAGCAAGCATTTGATGGTGCTACTACCCCAAGCTACGGAATCACCCAGCACTTCATGACTGCTTGGGGATACGCGAACAGAGTCCTTAAGATACCACTACAAATTTAAGAATTAAATCATGTTAGCATCAACACAAGATGGGCCAATTTTGAGTAAATTGTTGAGAATAGCCTATGTGTGTCTGCTAGTTCCATTTTCCTATGTTGAGAATAGCACATGTGTGACTGCTTGGCGATACGCGAACATAGTCCTCTAGCCTATTTTCAGTCACAATCTTTATCAGCTCCTGAAGGGAGTGATATTGGCTTATATGCAGAGTAATGGCAACATATAGCATTCAATGTCCAAGACATCCACTATAAAGTTGGCTAATAAAAAAAGATAAAACAATAAGCATTTACAAGTAGAATGGGCTTCCCATATATGTCCATTAAGTTTATTTTATTTTACTTTTATGTTTCTACCAATACAATGATCTTAGAGAAATCTGTGAAAGAGGTTATTCCTTACAATTTGAAGACCGCTGTATATACTGTAGAAATCTGTTGAAGTTGTTATGTCAATGAACCCTGTTTTGGGAACAGCACTCCATTTACTGCAATATTTGTCCAGAGCCGCACTAGTAAAAGCTAGGGCATATTCCATGGGTTGGGAGCCACAAGGACGCCAGTGAGAGTTTTTATTGGTTCAATGAAAATAACAACTAGGTAATTATGAATATATTTGTGCTGGCTAATTTTGTTTGTAAGTACCAAAGTGATCAAAGAGAGACAGAAGCTGCAACTATGTGTTCTGAAATTAAGGTACCTCAGCCTCAGTTTCATCATAGAGGAACCGTTGCTTGAGCAAAACCAACGCCTGTTGAGCTGAATCATATAGATGTCAAAAGGCATCCAAACACTCTGTAGAATATCCGCATTCTGTGACTCAAGCACGTAATCCACGAACATCCAGGGTAGAGAGCGTTCAATCGGAAACTGCTCAATAAGAACAATACATGTTACATCAAATTTAAGAATGAACAAAGAGAAGAGAATAAGGGCTACACTATTGAAGCATGTTACTGATAATCTTGGCTGCTCTAGCAGTGCCAGCAGGCAGGACGTTAAGAAGTTTCCAGTGAATGGGAAACATATTTCAGTGTAATTTCAAGTGTGTTCAATAAGCTAGTATAATTTAAACAAGATCCAGTTAAAATTAGGATAATGCTTTACCTGAATAACACGAGAAGACTCCAGATAAAATTTTCTAAACCATAAGAAACCAAGGTCTGTCAGAGTTGACACAGTCACTGCAACAGAATCAAAAGGAAAAAATTCAATTTTATAGAAGTGGTAAAAAATCCTAAGGACCCTACAACTTCATGAGCCTGGACCATGCCAAGGATTCAAATTTATAAATTATAATGCATCCATTCTGAAGCATGAACCATTTTGAAAAGCGCTTCGATTCAAAATGTTGCATTAGATAGAGAATTTGGTCCTGCTGGGACTAGGTAAAGCTCAAAAGTTTAAGACTACAACAAGAACTAAGACCAAAGGACAGTTTGAAGGAATACCTGAGTAGTCAAGTATATGCAGGAAGAAGCTAAGCTTGTAAACAAATGTTTGCTACTGTTTTAGAGCATTAACAGGAATCTCAGACCCACTATTACCGAAGAGCCCTCCAGGCTTTACCACCAGACACTAACTAATATATGAGGAATTGCAAGCAGTGGACCTAAAATAGTAATTGAATTGATCAGTTAGTTCAAGCTCAGGGGAAGAGAGCTTGATGAAGTACATGGATATTTATTCGGTAGTTTACAAAAATTTGGAAAACTTACTATGCACAACATGACATCCAATTAAATCTGTCTTTAATAGCATACAATTCAGCATCTATGCACAAGAGGAATGCTCAAGAAAATTGACAGCAATGCAAATAAGATGATTCACTTTCTTGAGAAGAAGTATCTTAAGTAAATAGATGCTCATACTAGTAATTTTATTTTTGAAAAGCAAAATTTAAATACAAATAATTTATTATTAATTTTCATAAAAAATACAAGTATGCTTGCTTTTGCATTTTTGAGATGATCAAGTTGTACGAGAGTGTCAAGTAACTTCAACATGGACCTGCAGCATGAAGAAATTTGTGAGACCCATATTGACCGCATTATAAGAACATATGATTTTCACAATGAAATAGGAATTAATATGGATGTGACCAGTAAGTAGATCCAGCAAAAATAAGTATATTCGCTAGTCAGGACTAGATCAAAAGTAAACAAAAAGAAAATGCATCAGTAGAATATTATGACAGACCAGAGGGTGAGTTACTGTAGGGCCATTAATGCGTCTCTCAGGCCTAGAAAAGTGTGCATATCTGCAGTTAGCTGTATCAGAGAAAAAAAAAAACCATGCTGCAGTGGAACTTCAACTTAGGGATAAAAAAGAAGGGTCTAAAACTGAGGTTTGGATAAGCCCATATCTTTGCTGAAGCTGATGCTTGCCATCTCTATATTTCACGCAGACGACTCATTTCCATGTTGAGAACTTGATATGTTTCTAGATACAAATAAGCTTGACTTTGTTTCATAGAATCAGGAAGCTTCCATAATGTGGATAGGTACATATTTACATGTATTAGAGACAGGCCGGCTCAACCATTTATAATGGTTTCCCAGACAAGCCTAGTGCGTAAAAATGATGACTTGGAGGAAGAGTTAACTTGAGGAAGTGCTTTGACACAACTGCGATGTGTATACAGCATTGATCCCATCTCCTTACCGTCTTGGATAAGAGCATTCTGCATGCAGTGTAGTGTTTATCAAAAATATAATCAAAGACAACATTAAGATGCATTCCAAAAATGAATGAAAACATGTAGACATAATGCATCTATACGATAAATAACCATGATATCCAAACAAAAAATTCAATATAAAAAAGTTCTGCTAAACAAAAAGCAAACACAAGATTATAGCAGCAATGAAAATGAAAGGAAAATAAGTATTGGTAATGGTCCTAACCATCTGCATAATATTGTAAATGACCAATTCATTTTGACAGAAGAAGTGAGATTATATAAGTAAATTCAATTCCTTCAGAAGATAAATCGAAATTGGCACAAGGAGGCGCTTATCAGCTAATTGAGAGCTTTCCTGTCTTCATAGAGAAACAGGCAATATGCCAATAGATTGCTATACTCTACGCGGAGCGAAAAGGGTTTTCCATGAGATGAGTTGAAACAACAAGGAATTACAGAAACACCAAAATCATTCTCAATTACAAAAAGGAACGAAAATATCATCAAAACAACAAAGTAAAGACAATACACACCAATCGGACTATCAGTCACGCCGCTGTCAGTTGAAACCCAAATTCCTGGTCCTTGAATCTCTGCTTGCTCATTCTACATTCAACAAAAAAAATTACAAAACAAAAATAGCAAAATAAATTACAAAAATTTGAAAAAACAAATAAATAAATAAACTATTTGCGATTGCGAGAGAGCTACCTCTAGTGAGAATGTCGATAGGGCGGCAATGGCTTCTTCGACTGGAACAGCCGTGATTGAAATCGTCAAAATGCACCAGATAGTAAGATCTGAGCAGAATTCGAGCACAATTAGAAGCACTGGGATTAGGTGGAGCAGTATCTTCACATTCTGATTTGAATTTAGCTTTGATTTCATCCGAAATGGAAAGCTTCTCAATCACTATGAGTATGACTCGACCTTTTTTTTTGCTGGAAGGACTAAGGAGAGAGATGGCGAGCGAGCCGTTTATGTGTCCTGAAGGTGGTTAGTGCTTTGTCTGAGTAAAGTGGGTACACATAGGTGGCGTTTGTTATGCATGACTGCTTGTCCCTACATCAGTAGTCCCAGGACTAACAATCCCAAGACTAATTTTTACTTTTAGGATTAAACTTGACTGACTTATTAGCTTAGACTAAATTTATCCTGTATTGGTCTACAGAAATCTGGGACTAGGACTATTCTATTTAATTTGTAGGACATATTATACTTTACTATAATGTGGTTTATACCTTGTAATTGATTCATACCTGAATTTTCAAATGTTTCAATTACCCCATAAATTCTTCAAACCGTGACAATATGGTCCCTCCATTAACTATCCTGTTAAGATTTCTGTCAAATGCTGATGTGGACAAAATGATAACTATTATTAAATTTAAATTAATGACAAGTAGACGCCACGTGGCAAAAAGAATAATAAATTAATTTAAAATTATTAAAACTAATTTTTTCCACAAATTTTAAAACTAATGTATTAAAAAAAACAAAACAAAACAACAAACTAAAAAAAAAATGGGTTGTTAAATGGAAGAAGTAGGAGAGAGAGGATGTCAGGACACGTCCCGAATTTCCCCTCGAAACTCGGGAAGAACCCTGATCCCGTCTGACAACCTAAGGAAAGGTTCCCAAAATACCCTTCAATCCTTTCAAATTATAATAATAATAAATACTTTCACTTGTCAGACAAGGGATTCAAGCACTCAATGATTCCCGTAAATAATGACCAACCAAATACACTATAATATCATAGCATCTAAGTAGGATCAAGAGTATAATTTAGATATCCTACTCAAATATAACTACACAGCGCAGCCGAAATTACTAATGCCTCTGCCTCGAGATAAGTGTTTGCGTCAACTCAACTGCTTGTAGGGGGTTTAAACACAAAAGTTGTGAGTGGACAAAAATAATCATTTATAATTCATTTTTCCAAGGAAATATTACTTTTTTCCCCCTCCATTTATAAAATCATGCATGCATCACATAAAACAGTTTATGATATAAAAACATCATTTGAAACCATCAGAATTTCGTCTCTCTTTAAAACCACTTAGTTGGACTCACATAAAATTTGTATAATGAAAATACCTCGTGATCCACAGTTTGGTTTGAAAACTCTTTTCAAAGGAGTTAAAATTCATTTAATTCAGCCTGGACACATAATATCTCAAATCCACTGTTCCCGACATATCCACAACACACCAGGGTATCCCTTGAGATGTGTTAAAATCTGTATTACAACTCTCTGTACTATGCATAGACAGCCTCGCGACCAGGCGGAGCAAGACCCCTCAACACCAAAGTCGGAGCCCTCAACAACCAGCGGAGCAAAACCCCTCAACACCAGTCAGAGCAACTGTAACCATCGGGACAGAAAACCAGTGAACCAAATCCGTATTTTGAAATCTTTGTTTCTTGGCCTAAGCCAAATTCTTTGAAATATCATTTACGGCCAAAATCGGTAAAATCATAATTTCAGATCTAAACCCAAATCACAAACTCAAATAGTTACCACTTCAAAACGATATCAAAATCGAGTACAAACACCAGGCCATTTCTCAAACACACTTTCACTGAAATATTGGAAAACAAGTGTCCATCATCATTTCTAAATTTCAGAAATTCATTGCACCCATACATAACAGTATTTAAATCAAAGATACATTTATGCATGCATTATAGTTTATAAACCAAAAGTCCACTCACAAACCTGTCCAAGCAAGCTCAATCCTGAATTATACGCTCCCCTGAAGTTCCTAGAGCAGTATCGCATGTCCAAATTAATAATCGGGATTATCAGCTAATAATAAGAATCTTAAATATAAACCCCCTAAACCCCGGGAGGCCTATCTATGCTAGCCTAGAAAACGCAGCAACTTCAAACGCCCAAAACAACCCCTAAACGACGTCCGATCGACCCAAAACCTGCGCCAACAGGTCCGAAACATCAAAAACTAGCTGTCACGGGCCACCGTGACCTCAGACTCGGCCTCACACACCGACGGAAGGTCGAAACACGCGCCCACGTGCCGATCACGCGCCTGCTACAGTACCCACGCGCCTGGACCGGTCCAACTCGGCCCAACTAGGCCGACTCGGTCCAACTCGACCTGACCGATTCACTCGACCCGATCGGTTCACTTAACCCAACTGGTTCACTCGACCCGATCGGTCACCGGTGACTCGCCGGAGAAGACGACTGGCTACCGGCGCCGCCATCTGGTTTCCGCCGGAATCCCCCATTTCAGGCCAAAACTTCAAGCTTTATAACTTCCTAAAAACTCAACAATTTTTCACAAATTTTACGTCTAAATCTATCTACCCGAACCCAGGAATCCAAATATGACCTCAAAATATCAAACACGTACCTGTATAAGCCGAAAAATCGATCGGAAGATCCGAAACTTCCTACACTCGGTTCGGCTTCCCCCGTGGTCCTCTCCTTCGATAGTTGGTACGGTTGTGATCGTGGGAAGGAGTAGAATACGATTAGTTGATAAAAAATGGAAGTTAGAGCCTTGAATCAAAAGTTGACTTGGTGGGTTTTTGGGTGTTTTTTTCGCACGGGTTCAGTGTGGGTGTTTCACAGAGAGAAAGGGAGATGATAATGAGATGAAGATGAAATTATGTGGATCAGATTAATTTGATTTGGGGGGTTAAAAATATCTCCCCTCTATGGAAAATTACCAAACTACCCTTACATGTCTAGACCCATAACTTTCGTACACGAACTCTGTTTTCCGCGTGCCGCCTTTCTACGAACTCGTGAGTTCGAGACCTATGCAACAGTATCCAAAATACCACCAAAAGTGTCTCGAAATAATATTTGACTTTCACGCCCCTTAACAAGCAAGGGTATAATCGTCATTTTACATAAATAATTTACGTAAATCCAATAATTGAAATTCGGGGTTGTTACAATCCACCCCCCTTAAGAAATTTCGTCCTCGAAATTCAACTCTACCCTTGGAACAAATGAGGATACTGCGCTCGCATTAGTTCCTCGGTTTCCCACGTGACCTCCTCCACGTTATGATTCCTCCACAACACTTTAACTAGAGGAATACTCTTTCTGCGCAGTACCTTCTCCTTCCAATCCAAAATTTGCATTGGTTGCTCCTCAAAAGTCAAATCATCCTTCAGCTCAAGTAGCTGCTCTTCCAATACGTGAGACTCATCAAACAGATATTTCCGGAGGAATGATACATGGAAAACATTATGAACTCTAGATAATTCCAATGGTAAAGCAAGACAATATGCCACTGGTCCTATCCTCTCCAAAATATCATATGGACCAATGTAGCGAGGACTCAGTTTTCCTCGTCTACCGCAAACTCAAGATCTCTGGTTCGACGGTCTGCATAACTCTTCTGGCGATCCTGAGCTGTCTTCAACCTTTCTCTGATGATTCTTATATTTTTCTCAGTCTTATCCACCAACTTTGGTGTTAACAGTTTCCTTTCACCCACTTCGTTCCAACATAACGGTGTCCTGCACTGCCTCCCATACAGTGCCTCGAAAAGAGACATCCCAATACTCGACTGATAACTATTATTATAAGCAAATTCCATCAGAGCCAGGTGTGAATCACAATTCCCTTTAAACTGCAGTACACAAGTTCTCATCATATCCTCCAAAACCTGGATTGTCCTCTCAGACTGACTATCCGTCTAAGGATGAAAAGCTGTACTAAAATGCAAGGTAGTGCCAAAAGCCTTCTGCAAACTCCGCCAAAACCTGGAGGTAAATCTAGGATCCCTGTCCGAAACAATTGACTCTGGAGTCCCATGTAGCCGTATGATCTCATCAACGAACAATTTGTCATACCGACTCATCCGAAAATCTTCCCGCACTGGCAAGAAATGTGCAGACTTCGTGAGTCTATCAACAATTACCCATATCCCATCATGTCCCTTCTGTGTCCTTGGAAGTTTATACACAAAATTCATCGTAATGTGATCCCACTTCCATTCCGGAATAGGTAATGGTTGAAGTGACCCATATGGTTTCTACCTCTCTGCTTTCACTTGCTGACATGTCAGGCATCTACTCACAAACTCAGCAATTTCCCTTTTCATCCCAGTCCACCAATAGTATTTCCTTAGGGTATGATACATCTTGGTACCTCCTGGATGCATAGCGTAAGCCGAACTATGAGCCTCATCAAGAATTTCCCTCTTTAGCTCCAGCTCATTCGGTACGCACAACCGGCCATCCCTAACCAAGGCTCCATCATCCATAAGCGCATAGTCCTGCCTGTTTCCAGCCTCCAACTCCATCCTGATAATGCACAATGTCGGGTCCTGGAGTTGAGCCTCAATAATCCGATCAATCAGAACAGGCCTCACATTAAAACTAGCCAATAAAGCCCCCTGGTTATCCATGTCCAGTACTATCCCTGCTCTACGGAACTCTACCAGTAACGGTAGGTAGACTGTATGCAAATGGGCCAAAGAACCCTTGGATTTCCTGCTCAAGGCATCTGCCACAACATTGGCTTTCCCTGGATGGTACTCTATAGTACAATCATAATCCTTTATTAGCTCAAGTCATCTTCTCTGCCTCAGATTCAGGTCCTTTTGGGTGAACAAATACTTTAAACTCTTATGGTCGGTGAAGATCCGACACGTCTCCCTGTACAAATAATGTTGCCAGATTTTCAATGCATGCACCACTGCAGCTAACTCCAAATCATGTGTGGGGTAATTCAACTCATGGGGTTTAAGTTGTCTAGAAGCATACGCTATCACCTTCCCATGCTGCATCAACACGCAGCCTATACCCCGCAATGATGCATCACTATACACCTCGAATCCCCCAGTATCATCAGGAAGGGTTAATAGTAGAGCAGAAGTCAACCTCCTCTTCAGCTCTTGAAATCCCTATTCACAATCAGCACCCCAGTAAAACTTGACTCATTTCCTAGTCAACCGAGTCAATGGGCTTGCTATCGTAGAAAATCCTTCTATGAACCGTCGATAATATCCTGCCAAACCCAGAAAGCTCCTCACCTCTGTCACTGTCCTCAGTTGCTCCCAGTTTGCCACTGCCTCAACCTTTTGGGGATCTACGCTGATACCCTCAGCCGAAATCACATGACCTAAGAATCCAACTTTTGTCAACCAAAACTGGCATTTACTAAACTTGGCAAACAAATGCTTTTTCCTAAGCATATTCAGCACCAACCTTAAATGCTTCTCATGTGCCTTAGCACTCCTCGAATACACCAAGATGTCATCAATGAACACAATCACAAACCGATCCAAATACTTTTGGAACACCCTGTTCATCAAATCCATAAATGCTGCTGGGGCATTAGTCAACCCGAAGGGCATCACCAGGAACTCATAATGACCATAACGAGTCCTGAAAGCTGTTTTCTGAACATCCCCTTCTTTGATCCTCAACTGATGGTACCCGGATCGAAGGTCAATTTTCGAAAAATATCTTGCCCCCTTAAGTTGATCAAACAAATCATCTATCCTTGGCAGAGGATACTTATTCCGCACCGTAGCCCTGTTTAGCCGCCGGTAGTCGATACACAACCTCAGACCACAATCATTTTTCCTCACAAATAACACTGGTGCACCCCAAGGTGAAACACTTGGGCGAATAAATCCCATATTCACCAAGTCCTACAACTGAGTCTTCAACTCTCGTAATTCTGCCGGTGCCATTCTGTACGGTGCCTATGAGATAGGTTGAGTACCTGGTAAAAGCTCTATAGTGAATTCAATCTCCCGGTGAGGTGGCAATCCCGGAAGATCATCTGGAAACACATCAGATAACTCACTCACCACTGGAATATCCTCCACTCTCACCGGAGTATTCCGAGAATCAAACAAATGAGCCAAGTAACCCTCACAACCTTTCCTCAACAATTTCTCAGCGGTCAAAGATGATATCACTCCACCGGGTAGTACTCTACGATCTCCCCTGAATGTAAGTTCCGGTAAACGTGGACTCCGGAAATCTACTCTCTTGTCATAACAATCAATAGAGGCATGGTGCATAGTCAACCAATCCATCCCCAGAATCACATCAAAATCAAAAATATCTAAGGGGATTAAATCTGCCTCTAATACATTACCTTCCACTAACACTGGACAACTACGAATCACGAGATTCGCCACTAACATATTCCCAGTATGAGTACTATACCCATGTCCCAACCAATCAGAGACAATTCTCTATCAGAAAACAATGTAAAACCCCGAGAAATGAAAGAATGCGTCGCCCCAGGTAATTGTACTGACATCCCAGCCTGATAGCTCTAATGCGTTCCACCAATGATAAGTGGAACCACCTAGCAGAAAAGTGGCTAACAACACCCTGTCCCCCTGAGGACATCTCATAACTGAGAACACTCGCTCTAAACGAGTAATCCACTCCGCTGCATCATCTGGGCTAGAGTCGCCTATAAATATTGTAGCCCCTAATCTCTGGGCTTTCTCAATGTCCGAACCTTCAGTAGCAGCCCTACTCTGAAGTACAGAAGTCAAAGTATGACCCAATTGTTCTAGTGTTTGCCTCATATCAGGCTCCACTAAAGGTTCATGTGTGTCCCCACTATTTCCAGACCATTGACGGGACTCGCGTCTCGGAGGCATTACGCTGAAAAGAACTATAACTCATCAATACCAAAATAATTGTACACTAAGTGTACGGTCTACAGGAATTTAAACCTAGTGCTCTGATACCAATTGTCAAGACCCGTCCCGAATTTCCCCTCGAAACTCGGGAAGAACCCTGATCCCGTCTGACAACCTAAGAAAAGGTTCCCAAAATACCCTTCAATCCTTTCAAATTATAATAATAATAAATACTTTCACTTGTCAAACAAGGGATTAAAGCACTCAATAACTTCCGTAAATAATGACCAACCAAATACAATATAATATCATAGCGTCTAAGTAGGATCAAGAGTATAATTTAGATATCCTACTCAAATATAACTACACAGCGCAGCCGAAAGTACTAATGCCTCTGCCTCGAGATAAGTGTCCGCGTCAACTCAACTGCCTGAAGGGGGTTTAAACACAAAGGTTGTGAGTGGACAAAAATAATCATTTATAAATCGTTTTTCCAAGGAAATATTACTTTTATCCCCCTCCATTTATAAAATCATGCATGCATCACATAAAATAGTTTATGATATAAAAACATCATTTGAAACCATCAGAATTCCATCTCTCTTTAAAACCACTTAGTTGGACTCACATAAAATCTGTATAATGAAAATACCTCGTGATCCGCAGTTTGGTTTGAAAACTCTTTTCAAAGGAGTTAAAATTCATTTAATTCGGCCTGGACACATAATATCTCAAATCCACTGTTCCCGACATATCCACAACACACCAGGGTATCCCTTGAGATGTGTTAAAATCTGTATTACAACTCTCTGTACTATGCATAGACAGCCTCGCGACCAGGCGGAGCAAGACCCCTCAACACCAAAGTCGGAGCCCTCAACAACCAGCGGAGCAAAACCCCTCAACACCAGTCAGAGCAACTGTAACCATCGGGACAGAAAACCAGTGAACCAAATCTGTATTTTGAAATCTTTGTTTCTTGGCCTAAGCCAAATTCTTTGAAATATCATTTATGGCCAAAATCGGTAAAATCATAATTTCAGGTCTAAACCCAAATCACAAACTCAAATAGTTACCACTTCAAAACGATATCAAAATCGAGTACAAAAACCAGGCCATTTCTCAAACACACTTTCACTGAAATATTGGAAAACAAGTGTCCAGCATCATTTCTAAATTTCAGAAATTCATTGCACCCATACATAACAGTATTTAAATCAAAGATACATTTATGCATGCATTATAGTTTATAAACCAAAAGTCCACTCACAAACCTGTCCAAGCAAGCTCAATCCCGAATTGTACGCTCCCCTGAAGTTCCTGGAGCAGTATCGCCTGTCCAAATTAATAATCGGGATTATCAGCTAATAATAAGAACCTTAAATATAAACCCCCTAAACCCCGGGAGATCTATCTATGCTGGCCTAGAAAACGCAGCAACTTCAAACGCCCAAAACAACCCCTAAACGACGTCCGATCGACCCAAAACCTGCGCCAACAGGTCCGAAACGTCAAACACTAGCTGACGCGTGACACCGTCACCTCAGACTCGGCCCCACGCGCCGATAGAAGGTAGGAACACGCGCCCACGTGCCGCCACGCACCCTCACGCGCCGGTCACGCGCCTGCTACAGTACCCACGCGCCTGGACCGATCCAACCCGGCCCAACTCGGCCTAACCCGGTCCAACTCGACCCGACCGGTTCACTCAACCCGACCGGTTCACTCGACCTGACTGGTCACCGGTGACTCGCCGGAGAAGACGACCGACTGCCGCCGGCGTCATCTGGTTTCCGCCGGAATCCCCCATTTCTGGCCGAAACTTCAAGCTTTATAACTTCCTCAAAACTCAACCATTTTTCACAAATTTTACGTCTAAATCTATCTACCCGAACCCAGAAATCCAAATATGACCTCAAAACATCAAACATGTACCTGTATAAGCCGGAAAATCGATCGGAATATCTAAAACTTCCTACACTCGATTCGGCTTCCCCGTGGTCCTCTCCTTCGATGGTTGGTGCGGTTGTGATCGTGGGAAGGAGTGGAATATGATTAGTTGATCAAAAATGGAAGTTAGGGCCTTGAATCAAAAGTTGACTTTGTGGGTTTTCGGGTGTTTTTTCGCACGGGTTCGGTGTGGCTGTTTCACAGAGAGAAAGGGAGATGATAATGAGATGAAGATGAAATGATGTGGATCAGATTAATCTGATTTGGGGGGTTAAAAATATCTCCCCTTTATGGCAAATTACCAAACTGCCGTTACACGTCTATACCCATAACTTTCGTACACGAACTCCGTTTCCCGCGTGCCACCTGTCTACGAACTCGTGAGTTCGAGACCTACGCAACGGTATCCAAAATACCACCAAAATTATCTCGAAACAATATTTGACTTTCACGCCCCTTAACAAGCAAGGGTAAAATCGTCATTTTACATAAATAATTTACGTAAATCCAATAATTGAAATTCCGGGTTGTTACAGAGGAAGAATGTAAAAATGTGGAGAAATTAAAGAAAAAGACTTTGGATTATAGCCACAATAATCTCGTATGCCTCTCACCTATCTCAAACTCCTCCGATTAAATTCCGAGAATTTTGTGAATTTTCTGAAATTTTTCTAGAAAGAGTAAGAGTTTCTTTGAACATTTCGTCACTAAAAGTAGATATACCTTTAGCAATGAAAAAATCAGATGAACATCGGCGTAAAAGAACTTTTTACGATGTTGTTCATCTGAATTTATCGTTGCTAAAGTTGTTCTTGCCTTTAGCGACGAAATATTCAAGCAACTTCATACTTTTTCCAGAAAATGCAGAAAATTTCCAGAAAATTTTCATAGCACTTGATACCGATTTAAAACCCTGCAACACATAAAAAAATATCCAAAAAATTCCCTTAACATTAAGATTCCTATTAATAGCTTATTGCTCCCATTTTATTCTTCTCTCTCTTGGTTCTCCTCCAATTTTCATCTTCTTCTCTCTCTCTTCTATGCTTCTTCATTTCCACTTTCATTTCTACTTTCAATTCATTTCCACTTTCCATCAAATCCAATCAGAGAGAGGGGTATGCCAAAAAAAAAAGATTTTTTACCTTAAATGCACTCTATTCTCGCATGAAAGTCCCACTTTGCCCCATATTATCAGTATTCGTTGAAAGTACACTTTGAAACGGTCGAGTTGGCCCACTCAGCTCCCTTTTCGTCTAAGCTGTCAAGTGGGCGTCAAATTTAGGGGCAAAAGCGAGAATTTGGACACGCTGACACAGAAGACCCAATTGATGTAGTCGACGTGGAAGACAGAGGGAACCCACAATTGCAGAACTTGCGAATAATTTCATCTCCCTCTCGACCAAAATTCAAAATCGCGAGGCTTTTGGAAAATTCTAGGGTTTGGGGGACTTCGAGAATTGGGGAAATCTTGAGTTGAAGAACGGGCGTTTGGGATATATATTCCTCGTGCGTGATTTAGAGAAGTGGGTGTTGGAGTCGATTTCGAAGATGATTCGTCGCAAGGAAGGAGATGAGCAATCCCTTTATGGTAAGGCTTCATTTTCAGTTAGAATTTCATAGAAGTAGGATTCGGGTTTGAAATTGAAACTCTTTTATAGATTATTGATTGATTTATGGTGTTGGGTTTAGGTTATAGGATTTTATTTTGGTTAGAATTTCTGTTAATAATGAGGATTGTTGAACTATTTTGTTTGGGTTGGAGTTCTTATCATTGTCGATGATTGGGTGTACTTTCATAGTTGAAATAGGACTGCAATTGTGTGTGCTTAGACACTTAAATTAGGAATGCTATTCGGTTGGGTTAGAAAAATAAAATGTGTGTACTTAGAAACTGAAAGTTTGATTGATTTTAGGTGTGCATTAGTTGCTGAAGTGTTGATATATTGTTTGGTATATGTTAGCAGATGATGTAGACTTATTTACAATGAAGATTCACTATGATGGGTCACTAATTGAAGAGGAGTCGAGTTGGTGTTACAAAGGGGGGGAATTTGTCTACATAGATTTTTGTACATTTGATATCACATCCATATTGGAAATCAAGAGCTTAGGTGGTGAGCTTGGTTATACGCCTAGTAGGTTGTCTATCTATTCTCAGGAATTGGATAGTGGTAAATTGGTGAAACTAAGCTCAGATGTTGAGATATTCAAACTATGTGTCACATATGCTAAGAATGGTACTTGTGTACCTATCTATTTGAAAAGAGGTGGTGGTGATGGGAATAAACTGCCAGGGCATGTGGAGATAGAAGAGGAAGGTTATTGTTTGGAGTCAAAAGAGAATGAGCACCATGGTTCTAATATATTCAAGGGGAAGCAAGGTGAGACAGCTGCAAGAAGAAAGGGTAAGGCTAAGGGGCAGCCTATTGGTGAAGTCTTGAAGGGGAAGGAAAGTCAGACAGATGTAAGAGGAAAGAGCAAGGCTAAGGGGCAGCCTATTGGTGAAGTCTTGAAGGGGAAGGAAAGTCAGACATATGCAAGAGGAAAGGGCAAGACTAAGGGGCTGCCTATTGGTGAAGTCTTGAAGGGGAAGAAAAGTCAGACATATGCAAGAGGAAAGGGCAAGGCTAAGGGGTAGCCTATTGGTGAAGTCTTGAAGGGGAAGGAAAGTCAGACAAATGCAAGAGGAAAGGGCAAGGCTAAGGGACAGCCTATTGGTGAAGTCTTGAAGGGTGGAAGAAGAAGCTTTAGAACAGAGACAAACTATGTTAGTTCTAGTGACAGTGAGAGTGAAGATGATGATGATGTTGATGATCCTGAATATGTTGACGAAGATTATGAAAAAACACAAGAGGTTAATATGGAAGCTTATGATGACAACCTCTTTGCAGCCTATGTTGATCTTGAAGCCTTTGATTGTGCACCAAACAGTGGTGGTGGTGAGGCTGAACTTGAAGATAATGGTCCAAGCTCTCCAAGATTGAATTCTTTTGATCCAGAACCAGATGTTGGAGGTCAAAGTGGGGAAGATGAGCCTCCTCAAAAGATGTCAAGGAACAGGATAGATCTTGGACCATTTAGACAGTTCAACCCTGAATTTGATATGAGAATCCCCAATTTCAGCTTGGAATGAAGTTCTCAACTGCTGCAATCTTCAGAGCGGCTGTGAGAATGTATTTTGTCAATGAAAAGAAGCAACTGGTTTTCAAGAAGAATTGCTCAGACAAAATCAAAGCAAAATGTGTCCAATATGAGGGTTGTCCTTTCTTCATCTATGCCTCTAAGGTGAATAGGAGAGATTACCTTCAAGTTAAGACTTACCAAGGAGAACATATTTGTGGGGAGGGTACTACCAATTATCATGCTAATACTAGGTGGATGAAGATGAAATACTTGAGGCAACTTACAAGCAAGAAGTGGGATGTTGGTAAATTTCAAGAAATGGTTAATCAAGAAACAGGTTACAGGGCTAGTAGGACAGCATGTTATAGGGCACGAAGGATGGCCTTTGAGATTGTTGATGGGACATACTTGAGCCAATATGAGAAGCTGAGGGATTATTGTGAGGAGCTTCTGAGGGTTAACATTAGCAGGACAATGAAGATCAAATCTAAAATTGAGGCTGATGGACAGCCAAGATTCCAAAGGCTATATGTATGCTTAGGTGCTTCCAAAAAGGGTTGTTTGAATGGATGTCTTTATTGGATTGGATGGGGCTCACATCAAACGTCCCCACACAGGCCAGATATTGATTGCTATTGGTGTTGATGCTACCAATGGCGTGTTCCCAGTAGCTTATGCCATTGTTGAGGTAGAAAGCTACTCTACTTGGAAGTGGTTCCTTGAGCTGTTGGCAGTGGCCTTGAAGATTGAAAACAGTGGAGGATACATGTTCATTACAGATAAGCGGAAGGGATTAATTGAGGCTGTGAGTCAATTTTTTCTAAGGGCAGAACATAGGCACTGTACTAGGCATATTTATGGTAATTTCATTGCACTACACAAGGGATTAGCACTGAAGGAGCAATTTGAGAAGATCTCAAGATGTACAATTGTTGCCTGGTACCAACAAGAGATGAAGAAAATGGTAGAAATAAGTCATGCGGCCCATGATTGGTTAAGTAAGATGGATCCAAGGCAGTGGACAAGGTCTCATTTCAGCATAGCCTTCAAAGTCGATATTCTACTCAACAACCACAATGAGGCATTCAACAAGTCAATCTTGCCTGCTAGGGACAAGCCTATCATTACAATGCTTGAAAGAATCAGAACATATCTCATGATGTTGTACTCTACAAGGAAGATGGCAGCTGTTAATTGGAATGGCCATCAAATTGGTCCAAGGATTAGAACTATTTTGGAGAAGAAAAAGAAAGAGGGGCAGTGGTATATTCCAAGACATGTAGGGAATGAAGTGTTTGAAGTTACTCATCAAAGTGGGAGGCAATTTAGGGTGGATTTGAAGGGCAAGAAGTGTTCTTGTAGAGAATGGGATCTAAATGGAATCCCTTGCCCACATGCTTGATTAGCAATCAGTAGATTGAATAGGAAATCAGAAGATTATGTACATGAATGCTACAGCAAAGAGGCATACTTGAGGTGATATGAGAGGATTATTGAGCCTATGACAAGTCAAGATCATTGGCCATCCATGGGGTTAACTCCTTTGAAGCCACCAACCTACCACAAACAACCAGGCAGACCAAGGAAAAGGAAGAAAAAGTCAGCTGGTGAGGTAGACCTACCCCAAAATCCAACCAAGCTAGGAAGGTACCACATTGAGCTTAAGTGCAGCATTTGTGGTGAATTCGGGCATAGGCTTAACAAGTGCAAGGTAAAGTTCAGTTTAGTTAGTTTGAAGTTCATTTTATATCTTAGAAGTTCAATTGGTAGCTTAGAAGTAGAATTCATACCTTAGAAGTTTAATTTATACATTAGCAGTTGAATTCATACCTTAGTAGTTGAATTTATACCTTAGAAGTTGAATTTATACCTTAGAAGTAGAATTTATACCTTAGAAGTTTAATTTATACATTAGAAGCTTAATTTATACTTTGCAAAGCATCTTTGAAAATATACCTTTTCCATCACGGTTTCTGTGGCAACCACCATAAGAACCTATCTTGATGTTAGCATTTTCTAGTGCTTCAAGAGCTTGCAAGCGGAAGTTGCGAGCACCGCACCACAGCTGGAAATAAATGCAGCTGCAAGGGCAGTCTCAGTTTTTGGTTGGACAGGTACCAACAGCAACATCCGATGAGAGACTACTTATCATTACAATATGATACCCCCTCCTAGTACACGGGAAAAAAATTTAAATATTAATATACCAACTAGTTTTAGCAGAAATGAAGTTTCTCATTTTATTTGTATTTTTTGAAAGGAAGCAAATTTTTATTACTCCAAACAATAAAATTACAGGTGTGGCCAAGATGGCCACAACACGGGCACCAAACCAAGACAAACAGAGCAACAGAAGTTCCCTTCATAATTAAACTCTCTGAAACCTAACAAATAGCTGCTTTTCAATCCAACCAAATACTCGAAAACGATAGATCCCTGAACTTGGTAGAAACCAAACCCATAAAGAAGACCATAAGAGAAGTCTTATGACCTAAAAGAGCTGCAAACAGTAGAGCTCGGTCAATAACGACACTGAAAATGAGAAAGATGTTAAATGCATTCCCTCCTCCTTCCGTTTTCATCCCAACTCTCGTTGTTCAATCGGGAAGATAAGATGTGGAATTTAAAATCATGTTAAAACAAATTCTACGACTTAGGAGGGTAATTGAAGAAAGTATGGAATTATGAACACCTTGTTTGTTTCGTAGGAATTGGACAATAGACAATTGACATAATAGGCATTCTACCATTGGTTATCATTATATGGATAAATAATTTGTTTCAGTTTTTCGAATTTGTGGGCACATTTTTCCACAAAACACGTTTTCAAAACTATTCAAAGCATCTAATAACAAGATTTTCTTAATACACATGAGATTTGCAATTCCTAGGAAAAAAGGATAACATGTTTAGGAAGAAAACATCTAAAACTGCAATAAGGCCTTATTTATTTGTGCTTACCCACCGTCGTGCATGAGCAAGATTGTTCTCTGCATATTACTGAGCTGATTCCATGGATCGGAGAATACTGGCTGTCCCACCTTGTTGAGCTGCGCCAAAAGCGGCATCAGCTTTTTTGCTGGGATTGAATCCAAACTGGCATCTTACAGAACAAGATTTCCATTCCTGCAAAATCATAAGAACATATGCAAGGCATCAGAAACATTTATTGAGTAACTTATAACCCAAAACTCCATGTTGAAGTCCCAAAAACAAAGACTCAACCCATTATTTGTGAAAATTTAAATACGAGAGAGAGGCCCAATTCAATAAAAATTCCAAGTCTTCTTACAAGGAAAATCTCAGTGACCTAAAGGAGAACTAGAACTATCAATTCACATATGTAACACTTCAATTTTATAATACTGCCACAATTTGTCAACTGCTGCAAGTCGCATAAAACTCTCAAGCCATTCTTAATTTTAAATCTTTCTTGTTCATTTAAATCAACAAGATTCTCGAGATGAAGCTCAAACCAAAGAAACTAAAATGGCCTAGGTCCACCACAGCTGGACCACATTCCACCAAGATAAGAACTAGGCAAGACTAAACATAATGCAGCCAAAAGAATCAAACTTCATGACCCGGCCACTTCCAATGCCAAGGATCCATAACTCAAGCAGTCAATAGCTTAAGTAGTCGAACGCCTTACAGCAATTCAAACTCATACTACTTTAGTCACTCCTGTCATGGAAGTTGTTGTACTATATAATTTACAACCACAAAAGAAGATGCCATCATACTCAAAATCACAAAACTTCTCACTTTCAAAAGCTAAAGCCCAATAGAGCATACCATTTAATCAACCATTGCTCCTCAGCTTCCTCCTAAGAGATGGTGAAGACCACATTTCTTTTGTCCTTGTTCTTCTCTTTTAGAAAGAACATTAGGGACCATTGAAACCTCTATTGTATCAGAATTTCGTGATGGCACAATCTGAAAGACCAAATGAAGAAATTAACAGAAATGGCTGCCAATTAAGACTGAGCAATAATCATGGGACAACATGCATGATAGGCAAGAGCAATATGCAGAATTTATTCCAAATGAACATTACTTGATCATTGTTGGAAGCCTCAGCTGCAGCTATTTTAAGCCTTTTTGGTATGGATTCCTTGCTTAGCCTCCCACCATGTTTTTCATCCGCAAAGTTCTGTCCAGATATTTCTGTTAAGAGACAACGATCATAACACACAAAAAAAATGAAACACATGAGTTATTAAAGCATGGAGGGAATTCTCAATACCGAGGGACTAGTGCATGCACATTAAACAATCATGCTATGTAATGTTGACTGACCCACAATCACCATCTAGCGACAGGGTCGATAAGGTTCAGAAAGATTTTTTTTTTACGATGAAGACAAAACAACAAAAACTAGGTATATATTCGGATTGGAAAAGTAAAATCCTGATATATATATATATATGCGAATAATGTTTTACCAGGTGCTTTGGAAAAAGTAAAAGCCGTTATTAGTTTACTCAAATAAGAAACAAATTTTCAGAAAAATCCAAGTATTTGTAATTTTGGTATGTATGCATATGCACGCGTAACACGGCAAGAAGGCATTTACCAAAAGGGTTAATAATCTGGGGAAAGGTGAAAGATCAAATAGACAAAGTACCTGTAGTATTGCCAACCAAATCCTGATGACATAAAAGGTTTTTCTCTGCTCTTCTTGCTGATACATAGAAGTTTCTTAAGTCAGCATTCTAGGAGATGACACGTTGCAAATTTTGTTTGCAGATGTAGAATGACATATCCTTGGATTTCCACTAGTCACATCAGAATCAGCTGTGCTTTCCATCAAAGTTTCAGTCCTTTGAAGCTTGATCTTCTGCAAACTGCCACCTTGAACAACACCGACCTGCAAATAATTCACCAGTGAAATGAATGAGATGATCAAGACTGGCCATTACCAACATGCTCACACGCAACCAAGAGAGATATAGCATATTCGACTCCCTGACATGAAGGTATACGACTAAATCCCGGCACTCAGTAAGTGTGTATTAAAAAATGATTGAGAGAACAAAATATAAGATATAATGGGTATAGTAACAAGCTACGGAGATATTGTTGTTGGACTTCTACATGAAATTAAATTCCTAAAATAGAACGTCCATAAATGAGGAACTAAGATAGGGAGAATTATGAAACCGTCAAGGACAGGGGACCAGGGACCTCCAGAAATCCTCATACAAAAGAATTTGAACTCCACTGCTTGATCAGATCAAGGAATAGTCTACTTCCTAAACATAAAACACTCGAAGATCCCAGCCATTAATTGATGGTGTTAAAATCCATGAAGCAATCAACTTAATAGAGTCGGATAGAAATTATCAAGAGCAAGTAATCTCTCATAATAGAAATAAATTGATCATTGATTTCTCGCCTACCACTAAAACATTATGTCACATCCCTATTAAATCAAATCCTCTCACCCTCTTTGGAAAAATACTATATTAACTTACATGTAACAGAATTTAATTACTGCACCAACCTTGTACATATTCTGAGATGTCGTCTTGTTGAATGGTCAACGTCATTCTTCCGTTGATAAAATCTAATATATATCACAATCTACATTTCAATAGTTTCACATTCATCTCTACAGGATTTTAGACACCAGTACAAAATAATTATGTGATCTGGTGCAGATTTCTGGTTGTAAATTAGGAATCTTGTCAACATAAAGTTGACCTCATTCTTTAGGATGGTTCTATCATCTCAAAAGGATCATCTGTTATCAAAATCAATGTTAAAAACTAAAATAAAATAAAAATACTTTTAGGAGTGTTCATAAAAGGTCAATTTTCTACAGAATCAAAGTCAGCCACCTTGTTATCCATTCAACCAAATTTTGCAGAGGGAGGAGTCGTGATGTTTTCTTAGGCATTATGCTGCACTAGAAGCCACTGCCTGGTTCCAAAATCTTGACTTCAGCTGGTCACCTTTTGCCTAAATCACAATGCTTTCCGACTAATTACATTATGCGTTAATCTAAAGGAAGAACTTTGTTTTGAATATTCAAAGAATGTCATTTCACTTTCATAAAAGATAGTTTAGTCCTATTATATACACCTGGTTGAATCTAATGATTTTCTACAACAAATAATTCACAATGGTTCTTATAAAAATCGAAACTTCATTGCACTGAACCAAAACCAAAAAGTTTATAACGTCCACATAAACTAAGTTTTAACGAAAACAGAACTAAGTTTGATGGAAACAGAAAACGAAAAATTCTTCCATGTCCCCAACAAGTTCTACTTCCGGTTTACATCGGGCACTAGATATGCGGATAATTGTCACTAATAAAGGAAGCATTCATAATGCATTATCCCATCTCAATTCCCAACACATAATCCTACCGGAAACTCACTTCTCAACTCAAATTTCCTTGCATAAGAAGCCACAGCAGCTCAAAATAATCAAAAGCGATACACAATATAAACAAGAAACATCACCACCATTGCCAAAAAATATTGAAATTGCACATAAATGAGACCATTTGTTTCTCAAATTTAATCACAGAATTTTAATTTTCATATAAACAAGATCTCACACTTCTGTATAATTCTTCTTAAACGCTCATCTACAGTATATAACCAAACAAAATGCTTGAAACAATAAATTTTGTCCTAAAAAATGACATGCAAAACACAAAATGACCGCCCTGCATCAGGAAGCAAGCACGATCGGTGGATTCATAACACACGAACAAACAGATCACGGAACTCACAATCTCAACATTTCAAACTCAAAAATAAAGAAAGAGGAAGAAAAAGAGTGAAGAAGATGGAAATTACCAGTGCTGCATGCGAGACCTCCTGGGAAGCGTCCATGGTGACAGAGGACGAAGGCGACGAGTTGGAGATGGTCCGAGTCAACTCAGTCCGGCACTTGGGATCCGATTTCGGTGGCGGATTACTATCTCGGACACTCCCTCCCATCGCCGGTTTTCAGGTCGCTGATCGGACAAGTGTGAAACGGTGCCTTTTTTTTTTGGGAAATACTACTAGATGTCCAGTATATCCGAAATGTGGACATAATCGCTGTGAAATGTCCCCACGTTCGAAAGGTGAACTTAATTAGTACTATTTATCTTTGGCCATAAAGTGTTTTCAGTGAATTTTGAACTCTTACTAATTAGGCATCAGAAAATTCATGGTTATTTGTTTTTAGATTAAGTATTACAATTTGTAATTTATGTGCTAAAAAATGTAAAGCCTCAGAAGAAAAACGTAAAATTTATATCTAACGGCTTTTGTTTGTGACTAGGCTAAAAGAGATTTTAAGTTTTTTTTTTGCTCAAAGAGATTAAGAAGATGATAAGTAGATATGACTGACAAATTATCATGTACCTATCAAAATACATTGATTATACAAAAGAATCGAAATGCGCAAATAAATTTTGTTAATTATACATTGGTTAAACATGTTTATCATATTAATCATAATTTATTTTTCTTTTAGTCCATGATGCCAAAGTGAAGCAAGGTGATTGGACACAAGCTGGCAGCTGGAATGAGTCGTGGCTGACGTGGAATCCACCCACAAACAGCCAGTCTTCCTTATCCTGCTAATGCTTGCCTTCCCACCCAAGTAAAGCATCAATTAGCCAGTTGGTGCTTGCTGTCCCTTTAGACCATGGATTTTCTTTCTAATTTAAATAGTTGGAAATATCATTAAAAAAATTAAGAAGATATAATGATGATTTTGCATCATTAAGCATTCATATTTGCATCATTACCTTAAGCATTCATATTTGCATCATTACCTTAAGCATTCATATTTGCATTATTATCTTAAGCATTTATATATGCATCATTACCTTAAGCATTCATATTTGCATCATTACCTTAAGCATTCATATTTGCATTATTATCTTAAGCATTTATATTTGCATCATTACCTTAAGCATTCATATTTGCATCATTACCTTAAGCATTCATATTTGCATCATTACCTCAAGCATTCATATTTGCAGTCACCAATAATCTCCACTAGAACAAGCTCCATCCTTGAAATGATGAAACCGGTTCGAATCCCTCACAATGATCTCCCTATCAACAGCAATCCCTGCATACGCGCAAGTTCTTGAAGATCCGAATGGGAGTTTTTGGGGGCGTGCTGATGATCCCGAATTCAATTGCTAGTCTTTCATTGTGAGTATTGAGTATATGTTGTTAGAATTTGAGTATAATATAATCACTTAAGTGCATAGTAATACATGTGGATCATGACTTGAAAATAATAAAGTCGTCGTAGTTAAATTATATTGATGGACTCCTTATTATATATGGACTATGTTTCATTAATACAGTGGACGTGTTCCCAATTGGTCCATAAGGGTTCTAATGTAACTATAATAAGAAGTCTTTTAGAACAAAAGTAGTATATAAATTGGTATCTGCTCTCACCTTAAGTCTGACCTTAATTCAGTGCTAAGACCTATTAATTAGCTAAGGACAATCAGCTTTTGACAGAGAGGAGAAGACGAATTTGTGATTAAGGAATTCACTATGGTAGAACCGAGTATGTGACTAGTAATCTTATTTTCTTCATCTTCTTGATCTTATTATTTGATATTTGATTGTATTGTGATATTTGAGATTGAGTTGAGTTAGTATGTAAGTTAATTGTTAATACATCTTACATATGGTATCAAAGCATCAACATGCTCAAAATCAAATTTTTGATTTTAATCGTTCAATTTTAATTATTAAGTTTTTTTTTTTTGATTATTTGGAATCCACAACAATGACTTCTAATAAAAGTCTAAATGTTGTTTTTAATTGATGTATGGAACTTGTCGTTTTCGGTGGATTTTGAATGGTTGGCAACCCAACGACAATTTTGACTAAAACCAAATAGGCTTTCGGTCTTCTGCGTCGTCTTCTTCCTTTTTGGTGTTACTGGGATTTTACCTTTCTTAAATTTTCTCCCAATTTTCTCTGCGATTCTTGCTCTCTGATTGTCATATATGTTTCTTGAATTCTCTGCTGTTGATAAATTCAAATTATCCTGCCCTTGACTTGGTTTGGAGCTGCCATCGAATTCGAATATTTTTGAAACTGCTATTCCAAGGTATTAATCTATGCATTTAGATTGGTTTTGTTGTTTTATGAGTTTGAATGGTGGTTCTTTGATATTTTGGATATGCAATTGATTGATTACTGAGAACCCTTCTGCGTTCAAAAACATCGGCCGATTCAGTTTCTTTCCCTACTCCGCTGCACTTTTAATTCATGCGGGTTTTCTGGAATTATTATGCCTAATTGTATACCTAATTGATAACTAAAATTTCGATGCTTTTGGATGTTAACTTGTGTGTTTCTCCTACTGGTGTTTTGGGCTGATTTTGATACTCCTTGGTGCTGTTTTGATTGAAATCATGTTGTTTCTTTAATTAAGCATCAATTGAATATGTTTTCATTGAAATTCAGTTCTGGTTTATAGAATCATGAAGTTACTAACAATTTCATTGTTTTGAGCATTGCTGTGCCCAACATCAGAATGATACTACACTGATTAATTGATCAATTCATAAAGAATTCGAATTGATCATTAGGGCTCAAATCACATAATGACGGGTCAAACTCAATAAATTGAGCTTGTACTGTGTGGTTGTGTGATTATTGGAGAGCCAATTAAGAGTTTTGTATGCTGTGACAGTTGAGTATTCTCTTAGAGAATACTCATTCTGGTCTAATACGAACTGTAAGTCGGCTGTGTGTTTTGACAGTTCAAATTCATTCACACAAAGTGATGATTTTGTGCTTGTTGAAACATACATGCGTGTTTTATTTGCAATACAATTCTGCACAAAGTGGCTTGGTATTACATGATTGAGCAGAGTGGATCAAAGAATTCAATATACCTTTTGATTCACTCAACCTTCAGTATTATGGAAACTCATTTTGGGTTTATGATTCGATGAACTTTTATTGGATGGGTGAATTCTTATTTGAAAGAATATGGGGTTCTTCCCTCGAGCATCAGGTTAGGTTTTCAACTCGTTGATGTTTTGTTCATACTCTGCCATCTATCAATTTTTGCTTCCACGATTTGACTGATCACCTGAATTGGAGTTGTTAAACTTGGGTTTTCTAGTTGTATTTTGAATTGTTGATTTGCTTTAATGACTAATTGTTGATTTCTGGCTTTGAGTCTTCAATGTTTTTGGTTGATGATTAAAAATATTTTAGACTATAGGCAGAAATGAAGCTTAGTTAAATTAATTGCAAATATGGCAGTAAATAATTTAGAAGACCTTGCTAAGGGCATCCCTTCGCATTGCACCTTTCTTTGAACCAAAACCAGCAGCAACCAGTACTTGACGCAATATTTCTGTCCATGTCAATTGATTTCGTATATTTGGTTTTATAGCTTCATACACATGACTCGTTTTGTGTTGCTTTACTTTTGTGTCTTAGTTTTATTGTCAAACTGAAATCCTACTGTTGAAAACTCCTGGGTACTTCAGTTTTATTTTCTAGGAACATGCTGATTTTCAGTTCTTTAGTCAAAACTGAGATTCTGTTTATAATGATACTAATTACCCAAGGACTTAATTAGTAATTTAGACTTGTCCCTTGTATTTTGATAAGTCATTGAAGTTATACTTTTAATTAACTACAATTTCACTTCCTTCACAAAATTGTTTCGTTTTGGGCCTTTTCTCTCTTTTCGTATTCTCCCAAATTTTGGATCTTCTCTTTTTGTGCTCCTGCCTTCTGAATGACATCTTGAACAAAAAATGTTCTGCTGTTTTTGCTGTTAAGAAGATGATATTGGAACTATGAAACATCGGACATTTAGTCTCTGTTTCTTGAATAAAAAGGAAAGATACTTGTTGTTAATTGGCTTATTTTTCTGCTACTGTTTTTTGGGCCTCATATGTGATAACTCCTTGTTGTTGATATGATCAAAATCTTGTGGTTTCTTTGTGTTTCCTCTATTGATTAGTATTGTTTTTCAATAAATCTTGTTCTGATTTATTGCTATTGAAATTACTAACAATCTTGTTGTTTGAGTTGTCTACTATGCCCTATAGATTCAGACTATTACGCCAATTGTTTGATCAAATCATACTCAATCACATTGTGACCAGTCAAATTCATCCAAAGTGTTTTTGTGCTGTGTTGTTATGTGATTTTGTGGGAGTCACATTTAGTGGATTGCGTGCTATGACAGGATGATAATTCTCCAAAGAGAGTCTCCATTCTGGTCTAATGCAAACTGTGGATGTTGTGAGTATTTGATCAATGCATATTCATTTGCTCAAAAGTAATGAATTTGTACTTGTTAGAATTCCCACACCCAACTTATATGTGATATAATTTCTGCCCAAAGGTGATTTTATGATCACTACACTTGATAAATGAATCAGAAACCTTATGACTTGTCCTGATTCATTTAACCCTTCAGTACTATGAAGCTTATGTTTAAGATTAAGAATGAGTTTTCTAGAAACCACACCACTGATCGACTTTTCAGGTAAAATTTTGTCATTCTGTTTAATGCTCATTATCTATATGGGGGAGTGATAATAATTTTGCTAAATTCTATCTACATTATGGATAAATCATACATATGCTTATGACTTGATCAATTAGTCTATGTCCGCAACCTTTGTGATACTATATTGTTCTTCTATTATTGATTCCTTTTGTTAGAAAGAATATAGCATGATATGAAAAAGTCACACACCTATGAACTGAACGCCGGTTAACTAATCAATTAATTCAGAAATTCAATTGATTATCATGACTCTATGACTATGTCTACTTCAAAGGGTGTGAGTTTGATTATTGAAATTTATTGATTTGATTCAGCAGTGGACATCATTTATCTTGACTTATTTGATAGTAGTTTCTTGAATAAATTAAGTGAGCAGTTGTTCATCCTGTTTTATTCAATACTTGAGTGATATTTCAATATTTGATCTGTATTGATGTACCTATAGCCTTGTGTGACTGTTTTGGTGAATTGGTGGCTGCATTGCAACGGCACATATTAGTGTTCGAGTGTTGCAATTCTAATTTTTCAAAGCAGTCATGACTGCTGTGTTTTGGAGTTGATTTGATTACATTTGGGACTCAGTGTACACTATTATTTTCAGTGATGAGTAACAATTTTTGCAAAATGATGATATAGTACTCAAGTGGGAGAATGTTAGAATTTGAGTACAATATATTCACTTAAGTGCATAGTGTTACATGTGGATCATGACTTGAAAATAATAGAGTCGTCTTAATTAAATCATATTGATGGACTCCTTATTATATATGGATTGTGTTTCATTAATACAGTGGACATGTTATCAATTAGCCCATTAGGGTTCTAATGTGACTATAATAGGAAGTCTTTTAGAACAAGGGTAGTATATAAGTTAGTCTCTGCTCTCACCTTAACTTTGTCCTTAATTCAGTGCTAAGACCTATCCATTAGCTAAGGACAATCAACTTTTGGCAGAGAGGAGAAGACGAACTTGTGATTGAGGAATTCACTATGACAGACCCGAGTATGTGACTAGTCATCTTGTTTTCTTCATCTTCTTGATCTTATTATTTGATATTTGATTGTATTGTGATCTTTGAGATTAAATTGAGTTAGTATGTAAGTTAATTGTTAATACATCTTACATATGTTCTTTCTCATCATCTTCAACATCTTGCAACACAAAGCTGAAGTCAGGAACATAACCAAGGTTCTTCATTTTCGTGGTTAGCTCCCTCAGCTTCTGGTATATCTCCTCGGATTTTTGGTGTGATTGGTTCGCTGTGTAGAAGACATCAACGTTGTTGTTGATCTCTATTGAGCTCCATCCGGGAGTCTATGACAGTCCCCGATTTCTGGCAAGAGATCTCACTTTCTCCACACCTTCCCATCTCCTGGAACATAAATATTTGACAACAATACGTAGTAGCCCACATTCTCCGGATCAACTTCAAACAAGCATATGCTGAAGCAATCTTGCTCAACTCGACATTTCCATGTATTCTACAAGCCCCGAGTAAAGCAGCCCACACCGAAGAATCAGACTGTACAGACATATTTTGTATGAAAGTATATGCCTTGCTTAACTGCCCAGCTCTACCAAGCAAATCTACCATACATCCATAGTGTTTTAAACTTGGCTTGATTCCATATTGTTCTTGCATCAAATGAAAGTAAGATTCGGCTTCTTTAACCAAACCTGAATGGCTACATGCTGACATTATAGATACAAAGGTTATATGTTTTGGCTTAACCCCTTCATCAAGCATATCATTGAACAGCTTCAGAGCTTTCTGACCGTGCCCGTGAACTCCATGACAAGAAATTAAAGCATTCCAAGGGACCGAACTCTTCCTTGGAACCTGGGAGAATAACAACAATGCATCATCTGGCCTCCCACATTTTCCATACATGTCAATCAAACAAGTTCCCACGAATACATCTGAGTTGAGACGGTTCTTGATCACCCGTCCGTGAATTTTCATTCCTTGTTGCAAGGCTCCTACATGGGTATATGCCGGTTGAATGCTGACCCAAGTTCCTTGGTTTGGAATTATTTCTTTGCACTTTTGCATCATGCGAAACACTTCAATTGCTTCACTTGCAAGACAATTTTGAGCATAACCTGTGATCAATGTGTTCCACGAAATCACATCTTTGATGGAAAGTCCTTCAAAAACAGTACGCACAGAATCTATAGCACCCAATTTTGCATACATATCAACAACTGCATTTCCAATGACAATATCTTGCACAAACCAATCCCTCCTCGCGATGAATCCGTGAACAGACCTACTCTTTTCAAAATCACTTAACTGAGCTAAAATTGAAGCCAAACTAACTAGGGTTAAAAAATAAGGCTGAATCCCAACTAGTTGCATTGAGTTGAATAATTCAAGTGCAGTTATTGGGTCATTATTCTGCTCATATGCAGCAATTATTGAGTTCCATGAAACCAAATCTCTTATGCACATTTGGTCGAAAACCCTCCGTGCATGCCCTAAGCTACCAAATTTGGAGTACATGTTAATGAAGGCATTGCAAATGAACAAACCAAAATCTATTCCATGCTTTATCACATACAAATGAATTAGCATCCCAGTTAAGATATCACCTGATTGTGCACAAGCGGTCAGTAGACTTGCAACTGTTACACGATCCATCTTCACCCTATCTGATCTCATTTCAATTAAGACATCCAATGTGTCTTCTGCATTCCCATTTTGACAAAACCCAGATATCATTGCATTCCAGGACCCTGTATCTCGAATTGGCATCTCATCAAACAACTTACGAGCAACACCAATAAGACCAAAACGGGAATACATATGGATCAAGGAAGCAGCCACAAAGACATCCCATTCAAACCCCAGCTTTAGAACCCGACAGTGTATCTTCTTCCCGTCGGCCAGATTCCCGCAAGCTTTCAAGACAGGAGGAATGGTGTAGCAATCAGGTTGAAGACCAGAAGTCAACAAAAACTGAGAGAAACAATCTAAAGCTTCACGGAAATGCCCAGCACACGAACATAAGCAGATACCATCGAATTCCAGGCGTAAACATCTTTCCTTGGTATCGAATCAAAGGTGCGGCGAGCGAATGACACATCACCAAGGTATGCATAACGATTGAGAAGCTTGGCGGAAAGAAAGATATTTTGAGCTTTTCTTGACACCACAAGAACAACATGGAGTTGCTTAACATGGTGAACATTAGTGCAAGATTGGAATAGAAGATCAATACCATCATCGTTCTTGTTCCCATTTGCAAACCCATCTGATGGAAACCGCAAAGTATTGGTAGCTGCCGAGAACAATTGGCAACAAAGTCGAAGTGAGGACGAAAATTTGGAAACATGCCTACCTTTGCAGGTGGGCACCAAACTGTAAACAAATATATAAAGCATCAACTGACAGTGCATTAGCTTGACTACACAAAACCAATTCTGCCAGTTTCATATTCCCTTGGTTAATACATTTACGGAAAAAATGATTAATAGAAAAAGAAAGATAAGAAAACAAACATTCTGAAATGAATCGAGGAAACAAATACAGGAATAAGCATTAACCCCAAAACATATCACTTTACACTGATTGTAGATATTCATGTTATGAAAATGATAATTTCAAATTCTCAACAGACTAATTTAATAAAACTAAAAATAAAAACGAAACTATTCAAATCATCCAATTCTAAACGTCTTTGCTTTCTATGTACTACTATCAACAACATTTCGTACAAAGGAAAAAAAAATTGCCTCTTTTAGTTGAGGTTACAAAAAAGAAGAGTCATTTGTAATGTGACTTTAAAAATTACAGAAGCCAATGTTTTTTTTGAATTTCTAATATTGATTTCATCCAGTTTGCAAGATTTTCTCAGCAACCAAACTAACTATAGGGTAAAGAAGAACAGAGGGAACGGAGGTTTTTACCTGGACACACATGAAGATTTCAGAGAAATTCCAACGGAAATCAACTTCACTCCAATATCTGAACATACTGGTATATCAAACAAAGAAAACAACGCTCAATTAAGATAAATGACCACATTTGTTTATGAACTTGATGTTGGTGGTTAAGCTGCTCAGCTGGACACTTACTTGGCAGCACAGTTGGCTGCTGACTCGAGGAGGATAAGTGGCAATCTATGAGAGAATGTGTGTTGTAAGTGTGTGAAATGGTTAATGAGAAGTGTGTGTGTGTGTGTGTGTGAGCTGTGTTTTGAGTGCACCGCAAGGAGAATGAAAGATGACATCATATGGTCATCATCTCTAACCGAATCACAAGGCGAGTGTGGCCTATCTATTCGTATTCTAATCACAATTCAATCAATATAGAATACACACAACAGAGGCTCAGTCATATCTGACCTCACCATTCATCTCAAAAATTCTCCTAAGCATAAACACAAACACCTAGGGTGCATCGATCATCACTAAATTTCTAGTACAAATTCAATCCAGATCTTAGAGAAAGAAGTTAGGAGAAATTAAAGACATCACGAGCTAACCTCGATTCAATTCAGCTAGGAATTGAAGTTAGAAATCATACCTCATTTACGATCTTCCTTGATTGGACAAATCCGATCGATCATGTTGTGCTTGTGCTACGATAATCATCCTCCTCATCTCTGATTACGAACATGGTATCAGAGCTCTGAGATCATACTCTGGGGCATCTGACTGTGGTGGAGCTGAGTAGGAGCTGAAGTTTCTTCACGGCCAAGTCATAATGGTTGGTACTGGAGGAGGAGAACCAAAAATACCTATATTTACAGGAGTTAATTACGATTTCTGGAATATCAAAATGAGAACAACTTTGAAAGTAAGTGATTTGTGGAAGATTGTCACTCAAGGCTTACTTGATCCTGAGTATGATAGTGAAGATGAAGAGATTGAAACGGTAGAAAGCCATGCTGATAAGATCAAGAATGTCAAGGCACTGAACCTGATTCAAAATGCAGTCTCTGAAGAAATCTTCCCAAGGATCTCGAATGAGGAGATAGCTAAGAAGGCCTGGGATATTCTGAAACAGGAATACAAAGGAGATCCTAAGGTGAGATCAGTCAAATTACAAGCTCTTTGGAGAGATTTTGAGTATACATGTATGAAAAATGATGAATCCTTCTATACATATATGTCTAGACTGTTTGGTGTTGTCAATCAAATGAAAACTTATGGTGAAAAAGTGACTGAAAAGAGATTAGCACAGAAAATTATGATAATTCTATCTAAACCCTATGCTTCAATTGTGTCAATACTTGAAGAAACTAGAGATCTAGAGCATATTAGTGTTGAAAGTATCACTGCATCAATCAGGGCATTTGATCAACGTTTGGAAATGCACACTGAGGGTGATGTTGAGAAAGCATTCTCAAGTATGAGTGTGAATAACAAGTCACATGCACAATCAAGTTCTAATAAGGGAAAGTTTAAGAAGCAGCAGTTCAAAGGAGGAAATAAGGACTAGAACAACAACAAATTCAAGGGTAATGCAAAGTCAAAGAACAAGTTCTCTGGATATCATAAAGGAGAAAGCAGTGGCTCTAAGGATGCTTGTAAGATTTGTGACAAGCTACACTATGGTGAATGCTGGTTAAAGGGTAAAGTGAAGTGTCACAAGTGTTCTAAGTTTGGCCACATTGCCAAGGTTTGTGCTGTTAAACAGACTGCTAACCTAGCTCAGATAGTAGATGAAGTTGAAGGAAACATGTTCAATGCTTGCCATTCAGCCTCTATTGAGAAAGATGTGGGAAAGTGGTACCTAGATAGTGGTTGCAGTAACCATATGACTGGGCATGAATCTTTGCTGGTTAATATTGATAGAAGCTTGAATGTGAAAGTGAAAATGGGTACATATGATTTGGTTCAAGCTACTGGTAAATGATCTTAGGTGTTTAACACCAACCAAGGTGACAAGTACATCAAGGATGTGATGCTTGTACCTAGTTTGGATGAGAATTTGCTAAGTGTAGGCCAAGTGGTTGAGCATGGATACTACCTAGTGTTTGGAGACCACACTGTGGATTGTTTTGAGGACAAGCACATGGAGCACATAATTGCTAGAGTACCTATGGTAGGGAGCAGATGTTTTCCACTCACACTGGACTATGTCAATCCAGTGGATAGAAGAGCAGAAGTTAAGGAGAGTTCAAAGTTATGGCACAGGAGATTTGGAAATTTGAACTACTCAAGCCTAAAGCTGCTAAGATAGCAAGACATGGTGATAGGTTTGCCTAGCCTAGAAGGTGAAAAGGAAGTTTGTGAAGGATGTATTGCAGGAAAGCATCATGTGAATCCTTTTGATACAGAAGAAGCTTCGAGGGCACCTCACCTATGGAGTTAATACATTATGATGTATGTGGGCCTATGCAGACAGAAACCATGGGAGGTAATCTGTATTTTCTGACTTTTATTGATGATCATTCTAGGATGTGCTAGTTGTATTTCCTACGGCATAAGTCAGGGGGTGTTGAATGTATTCAAAAAGTTCAAAGCTATGGTTGAACTACAAAGTGGTTTCAAGGTGAAGAAATTGAGAAGACAGAGGTGGAGAGTACACCTCAAATGAATTCCAGAGATTCTGTGATGAATGTGGAATTGAGAGACAGCTAACTATGGCTTACTCTCCTTAGCAGAATGGGGTTCCTGAGAGGAAAAACAGGACTATAGTGGAGATAGCTAAATCTATGTTACATGGAAAACAATTACCCTATCAGTTATGGGGTGAAGCAGTCAATACTGCAGTATACATTCTCAATAGATGTCCTACCAAGGCTGTGCAAGGTAATACCCTATTTGAGAAGTTTTCTAGTAGAAGACCATGAGTATCACACCTCAAGGTATTTGGCTCTATATGCTACATGCATGTTCCATCTCAGATAAGAGAGAAACTGGATGATTCTAGTGTCAAAGGCATATTTGTGGGCTATGGTAGCTGTGAGACAGGCTACATAATCTACAGCTTAGAAACTAAGAAAGTTGTGGTGTCTAGAAGTGTAATCTTTAATGAGGAAGGTTACTGGGATTGGAAGAAAGAAGCAGAAGTTCATAAGTATATACCAGTGAGGATTGACACTGGAGCTAATCAAGCTACACCAGAAAATCATGGAGTCCCTCATACTACTAGCACCAGTTCTAGTTCAAGTTCTGATTCTGGTCATAGTACAAGTTAAAGCTCTAATTCCAGTTATTCATCTAGTTCAAGTTCAGGTGATACACCTGTGAGACTAAGAAGTCTAAGTGATGTCTATGCTAGGTGTCACATGTGCATTATAGAACCAGAAAGTTTCAATGAAGCTACTAAGGATTCAGCTTGGAAGAAAGCCATGGAAGCTGAAATCTAGATGATTGAAAAGTATGATACATGGGATTTGGTGGAAAGACCTACTGACAAGCCAGTAATTGGTGTCAAGTGGCTGTACAAAACTAAGCTAAACCTAGATGGATCTGTTCAGATGCACAAGGCCAAATTGGTAGCTAAATGGTATTCTCAAAAACCAGGGATCGATTTCAATGAGACATTTGCACCTGTTGCAAGACTAGACACAATCAGGACTCTAATTGCTCTAGCAACACAGAAAGAATGGAAACTGTTTCAGCTTGATGTGAAGTTAGCATTCCTTAATGGTGTACTAGAGGAGGAGGTGTATGTGGATCAACTTGAAGGGTTTGAAGCTCAAGGCAGTGAAGCTAAAGTCTACAAGTTAAATAAGGCTCTCTATGGTCTTAAGCAGACACCATGGGTCTGGTATGGGGAAATTGATTCCTACCTACTGAGTTGTGGTTTTGAGAGAAGTTCCAGTACCTTGTACTTGAAGGTCAAGCAAGATAAAGGAACACTTATTGTGTCTATCTATGTAGATGACATTATCTACACAGGTGACAATGCTACTATGATGGCTGAGTTCAAACAAGATATGAGATGACAAATCTGGGATTACTTCATCACTTCCTAGGGATGGGTGTTCTATAGTCAAGCAATGGCATCTTCATCCATCAAAGGAAGTATGACTCTACATTGCTAGATAAGTTTGGGCTCAAAGACTGCAAGCCAGTGAGTACTCCCTAGCTACTAATGACAAGCTACAAAGAAGTGATGGAAGTGAAACTGCTGATGAGCAACTGTATAGACAGATTGTAGGCAGTTTGCTCTACCTAACATCTACTAGACCAGACATAATGTATGCCTCAAATTTGTTGCCTAGGTTCATGCACAACCCTACCAAGAATCATTTTGGGACAGCTAAGAGAGTCCTAAGGTATATCCAAGGTACACTGACCTATGGAATTGAATACAAGAAAGGGAAGGCTGCTACTCTTGTGGAGTTTTGTGACAGTGATTGGGGAGGCTCTGAAGATGACATGAAGAGTACATCAGGGTATGCCTTTACATTTTGCAGTGGGATCTTCTCCTAGGCATTATTCAAGCACAGCAGTGTTGCTCTTTCAACTGCAGAGGCTGAGTATGTTAGTGCCTCTGAGGCAACTACTCAAGCTATTTGGTTAAGGTTTGTCTTCGAAGATTTTGGAGAGGAATAGTTAGAGGCTACTCCTCTAATGTGTGACAATATATCAGCCATTGCTATGGAAAAAAATCCAGTCTTTCATCAAAGACCAAGCATATCAGCAGGAGGTTTCACTATATAAGGGATGCTATTCAAAATGGAGAGATCACTCTACACTATTGCAAGTCTGAGGAGCAGCTTGCAGATATCTTCACCAAAGCTCTACCTAGAGAAAGGTTCTGCTACCTAGAGAAATGTTCAGCTACCTAAGGGGTTTACTAGGAGTGGTTCCAGTGAATAGCTTAGGAGGGGTTGTTGGTGGTTAAGCTGCTCAGCTGGACACTAACTTGGTAGCACACTTGGCTGCTGACTCGAGGATGAAAAATGGCAATCTATGAGAGAATGTGTGTGTTGTAAGTGTGAGAAATAGTTAAGGAGAAGAGTGTGTGTGTGTGTGTGTGTGTGTGTGTGTGTGAGAGTTATGTTTTGAGTGCACCGCAAGTAGAATGAGAGATGACATCATATGGTCATCATCTCTAACCGAATCACAAGGAGAGTGTGAGCTATCTATTCGTATTGTAATCACAATTCAATAAATATAGAATACACATAGCAGAGGCTCAGTCATATCTAACCTCACCATTCATCTCAAAAATTCTCCTAAGCATATACACAAACACCTAGGGTTATTGATCATCACTAAATTTCTAGTACAAATTCAATCTAGATCTTAGAGAAGGAAGTTAGGAGAAATTGAAGACATCACGAGCTAACCTCGATTCAATTCAGCTAGGAGTTGAAGTTAGAAATCATACCTCATTTGCGATCTTCCTTGATCGGACAAATCTGATCGATCCTGTTGTGCTTGTGCTGCGATTATCATCCTCCTCATCTCTGATTACCAACACTTGACTATTGTATCTGAATATGTATTTGCCTATAATCTCCCATATTTACATTTCCCTATCAACATGAAATCGACATGTGTAAAATCGCTATTAGCACAAACACTTTAAGGCCAGTGTGGAATAGCTATTAAAAGTGGTTTTATTACCAAAAATTTCGTTATAAAAAACTCATACTTCTTAGAAATCATTTGGAACTTGGAATTGTTTTCTGGAGGAGGACATAACCCAGGTGCTTCTACACAAAATGCTATTAAAATCTTGGGGAATTATCGATAATGCCTCATTTCCGCAAAAATTATCCATCGTTACCCCCTTTCCATTTTCTAACCAACAACAAGAATTAGAAATTGGGTATTTTCACTTTTGGCCCAAGGTATATATACCCTCCAAGCACTAATTTATAATTTCCCATTTCTTTCTCTCTCCTCTCCTCTTTTCTCTCCTCTCTTCTCTGGGTCCGACTCCGACAGAAGGGAGACGAGCTAGAGGGCCTCCAAGCTCGCCAATCCACGACCACCGGCGGCAAAAACCTCCTCTTTACCGTTGATGAATCAATTTTACTCCTCCCTGTCAGGATCTTTCAAAAAATTCCATACCCATTTGCCAAAATTTCAGATAAAAGACAAGAGGAAAAGCAAGGTTTCTTCCAAGCTCACCAGCCTCCGTGTGGTAGCCCTCCTCCTCCTCTTCCTCTCATTAACTTCCACGGCGGCTCGACCCCTACCTTCTTCTTCTTCCGATGCCAATCCAATGAAAATTCAACATGAGGTAACTAGCTAGACCCTATTATTATTTCTTTGAAAATCACGTAACAATTAAGATTGAAATTAATTAATTTGTTTGGATTTGTTTTTTCAGTTGAAGGATGTTGATCAAGTAGAAAAAAGACGTGATGGAGGAAAGCTGTGATTGAGTTGGAGAAGAAGAGTGCCTCACGAGAAGAACTGTTACTGCTGACAAGGTCAAGGGTTTTCGGCTTTTGGGCAATCCCAAATTTGTAAACTTTATTTGCTCTGTGATCAAAGAGATGGGGAGGGCAAAGAAAGGTCCAAAATGCGCGGTAATGAACATGATCGTCACCTCTAAAGTGATCAAAAGGTAAGCTTTTCTATGTTTTCTTTCTTATTTGTGTTTATTTCTTCGATTTTCTGCATAATTAGCTTCAAATTTTAGTAATTTTTGTTATGCGCTATAAATTCAGCTACAAAGAGGATGTTTTGAATCCAAACAAGAATGATCTCACCAAAGAAAAGCTACCCAGAAATGTGTAAGCTTAATTATTGTGTTTTTCTTCTATGTTTATTTCAATTTTTTGCTTTTGTTTGTTTAACATAATTGATTTTTTTTTTCATTTAGGCCAAATGTTTCTTCGACCCTTTTCTTCAAATACAACACTGGTTTTGGGACCGCCTTACTAGGTTTTGGTCAACACCAACTTCATCAATTTCTGAATAAGGTGAGTGCTCAGTACTATACATGTAGTCTTCTTAACTGGAATTTAGTCTGATTTGTGAAAAATGATAAATTTGTGGTTGAAAAATCATGATACGTGTGTACTTTGTTAATAAGTTAAAGCTCATTTTGTTATTTTTGATGAGCTAAAGCTACATGTTTGGGATTTCTGTATTGAACATTGTTTGACTTTTATATCTCCTTCACTTTATGCAGTTGGATTTAGAGAAGGGAATGATGGATTGCTTGTATGCAAAGTGCGAGTCTTAAATCACTTGTTTATTTTCTTGTGTGAACGTTCATTGTTTCCTTGGAATTGGTTATGATTGCTGAATTTCATTACGTAAAATCAGTAAAACATTCTTATAATGTTCTCAAATTATCATTTGGCTCTCTATAAATTGAAAATGCAAGGGAGTGTTTCACTTAACGATTTCTCTTTCGTATTTTTGACAATCTGTTTCATCTTTTAAACTTGTAGGCACTCCTTGTATCATGGATTGTTCAAAATTGTGGAAGGGCATAAAACTGGATAGAACCCAACTTGAGAAGAAATTATGTTAGAAATGACAAGGCCTGAAGGAGTTCTGAATTTGCCTAGTAAGTGGTGAGAAGGTTCAAGCTGGTCTAAGTTTGATTGTGATCTTATTGTTCTTGTTGCTTCCTAATAGCATTGAAATTGAATAATGTGTTTAATTTCAAGTCTTTATAGATAGATAAATGTGTTTTACTAGTTTTGGAACTGAATAATGTGGTATACTCTTTTCTCCAAAATTCTATTAGATGTTGAGATATGTGTGTATGAGTAGAATTAGAAGTGCCATTTTGCCAGTTAGGTAAAATAAGAAATGCAGATGCTGATTTTATTCCAAGTTTTGCAGTAGTTAATGTTTTTGCCTGTTCTTTATCCATAAGTCAGGTTTTTTCTTTATCCAGGTCAACATTAGTGTTGGTGGTATAATCTAGACTGAGGAGTTATAGTTAATGTGGCTAAAGGCCGCCATTGGTTAGGGGATGCTAATGATTTCAGGCCTACTTCTGGTATATGGTGACTAGATCATCTACTAAAGGCCGCCTTGAGCAGATATCATGATGTGGCTTGCATTTCGGATCTAATCAAGTGGCTATAGAAATGAGTTTGGAGTTTCAAAATTTTCTTTTTGTTGTAAGGTTGATGTGATAATACAAGATTGGAGTTTTGAATTTATCTTTTCTTAAAAATTTTGAACTTGAAATTATAAGGTTTGTATAAACTCTAATGTTTCATTTATTGAATCAAGTGGCCATAGAAATGAGTTTCGAATGTTTCTGTGCATACTTACTTTGTTGGAATGTGATCTAGGGTGCTTAGGGTGTCGACTCTATCTCAACGAGAGCTATTTGAGTCCCTTTGTATTATGATGGCTTATGGTTGGAAACTTATGTAGTTCAAGTGTAAATATATACGTTTTACTTTAGTAGGCAAAATTTGAAGTTGACTACATTTTATCAGTTTTGCATTGTGACGTTATTAGGTTTGGTCCTGAGGTGTAATGGTCCATAACTTGCTGGTTTGATGTAGGATAAGGAGCTTTATGTTCTGCATTCACGGGTTTGATTTTGCTGGTACATCTAGTACAGTGGAGTTCAGCTGCATGTCTGGTATATAACCGGTATATAACATGTATCGAAGTGGTATAGAAGTGGGACATATCATGTATATACATGCTTCATAAGTGGTAGATTCCAATTTACAAATTAAGAAACTGTCTCATACGTGCAAGGTGATTGGTTGTAGTCACTTAATGATGTAGGAAACATAAGGGAAGTACGTGGGAGTATGAAATCAAGTACATTCCATGAGTATTTGGTCCTCTCCTCTATTGGTCTGTAAGCAATATATAAGTGGTCTATAACTGCTCGTTAACAGGTTTTAAACTGGTATATAACCGGTAGATAACTGCTCGTTAACAGGTTTTAAACTTGTATATAACTGGTAGGTAACATGTATATAAGTGGTATCTAGTGGTAGATTCCAAATGAGAACATAATTTACCGTCTCCTACGTGTCATTTGAGGTAGGCTTTGCAATGTGATTGGTTGTAGTCACTTCATGGTGTAGGAAACATAAGGGAAGTGCGTGGGAGTATAAAATCAAGTACGTTCCATGAGTGTTTGGTCCGCTCCTCTAATGGTCCATCACTTGGTGCTTTCATAGTACATTGGCATCCGAATCGCATATGTAGTAGATAACTGGCATATAACCGGTACATAAACGGTGTATAAGTGGTTTGTAAGCGATATATAAGTGGTCTATAACTGCTCTTTAACATGTTTTAAACCGGTATATAACTGACATATAACCGGTAGATAACATGTATATAAGTGGTATCTATGTGGTGGATTCCAATTTAAAATTTAAGAAATTGTGTAAAATGTGTCATTTGGTGAAGGCATAGCAAAGTACGGTACTACCAATGCTTATACAAAGTAAGACAACACAAACCCCATGAATATCTGCATAAGTACAAACACTTTCTTACTTATAAATTGTTATGTTCCACTTAACTACCGTTTAGTGGTCCTTAGTTACAACTTAGAACTTGCTTAGTTACACAACCGTATCCAGTTCCTTTATTTTCAGGTTCTCTTACAAACATGCTAATAAAAAGGCAGACAACACAATTTGCACCAAAGGCCAACACAATTCCATATACAGAATATTCAAATAATCATTGGAACATAAGCCAATTCCTCCAGGCCGTTCTTTCCTAGCTTTACCTGCAGCATATGTTGCAATGAGCTCAATAAATCATCTTAAAACATAGAAATGACTCGAGAGAGGACACCTGGTTAAGTTGAGTTACCTTCTTGTAAAGTGCCATTCCTGCTCATCATTGCTTCCTTCTTGGCCTCTGCACTTTCCATATCATTACAAGACAAGTCCACACTGTCTAGGCACTCATTCACATGTTCATTATAAGCCACTAGATAAAAGGGCATAAAATCCTTACAAATAACTATCAACTTCTTAAATGGTGGAAGTTGGGTGTTATTGAAACACATGGTTCCTAATAGAAATTTTGAATACATCACATACTTGCAACTTATATGAGACAGCCCAACAAGAAGTCCACAACTTGAGCGTAATTAAAGCTTGAAACGATGGTATGGGTTATTACCTTCTAGGTATAGGAGTTTGTGAACAAATTTCTTGACCAGATATAATTCCTTTACTCCTAAGCCAGAAGCACAAATTTCCTTCCCTAAATTTTGACATGCTAAGAAGAGTGCCTGGAAAAATAACAATGTGAACAAGAAATTAACAAAAACAAAAGACACCATATTTACTAAACAAATAAGGGCAGTGATTATTTGTCCATACCTTTAAATAGAGGTGAGCATAAATATTAATAGCTTCAGGCATATAGAAGGAGGTGTTGAGAGGTACACATAGAATGGGTACAAGATTTTGGGCAACATCATTCTCAATGGTTTCTATTATGCAACTGGGCATGCAATTTTGGGCATTATGATGATAGAAAACAAGAAATATGAACATTATAACAAGGGAAAAAATATAAGTATTCAAGCTACTGTGGTAATAGAAATAAGAGGGAGGGTTACATCTTTCAACAACATCAAGTTCTTCATGCTCAGGGCTGGTCTCAAAATGCCCATGAAGAGAAGAAATACAAGGCCTTGCCTATTAGCTAACCTAATCCAAATATAAAAGTAAAAGAAAAACCTCTTAACAAGGTAACAACAAAATGCATACAAATGCTGCAATAATTGAATCCCATTTACAGTTACTTGGGAAAATTTCGAGGAAAATCCTATAGATTTATTTTTGAAACCCAAGTGTCAAAATGAAAAATAAGAAAATTCTATTATGGGTTTGGAATAGAATGGAAAAGGAAAAGAAAAAGCAAACCTTCTTCTCACACTGGGCACTGAGTCATTAGGATTTTGAGCTGCGAAAGCCATTGCTTCTTTGGCAACGGTCAAGAGGTTCAAGGACTCATTCCAGTAGTCAGAAGCACGCCATAAAGGCTTGGCTTTAGGGGAATAAGGGTGAAGAAGCCCTCCTGAAACACCCGACGCGCCTCCTCCAATTCCAACTTCATCGTAAATGTCGACGCGTATATGCTAGTCTTTCGAACTCTGATTTAACAAGTGCCAGGAGACGGAGAGGTCGGCGAAGCCAGCACCAAGCACGGCGTACCTTATACAAGTGTCACTCGGAGGATGCTGTAACAACCCGGAATTTCAATTATTGGATTTACGTAAATTATTTATGTAAAATGACGATTTTACCCTTGCTTGTTAAGGGGCGTGAAAGTCAAATTTTGTTTCGGAACATTTTAGGTGGTGTTTTGGATACCGTTGCATAGGTCTCGAACTCACGAGTTCGTAGACAGGCGGCACGCGGGAAACGAAGTTCGTGTACGAACGTTATGGGTCTAGACGTGTAAGGGAAGTTTGGTAATTTGCCATAGAGGGGAGATATTTTTAACCACCCAAATCAGATTAATCTGATCCACATCATTTCTTCATCCTCATTTTCTCTCTGTGAAACACACTCCCAAAACCATCGAACCCGTACGAAAAACACCCCAAAACCCACAAAGTCAACTTTTGATTCAAGGCTTTAACTTCCATTTTTGATCCACTAATCGTATTCTACTCCTTCCCACGATCACAACCATACCAACCATTGAAGGAGAGGACCATGGGGGAAGCCGAACCGAGTGTAGGAAGTTTCGGATCTTCCGATCGATTTTTCGGCTTACACAGGTACGTGTTTGATGTTTTAAGGTAATATTTGGATTCCTGGGTTCGAGTAGATAGATTTAGACGTAAAATTTATGAAAAATGATTGAGTTTTGAGGAAGTTATAAAAGTTTGAAATTTCGGCCGGAAATGTGGGATTCTGGCGGAAACCAGACGGCGGCGCCGGCAGCCGGTCGTCTTCTCCGGCGAGTCACCGGTGATCGGTCGGGTCGAGTTGAACCGATCGAGTTGAGTGAACCGATCGGGTCGAGTTGAGTGAACTGGTCGGGTCGAGTTGAACCGGTCGGGTTGAGTGAACCGGTCGGGTCGAGTTGGACCGGGTCAGGTCGAGTTGGGCCGGGTTGGACCGGTCCAGGCGCATGATCGGCGCGTGGGTGCGTGTTCCGACCTTCCGTCAGCGCGTGGGGCTGAGTCTGAGGTCACAGTGGCGCGTGACAGCTAGTTTTTGACGTTTCGGACCTGTTGGCGTAGGTTTCGTGTTGATCGGACGTCGTTTAGGGGTTATTTTGGGCATTTGAAGTTGCTGCGTTTTCTAGGCCAGCATAGGTAGACTCCCGGGGTTTAGGGGGTTTATATTTAAGGTTTTTATTATTAGCTGGTAATCCCGATTATTAATTTGGATAGGCGATACTGCTCTAGGAACTTCATGGGAGCGTACATTTCGGGATTGAGCTTGCTTGGACAGGTTTGTGAGTGGACTTTTGGTTTATAAACTATAATGCATGCATAAATGTATCTTTGATTTAAATACTGTTATGTATGGGTGCAATGAATTTATGGAATTTAGAAATGATGCTGGACACATGTTTTCCATTATTTCGGTGAAAGTGTGTTTTGAGAAATGGCCTGGTTTTGTACTCGATTTTGATATCGTTTTGACGTGGTAACTATTTGAGCATGTGATTTGGGTTTAGACCCGTAATTATGATTTTACCAATTTTGGCCGTAAATGATATTTTAAAGAATTTGGCTTAGGCCAAGAAACAAAGATTTTAAAATACGGATTTGGTTCACTGGTTTTTTGTCCCGATGGTTACAATTGCTCTGACTGGTGTTGAGGGGTTTCGCTCCGCTGGTTGTTGAGGGCTCCGACTTTGGTGTTGAGGGGTCTTGCTCCACTGGTTGTTGAGGGCTCCGACTTTGGTGTTGAGGGGTCTTGCTCCGCCGGGTCGCGAGGCTGTCTACGCGTAGTACAAATTTTAACACATCTCAAGGGATACCCTGGTGTGTTGTGGATATGTCGGGAACAGTGAATTTGAGATATTATGTGTCCAGGTTGAATTAAATGATTTTAAACACCGTTGGGGAGGATTTTCAAACCAAACTGTGGACCACGAGGTATGCCTCCGAGATACGAGTCCCGTCAACAGTCTGGAAACAGTGGGGACACACATGAACCCGCAGTGGAGCCTGATATGAGGCAAACACTGGAACAATTGGGTCACACTTTGACTTTTGTACTTCAGAGTAGGGCTGCTACTGAAGGTTCGGACATTGAGAAAGCCCAGAGATTAGGGGCTACAATATTTATGGGCGACTCATTCTTTCATTTCTCAAGGTTTTACATTGTTTGCTGATAGAGAATTGTCTCTGATTGGTTGGGACATGGGTATTAGTACTCCTATTGGGAATATGTTTGTGGCGAATCTCGTGATTCGTAGTTGTCCAGTGTTAGTGGAAGGTCATGCATTAGAGGCAGATTTAATCCCCTTAGATATTTTTTATTTTGATGTGATTCTGGGGATGGATTGGTTGACTATGCACCATGCCTCTATTGATTGTTATGACAAGAGAGTGGATTTCCGGATTCCAGGATTACCGGAACTTACGTTCAGGGGAGATCGAAGGGTACTACCCTGTGGAGTGATATCTGCTTTGACCGCTGAGAAATTGTTGAGGAAAGGTTGTGAGGGTTACTTAGCTCATGTGATTGATTCTCTGGATACTCCGATGAGAGTGGAGGATATTCCAGTGGTGAGTGAGTTCTCAAATGTGTTTCCAGATGATCTTTCGGGATTGCCACCTCACCGGGAGATTGAGTTCACCATAGAGCTTTTACCAGGTACTCAACCTATCTCACAGGCACCGTACAGAATGGCACTGGCAGAATTGCGAGAGTTGAAGACTCAGTTGCAGGACTTGGTGAATATGGGATTTATTCGCCCAAGTGTTTCACCTTGGGGTGCACCAGTGTTATTTGTGAGGAAAAAGGATGGTGGTCTGAGGTTATGTATCGACTACTAGCAGCTAAACAGGGCTACGGTGCGGAATAAGTATCCTCTACCAAGGATAGATGATTTGTTTGATCAACTTAAGGGGGCAAGATATTTTTCGAAAATTGACCTTCGATCCGGGTACCATCAGTTGAGGATCAGGGAAGGGGATGTTCAGAAAACAGCTTTCAGGACTCGTTATGGTCATTATGAGTTCCTGGTGATGCCCTTCGGGTTGACTAATGCCCCAGCAGCATTTATGGATTTGATGAACAGGGTGTTCCAAAAGTATTTGGATCGATTTGTAATTGTGTTCATCGATGACATCTTGGTGTATTCGTGGAGTGCCAAGGCACATGAGAAGCACTTAAGGTTGGTGCTGAATATGCTTAGGAAATAGCATTTGTTTGCCAAGTTCAGTAAATGCCAGTTTTGGTTGACAGAAGTGGGATTCTTAGGTCATGTGATTTCGGCTGAGGGTATCAGCGTAGATCCCCAAAAAGTTGAGGCAGTGGCAAACTAGGAGCACCCAAGGACAGTGACAGAGGTGAGGAGCTTTCTGGGTTTGGCAGGATATTATCGACGGTTCGTAGAAGGATTTTCTACGATAGCAGGCCCATTGGCTCGGTTGACTAGGAAAGGAGTCAAGTTTGACTGGGGTGCTGATTGTGAACAGGGATTTCAGGAGCTGAAGAGGAGGTTGACTTCTGCTCCAGTATTAACCCTTCCTGATGATACTGGGGGATTCGAGGTGTATAGTGATGCATCATTGCGAGGTATAGGTTGCGTGTTGATGCAGCATGGGAAGGTGATAGCGTATGCTTCTAGACAACTTAAACCCCATGAGTTGAATTACCCCACACATGATTTGGAGTTAGCTGCAGTGGTGCATGCACTGAAAATCTGGCGACATTATTTGTACGGGGAGACGTGTCGGATCTATACCGGCCATAAGAGTTTAAAGTATTTGTTCACCCAAAAGGACCTGAATCTGAGGCAGAGAAGATGGCTTGAGCTAATAAAGGATTATGATTGTACTATAGAGTACCATCCAGGGAAAGCCAATGTTGTGGCAGATGCCTTGAGCAGGAAATCCATGGGTTCTTAGGCCCATTTGCACACAATCTACCTACCATTATTGTTAGAGTTCCTTAGAGCGGGGATTGTATTTGACATGGATAACCAGGGGGCTTTATTGGCTAGTTTCCATGTGAGGCCTATTCTGATTGATCGGATTATTGAGGCTCAACTCTAGGACCCTACATTGTGGATTATCCGGATGGAGTTGGAGGCTGGAAACAGGCAGGACTATGCGCTTAGGGATGATGGAGCCTTGGTTAGGGATGGCCGGTTGTGCGTACCGAATGAGCTGGAGCTAAAGAGGGAAATTCTTGATGAGGCTCATAGTTTGGCTTACGCTATGCATCCAAGAGGTACCAAGATGTATCATACCCGAAGGAAACACTATTGGTGGACTGGGATGAAAAGGGAAATTGCTGAGTTTGTGAGTAGATGCCTGACACGTCAGCAAGTGAAAGAAGAGAGGCAGAAACCATATAGGGCACTTCAACCATTACCTATTCCGGAATGGAAGTAGGATCACATTACGATGGATTTTGTGTATAAACTTCCAAGGACACAGAAGGGACATGATGGGATATGGGTAATTGTTGATAGACTCACGAAGTCTGCACATTTCTTGCCAGTGCGGGAAGATTTTCGGATGAGTCGGTATGCCACATTGTTCGTTGATGAGACCATACGGCTACATGGGACTCCAGAGTCAATTGTTTTGGACAGGGATCCTAGATTTACCTCTAGGTTTTGGTGGAGTTTGCAGAAGGCTTTTGGCACTACCTTGCATTTTAGTACAGCTTTTCATCCTCAGACGGATGGTTAGTCTGAGAGGACAATCCAGGTTTTGGAGGATATGATGAGAGCTTGTGTACTACAGTTTAAAGGGAACTGGGATTCACACCTGGCTCTGATGGAATTTGCTTATAATAATAGTTATCAGTTGAGTATTGGGATGTCTACTTTCGAGGCACTGTATGGGAGACAGTGCAGGACACCGTTATGCTGGAACGAAGTGGGTGAAAGGAAACTGTTAACACCAGAGTTAGTGGATACGACTGAGGAAAAGATAAGAATCATCAGAGAAAGGTTGAAGATAGCTCAGGATCGCCATAAGAGCTATGCAGACCGTCGAACCAGAGATCTTGAATTTGAGATTGGAGACTGGGTGTTCTTGAAATTATCTCCTTGGAAGGGAGTGGTACGTTTTGGTAGACGAGGGAAACTGAGTCCTCGAAGGAGAGGACCACGGGGGAAGCCGAACCGAGTGTAGGAAGTTTCGGATCTTCCAATCGATTTTTTGGCTTACACAGGTACGTGTTTGATGTTTTAAGGTTATATTTGGATTCCTGGGTTTGAGTAGATAGATTTAGACGTAAAATTTGTGAAAAATGGTTGAGTTTTGAGGAAGTTATAAAAGCTTGAAGTTTCGGCCGAAAATGGGGGATTCTGGCGGAAACTAGACTGCGGCGCCGGTAGCCGGTCGTCTTCTCCGGCGAGTCACCGGTGACCGGTCGGGTCGAGTTGAACTGGTCGAGTTGAGTGAACCGATCGAGTCGAGTTGAACCGGTCGAGTTGAGTGAAACGATCGAGTCGAGTTGAACCGATCGGGTTGAGTGAACCGGTAGGGTCGAGTTGGACCGAGTCAGGTCGAGTTGGGCCGGGTTGGACCAGTCCAGGCGCGTGGGCACTGTAGCAGGCGTGTGACCGGCGCGTGAGGACGCGTGTTCAGACCTGCCGTCGGCGTGTGGGGCCGAGTTTGAGGTCACGGTGGCGCTTGACAACTAGTTTTTGACGTTTCGGACCTGCTGGCGCAGGTTTTGGGTCGATCGGACGTCGTTTAGGGGTTGTTTTGGGCGTTTGAAGTTTCTGCGTTTTCTAGGCCAGCATAGGTAGACTCCTGGGGTTTATATTTAAGGTTCTTATTATTAGCTGGTAATCCCAATTATTAATTTGGATAGGCAATACTGCTCTTGGAACTTCAGGGGAGCGTACATTTCGGGATTGAGCTTGCTTGGACAGGTTTGTGAGTGGACTTTTGGTTTATAAACTATAATGCATGCATAAATGTATCTTTGATTTAAATACTGTTATGTATGGGTGCAATGAATTTATGGAATTTAGAAATGATGCTGGACACATGTTTTCCAATATTTTAGTGAAAGTGTGTTTTGAGAAATGGCCTGGTTTTGTACTCGATTTTAATATCGTTTTGACGCGGTAACTATTTGAGCATGTGATTTGGGTTTAGATTCGTAATTATGATTTTCCAATTTTGGCCGTAAATGATATTTTAAAGAATTTGGCTTAGGCCAAGAAACAAAGATTTTAAAATACGGATTTGGTTCACTGGTTTTCTGTCCCGATGGTTACAATTGCTCTGACTGGTGTTGAGGGGTTTTGCTCCGCTGGTTGTTGAGGGCTCCGACTTTGGTGTTAAGGGGTCTTGCTCCGCCGGGTCGCGAGGCTGTCTACGCGTAGTACAGATTTTAACACATTTCATGGGATACCCTGGTGTGTTGTGGATATGTCGGGAACAGTGGATTTGAGATATTATGTGTCCAGGTTGAATTAAATGATTTTAAACTCCGTTGGGGAGAATTTTCAAACCAAACTGTGGAGCACGAGGTATTTTCATTATACAGATTTTATGTGAGTCCAACTAAGTGGTTTTAAAGAGAAATGGAATTCTGATAGTTTCAAATAATGTTTTTATATCATAAACTGTTTTATGTGATGCATGCATGGTTTTATAAATGGAGGGGGGGAAAAGTAATATTTCCTTGGAAAACAATTTATAAATGATTATTTTTGTCCACTCACAACTTTTGTGTTTAAACCCCCTTCAGGCAGTTGAGTTGACGCGGACACTTATCTCGAGGCAGAGGCATTAGTACTTTTGGCTGCATAGTGTAGTTATACTTGAGTAGGATATCTAAATTATACTCTTGGTCCTACTTAGACGCTCTGATATTATATTGTATTTGGTTGGTCATTAATTACGGGAATTATTGAGTGCTTGAATCCCTTGTCTGACAAGTGAAAGTATTTATTATTATTATAATTTGTAAGGATTGAAGGGTATTTTGGGAACCTTTCCTTAGGTTGTCAGATGGGATCAAGGTTCTTCCCGGGTTTCGAGGGGAAATTCGGAACGGGTCCTGACAAACGCTGCCGCTGAGTGAAAGAAATCGAGGACCCAGCCGAACAAGAAGAAGAAAATAGTAAAGTGGTTCCACTGCTGTTATTGCGTACACCACCATGAGCCATCTCCTATTCAGTTAGAAAGTAGAGTGCTTCCTCTCTTTTTGCCGCCGGTGGTGGTGGATTGGCGATCTTGGAGGCCCTCTGGCTCGTCTCCCTTCTGTCGGAGTCGGACCCAGAGAAGAAAGGAGAGAAGAGAGGAGAGGAGAGAAGAGAGGAGAGAGAAAGAAATGGGAAATTGCAAATTAGTGCTTGGAGGGTATATATACCTTGGGCCAAAAGTGCAAATACCCAATTTCTAATTCTTGTTATTGGTTAGAAAACGGAAATGGGGTAACGGTGGATAATTTTTTGCGAAAATGGGGCATTAGCGATTATTTCCCTAAAATCTTTATCAGACATTGACAAAAACACTTCTCTTATCAAATAAGATGCACACTGAGAACAACCTTGATTGACAAAGAAAAATATTTAGTAAAAAGTGCAAATTAAGCGAGTTTTTTTTATCATACAAAATTGAGCGACGTGAGAGCCGAACTTAAAATATTACTTGTAATTGAATTTTCCCAATTGATTGAATTCCTCTTGTTAACGGGTGCACACACGATTAAGCATTATAAACTATTTTTCAGCAATATGCAAACGTTTCTATTCATACATAAGCTCTTTTGTTTAACGAAGCAAAAAGTTACTACTCCAGCCCAATACAACTAGCCATGAGCCAAAACAGACTTAAAAAATCACCTATAATTGCACCAACAACCCTATCTGTAATTCCTCAAACAAAGCACAAAGAGAGCCATGCACAAAATGAAAGGAAAACATAAAATTTGCCTAACAATCCGCAATTCCATCTCTTGAAGATCATCTACTAATGTTTATTTAATATTTCGATATATTATTTTCAGCAAAATTTTGGGCACATTAATAGAAGAAAATAAATAAATATGAATCAAACCAAAGGAACCAACTTCAATTTCTATTGGATGCATAAATAAATAAAAACATGAATTAAATTTAATAATTTACAGTTCGGAAAATGAATTTTGAGATTAGATAGCAGAAGATGATTAACGAACCAACTATGGCAGTTCTATATTCGACTCGATAATACCTTTACAGAGAATATGATAAATAGAACCAAAATAAAATGAAAACAAAAATTTCGAAATGAATAGCAGTTCAATTGAAAACAACTTGAATTTCAGGAATAAGCATAAACCCCAAAACATATCATTATATACTTATGAAAATAGTGATAATTTGATATGTTCAACAATCAACAGCTAAGAAAATTGTTCCAATCATTTACACTACATTGCATACATAGAAACAAAATGCATCTTTTAGTTTGAATTATAAAAAAGAAAGTCACTTGCTTGATTTGACTTTAAAAATTACAGCAACCAATGAAATTTTTTGAACTTCTAATATTCATTTCATCCACTTTGCAAGACTTTCTCAGCAACCAAACAAACTGTGGTGAGAAAATTACAGAGGGAATGGAGGTTTTTACCTGAACATACATGAAGGTTTCAGTGAAATTCCAAACAGAATGAACTTGCTTAGCAGAAAATGGCCCCAATCATTGAGGGTTTAGGATTGAAAGCAACGCCAGCTCCTTTAACGCCGAGGAGATCATCTAAGGAGTACTTTGGGGTTTAAGGTTTGGCTTTTTAATGCAACTTATTATCGCATGAAAATTTCACTTTATATTCTATTCTCATTATTCATTCAAAATAGCTGAGTTGGCCCATTGAACACATTTTCTGTTAAATTCAGCCATTTACTGTCAAAAAAGTCTAAAGTCTAGACAAATGGACTTAAATACCCTTAAAACTAAAATCGAGACCAAATTCATCTTCATCCCTCTTTCCTGTTGAGCCTTTGCACCGAACCCAGAAAGCTCCCGCAAGTCCACACAAGGCTCGTCGTTCTCTTCCTCTTTCTTCACTTCTGGAGTTTCGATTTTCAGGGTAGATGTACAGGTCCGGTCGGATACAGGTATCGGTATCGGGAATTGAGAGCAGGCTAATAAAGCGGTGCCGTTTGAAAAGTTGTCCTAGATCGTGGGGCCCAGAATGTTCCAACAGATCGCAAAATTTCTTTTTATTATTGGCGAGAAGAATTTGGTACAGTACCTTTGAGTGCTGTGCTATATGATTTTAGTGTTAAAAATTAGTTGGTTTTTTTCTTATATGTTTCTTCAGATTTGCAATGTTGGTGTTATTTTTTTTACCAGATAAAAACATTGTGGAGATGTAATGCTTTGTACTTCTTTCATCACTAGTAAACAGGTTTACTAGTTTTGTTACGGCGAACTTAATTGAACCTATTCTAATTCTAATTGGAGAAAATCCCTGTTTTAAAGGTGATTAATTGGGATTTGGGATTAATTGAGGCAAGAACAAATCTGTGTATCCAAACTGGTATGATTTTGTTGGAGTTGCTTTCACCACTTTTGTTCTCACTAGAGTTATTAAGCACTCTAAAATATTTGCTCCCATCTTTCCTGGAAGTAATAAGAGTTAATTATTAATAGGATAAACTACATAAAAGTACCCAAATTATAAGGGTCATTTCAAGTTCATACCCTAACTATGAAAATTTTCATTTAGGTATCTAAACTATCAAAACACAATATCTAGGTACCCACCGTTAGCAATCTGTTAAAAAAATCTGTTAAGTGCCTAAGTGGCACTTGTGAGTTATTTTTTTATGCTGACATGGACTCTATGTAGATAAAAACAATAAAATTGTATTTTAAAAAAATGAATATAATCATAAATAAATTATAATACAAATAAAAAAAAATTAAAAGAACATAAAAGAAAAAGAAAATCCAATCTCGAATGCCCATCCCCAATTCGTTCATCGATCGCCCTTTTCACGAATCAGACCCCCACCACTCAACGACAACGATGAACGCCCCATACCCCTCTCTTTCTCTTCATCCCTGTGAAATCTTCATAGTGGTCAAGGCGATGATGGTGATTTTTCTCGTTGGCATCGGTCGTGATTTTTCTTGCCGGCACTGTGTGCTTTTTCTAGCCTAGCATACCCATCATCAATTCCCATGCTTTCAGCATCATAAACCGCTAGGGAATCTAAATTCGAAATTGATAGAAGTTATAGGTTCGGTTGATGTGTTCTCCGCAGTCTGAATTGACGGGATATGGTGATAGTGTGTCGGGGTTGGGTCGTGGACAAGCTGTCATCTTCTTCATCTTCACTGTGCTCATAGTCTTCCAGATCTTGCATGTTGTGGCTGCGGTTGTCGGCGGTAGACCGGTGGCTGGCGTAGGCTGTAGAGGTTTGAGTAGTTAAGATGTTAATTTTGTTAATTTTGGCATAGGATGTAGGCTGTTGAGTTTGAGATCTGTTGACTTGGTTTTTTTTTTTATGTTAATTTTGTTTTGAAAGATATTACTCAAGAAGAAGAGATGTTATTCATGTGGTAGGTCGTGGGTCGTGGTTAGGGAGGGGCGATGCTGCTGCAATTTCTTGAGCGGCGACGATTTGATTTCTGGGATGTTTATGTGCTAAATTTTTTGTTCGAATGTTTATGGGTTTATGAGTTTGATGGATTTCTGGGTTTACGGAGTTTTGAATATTTGGTTTTTGTGTTTGGATCTAAGGTTTCAAAATACATGAGCCTTCTTGTTCTTCATCAGAGTTTTTGTGTTTGGATCTAAGGTTTCATCAGAGTGGTGTATGACTTCTCAGTTCTTCATCACTGCCCAGATTTTTCAATTTTGTTAGATGTTTTTGTTAGGTCTGGATTTGATTATGATGACTTTAGAGGGAGAGGGAGAGGGAAAGAGAAGATGCTGATCCTTGTTAGATTTTTATTAGATATAGTTTTATCAATTTTATCAATTTATTACATCTTGTGGAGATAGATGAAGAGGGGGCTAATGGGTTAGTTCATACGTCAAGAATTCATGCCTGGCGAGGGCGTTGGGGGTTAAGGTGGAGTTGGAGAGGATGGAGAAGACGAAGGAAGGTCATCGTTCTCGGTGCTGGGGAGGGTTTTGATTTTGTATTTATTTTTGTTTATTTATTTTAAAATTTTATTAATAATATTCAAATATTATTATTTTTTTGCCTACCTGGCGTCCATTTCAACATAAAAAAGAGACCCACAAGTGTCACTTAGGCACTTAACAGATTTTTTTAACAGATTGCTAACGGTGGGTACCTAGTTGTTGTGTTTTGATAGTTTGGGTACCTAGATGAAAATTTGCATAGTTGAGGTATGAACTTGAAATGACTTCTATAATTTGGGTATTTTTATGTAGTTTATCCTTATTAATATTACTAATTTAGTGGAATTTCTGTTCATTGTGTAGGACTATATGGAGAGGTTTCAAAATCGATTTTTTTATAATAAATGAAGTTTCAGAATTCACTTTTATAATAGATAAGGACGATACTATTATAATGTCGATACTTAATGTGCATAATCTCTTTTTGTTTTATTGTGTATAAAAAGAAGAGGTTTACAGCGAGTTAATGGAACTGTCAAGTTATAATTATCTTCTAGCTGCCCTTTGCTCAAAATATCATCTGACTTTACGCAGGACTATCGATAAATTATGATTTTCTTTATTCATATAAATAAACATATCATGAAGTGTCATAAATTTATTTGGACTTAACCTCACAAACTTTTATGAATGGTGGTTTAACTATGCGAGTGTCCGATTTTAAAGATAGTGTCGCAAGGCCGAGTACTAAAAACCTCATAATCCCAATGATTCTTTGGCAGTTTGGCCAAGCCTCTTAAGCTTTTTGTTTGCCTAGTAAAGTTGGCCATTGTGATTCTCTGTTTCTTCTGTTTGGCTGTAGAGAAAAGAAAGTCTCCCTTGCTTTGGGGTTCTGCATAAACTTTCTTTCCTTCTAGATATTATCGCATACGCACATCTGTTTCAGCTAGTTTGTATGAAACAATTCTTTTCTTTTAAAGAATACATGATCAATGTGGTTACAAAATTCTATACAAACTAAATCACTATGTGTGTGTTAGTATACAATTTGTTAGCTCATGTAGATTCTATATGTTCAGTTCTCATGTCCTCTTCCATACTTTCGGGAGGAATCTCGGAACGCCGTTTCCTCCTAGGCTCTTTCTTTTCCCTGTAAGCCAAGCAGACAGTTGGAAGCATAAGCAACCAGTTCATCAAAAGGGCGGAGAAACAAATAACACTGTAAATCAATTCCTTCACATTTTCATACCTTAGACTTAGGGAAGTGAAGTATTTTTCAATTGGTTCTTTCATGTCAGCACCATAAAAGAACCATTTTTTCTTCAAATGGACCGGCATCCCGAGTTCCTGTATCTGAAAAGTGAACACTTTTAACATCCAAATCATTCATAAAGTGGAGCTCTACACATTGGATTCACCATAGCTAAACTTAAAATCCAACCTTGACGTAGAACACCATCTTCATCTGTGAGGCCTTTCAATTTCCACAAGGCTTGGCCATCATCATCCAAACGACACGGCTCTATTCGAAGAGCTCCAGGCCTCCCTATAAAATCAGTCAAAGCAATTTTAACACCAACGAAATATAAGATTAATAACGTCCAAAATGTTATATTACAAACTTGGGAATTTACTTACCTTTGGGTACCATGAAATCCAATCTTTGATGAACGATGAAATCATCCCCTACATCCCCCACCACCGAACGATGAAATCATCCCCCCATCCCCCACCGAGCGATGTCCCAATCCACAACCGCGTCGTGTAGTACCTGCATCGAATTCCAAGTTCCAGACCTTCCATTCAGTATTCAATTTGGAATATCACTGCCAGAAAATTAGTGAAAATCGGGAGGAGTCGAACCCGTTGGCGAGTAGGTCGTCGTAGAGCCTCATGTGAGCGTTTGGCTCCGATCTCTGGAGTCGCCGGCCGTCGAAGGCTCGCCGCTCGTTTGGATGGTTCGCCGCACAACCGAGCTGATATGATCAAACCCTCCGGTTGGATGGTTTGCTGATCGAATCTGAGACATGGGTCGGTCCGAACTCGTGATTTGGAGGGATGATGGAATGGGAGGGTGTTCTGGGTTGTGCGAGAGAAATGGGTGTTATGGGTTGGGATGATGAATTACCCTTAAAATTCCAAAATTAACCTTAAAACTAATGCTCACTTAACAGATGAAAAAAGTACTGAGTGGGTTAACTCGACTGTTTAATGATGTATTTTGAACGAATAATAAGAAAAAAGTACTGAGTGGGTTAATTCGACTGTTTAATGATGTATTTTGAACGAATAATAAGAATATAATGCAAAGTAAAATTTTCATGTCAGAGTATAGTACATTTAAAGTACAAAATCTTAGGGATTTAGATTAGTAGATGAAAGCTCGAAGAGAGATGATTTGGGGATTGAAATGGTTTGGGCCGGGTGGTACTCGGTAACTGTTCCAACTCAGTCCACTATAGTTTTCTAATGGCCCAACCCAACCCACTATATAGTTCATGACAACCGTCATTATTATTGCCATAGTATACGTCATTATTTGTAATGACAATCGCCATTATTAAACGCCATCTTATGTTTTTTTTGGAGTAGTAGTGTAAATGATTAGAACAATTTTCTTAGTCTGTTGATTGTTGAACATTTCAAAGTGTCACTATTTTCTTAAGTATATAATGATATGTTTTGGGGTTTATGCTCATTCCTAAAATTCAAGTTGTTTCCAATTGGACTGCATTTGTTTGTTTTCATTTTATTTTTGGTTCTATTCATCATTTTCTCTGTAAATGTATTATCGAGCCAAATATGGAACTGCCATAGTGGGTTCGTCAATCAGCTTCTACTATCTAATCTCAAAATTAATTTTCCAAAGTGTAAATTATTAAATTTAATTCATGTTTTTATTTTTTTATGCATCCAATAGAAATTGAAGTTGGTTCCTTTGGTTTGATTCATATTTATTTATTTTATTATATTTACGTGCCCAAAATTTTGCTGGAAATAATATATCGAAATATTAAATAAAAATTATTAGATGATCTTCAAGAGATGGAATTGCGGATTGTTTGGCAAAGTTTATGTTTTCCTTTCATTTTGGGCATGGCTCTCTTTGTGCTTTGTTTAAGGAATTACAGATAGGGTTGGTGGTCCAGTTATAGATGGTTTTTTAAGTGTGTTTTCGGCTGGAACTTTTTGCTTCGTCAAACAAAAGAGCTTATGTATGAATAGAACAAATTGGCTCAGGCACAGGAGGCCTCAGGCGCGGACAAGTCCGCATAAAATGATATGAGCCGTTGATTTTTTTATCTTCGGTGAAGATGAGAAGGAGGGGAAAATGATTGGTTGTAGAGAAGTAAAATCTTGCACCTACAAGCAACCCAAGCTAAAAGGGTCGGGTTGAGTGAACAGTGAAAAAGAAAAACAAGGGTAGAAAAATTGTAGCAGAAAGAAGAAAAAGGAAAAAAGTGAGTGAGAATGGGAGAAAAAAGAGAAATACCCAGGTAGGGTGAGGGAGGCGGAACCGGATCGAAGCTCGATCGGCGCCCGCGCATAGCTCAGGGCCTAAGAAAAGTTGCAGTACTTAGGTTAGGTTGCTGGATACGGGATCCTCGTAGTAGGCTGGGAGTGAATTCCGATGGATCTTCGACTGGGCTAAATGTTGCAAGAGAAAAAGGAGGTAAGGCAATCCACCCTGGACTATAATTGCTTTTTCCATGTATATGAGTTGATTAACTATTAAAAATGGGAAATTTTGATTTTTGAAATAATCTGGAACTCATTGCAGAGACGAGGATGAAGAATTAGTAATTGCAAAAAGTTGGGAAATCGTGAGGAAAAGGAGGATTTAGAGTAGAATTGGAGGTGGAGGTGGAACCGCATTGTGAATCAACGGTGGTGGAATATAGCAAGAATTCGGGAATTTGAGGATACGGTGTTAATCGAAGAAGGGAAGGAGAATTGATAATCCCCTTGATTTGGAGCTGGAATTTGTGGAATCAATGGTATGATTTTACTTGTTTATTGATTTAATTTTAGTGGAAATGCGAATATGTATTTGGTGTGTGAAGTGTTTGAAAAGTAGATGGACAATCATGAAAACCCCCCAAAAATAGGTAAAACTGTATGTTTGAAAAAAATAGTCTCTCTTAAATGTGTCCACTTTATTGTAATATCTTAATTCAAAGCAAAAGGATTTCATTTTTAGGTTTGAGGATGAACTTTGGGCATCATTGTGCGGGTTCGTAGAACTTTTGTATGAGGAGGAGACATTTGATGTTTATGGGGCAGTTGATAACTCAAAAGATGGAAAATTAGTGTTCCATGAGGTAGTGGATAAGAAATGGTTGGGGTATGGTTGTTGTAGTTGTAGGAAGTTTGAATTTGAAGGAATTGCTTGTAGGCACATGTTGACGTTTTGGAAAATCAAACAAGTTATGGTGTTGCCTGATCATTACATAATTAAGAGGCGGTGTTAGGGTGCACTATTGCGGATAGTGTTTGAAGAGAATGGGGTGGTGATTGAAGATTGTGGTGATAAGACACTTCTCATGTGGAATGTTGTGCTCTCTAGTAAGGCGTCGGAATTAATTGATCGGGCGCTATTATCGGAAAAGGCATGTCTGAATTTAGAGAATACTTTTGACTCCTTTGACATATCCGTGAAACGTGTAGTTGGTAAGACATCAAAGGAACAAGTGTCCGAAAAGGGTGGAGGGGTAAACAATGATCGTAGTAGTTCTTTGAATAGGCAAGACGGTCTACAGGATCCTCCAAAAGTAAAGGTCAAGGTAGTGGAAAAATATTTGTGGGAGGCAAAGAACAATCTATGGCCAAATTGAAGAGGCGTTGACGAGGATGCGGGAAAACTGATCATACTATACGAACATGTGATACTGCTAAGAGAAAGTAAGAGATTTGTTAATAATAATCTGTTTTAATAACATTGGAGTATACAATGATATATTGACAAAGTTAATATTGGTTGTGTAGGTGTGCAAGTTCAGCCGAAGGAGCATAAGGCTTTCCTTCAATTGGAAACATATGGGAGGTATTTGGAAACGGTCGACATTTGTGGAGGTTTTCAATTATTAAAGGTACATAATATATATAGTTTATGCAAGTGAATCGAAAGTTATTTCAACTTTTTGTATAAATTTGAGATGGTTTTTTATCCGAATTTATTGCTACCTTAATTTTCAGTTTCAAAATTCGTAGTTGAATGCATATATTGTTGAGACTTTAGGCACTTTGGTGATTTGCTCATTAATGGTCCTTAAATATATGATTCTAGATGCCAGTAAATTGAATCATAATAATAGACTTTGATTATTGGGTTTCCTCATTCAAGGATTATTTCAAAATGGGTACATCCATGTGGTCAAAATAGTGTGCATATTTCGGTAGTTTAGCCTTCCATTAATTTCTGCACTATAAGGTCACTATGCAAGCAATAAGTAAAAATGCTTGCTGTTATCGATGCAGTGGTTTGAAGTAAGTGTTTATTTTCGTAGGAGTCCCAATTTTGATGACCGTTATGAAAATGGAGGCTGACAGTGATGTTACCGTGGTTAATGAAGACGGGGCGTTGGATGACTCTACGATTTTGTTGGTATTATATGTACAAACCTCATTATATGTAATGTTTGGAACCTAGAAATGTGTCACTTTGTTTTCACATAGATAGTATCATGCAATATTTAAGTGTAATATGTAAGTTTAATATTACAACTTTTCGTTTTCGTGACATAATTTTGTTGACGTTTGGAGACTTATAAGATCGAGTTTGTTTACCTCCTTGTTTGATATAGGATTTATAAACTGTTATGGTCCATGTTGAAGAAATTACATATTTGAAGTCAAGTTAGAAGACATGATCAGTGTTTAGCACATGAATTATTTTTTTGGGTTGTTATGAATTTTGTTAAATCATATTTAATCTTTTGGGCTTTAAGAAGATTGAGACATTGTGATTGGGTTTGTATAAAATAAGGGTAATGTCGGTTGGTCTAACATTCATTAAGGCCCACAAAATGAAAGTGAAAAATTTAAGGATTATTTTAAAATCTTGGGCTTTCGAAATGGAGTTAATTGGGTTTCATGTATTTAAGGCCCACATATTATTGAGGTATTCTAGTGGGAAGAGTGAGTTGGTGTTGATGGGGTTGTGTAGGGAGGCGGTTCACGCGTTGCCTTTCAACACCTCTGCTATTCAGTTAGTCAAAAGTTGGTTTTAGGAATGATGTGTTTCGTGTTTGGTGTTAGGGGACAAGGGGACATTAAATGAGGTTACAAAATATTTTTTGACGATAAGACGGCTTTAACTCTTCAAAATTTGGAGATTTTCGACGGGCAAGCTCTAGGCACGTAAAATCACAAAGTGAATGGTCTCGATCTTGAAAATTTGATCGTTTGAATATCGGTTGAATCAAAATTTCGAAAAAAGTATTGAAATATACTTAAAAGTGTTTAAAGTGTTTGATGCATATGATGATTTTATGATTTAAAATAATTTTTGAAATCAATCGACCGATCTAACCGTTCACATTTTTTGTGCGTACTCATAGATCGCCTACGGAAAATATTAGCCAATTTCGAAATCCCGGGACTAAGTAAAGGTACGACACTATTCGACGGCTACAAAACATTTTTTGACAATCAGACGGCTTTAACTGCTCAAAATCTGGAGCTTTTCGAAGGTGTAACGACCTGTTTATTTAATTATGCGATTTTCGTAATTTATTTTAGAAAAAGATGATTTTACCCTCCTCTCGACATTGTCTTCCCCTAAAACCGTAAGGCACATATAAACAGATACCATCACCATCACCAAATTTCTTGGCCGTTTCGACTCAAACTAAGGACAACATCACCTTCCGCTCATCCCCACGAGCATAACCATACCCTCCATGCGTTGAGGGGACATGTGTGGTGTAATGACCGGACCAGAAATTAAATTATTTGGAGAATTGAACGATTTTATCCTCGATTTTGGACGGGTTTGGGAGTCACTTTTTGACTGGCAGTACTTTTGGGAATTTTTCTTGGGTCGTTGCGTAGGTCTCGAACTCACGAGTTCGTAGACAGGCGGCACGTGGAAAACGGAGACCCGGTGAGTTCGTTACGGGTCTAGAAGCTTCAGGGGCAGTTAGGTAATTTTGGAAAAGTTGGAACTATATAGGAGATATTTTTCTCTCTCCTCGGGAGATTGGTCCGTCTCTCTCCTACCCGAATCCTCCCAGTGCGAACATCGAAGACCCCATTTTCATCGGAGGGATTTCGATCCGATTCGACCGAAACCAAGGTTGGGAGAATCTTCCCCGGGACCCCGCGAGCATTTTTGGGTATTTATTGATGCGGGAGCACCACCGTAGGAGACGGACGGAGGAGGGAGGGAACTGAATCTTCTCGGCCGTTTTTCGGCCAAACCAGGTACGATCTCGGAACTTTGACCTTATATTTGGATTCCTGGTGAAAAGTAGATGAATTTACAAGTGTGGATCGTGAAAAATGGTTAAGAAATGAAGTAGTTAGAAAACCTTGAAAATCGACCGGCAATGGCAATTTTCGGCGAACCAGACGACGGCGGAGGTGTCTGTCCGGTCATCTTCACCGGCCATCCTTCGGCGACGGCGACGACCGTCCGGTCGTCTTCTCCGACGAGTCACCGGTAACCGATCGGGTTGAGTGAACCGGTTGGGTTGAGTGAACCGGTCGAGTCGAGTGAACCGGTCGGGTTGAGTTGAACCGGGTCAGGTTGAGCCGGGCTGGGTTGGACCGGTCCAGGCGCGTGAACCCTGTAGCAGGCGCGTGTGCCGACCATCCGGCGGCGCGTGGGGCCGAGTCTGAGGTCACGACGACGCGTGGTAACTAGTTTTCGACGTTACGAATCTGTTGGTATAGGTTTCAGGTTGATTGGACGTCGTTTAGAGGTCGTTTTGGGCAATTCCAGCGGTAATGTTTGACCTTGAAGTGGATTATGAACTCGGAAAGTCAAGGTAGTTGGGTTATTTTTGTGAAGGTGTTCCTTGGGCTAGAGCGTCCATGAATTTTGGGTTGGATGATGTTGTAAGCGGACTTTTGGTTTATAAACTATAATGCATGCATAAATGTATCTTTGATTTAAATACTGTTATGTATGGGTGCAATGATTTCCTGGAATTTATAATTGATTGCTGGACATTTGTATTTCCAATATTTAAGTGAAAGTGTGTTGTGAGAAATGGCATGGTTGTTGGATTCGATTTTGATATTGTTTTGACGCGGTAATTATTTGAGTCCATGATTTGGAGTTGAAACCGTATTTGTGATTATAAAATACTTGATTTTTGATCCAATACCGATTTGAGGAGGCCAGGATCTGGGCCAGGATCCGCTATTGGCGGTGAACCCGGTGAACCTCCGAGATAAACATTGATTGAGGGAGGCTAGGATCTGGGCCAGGATCTGCTATTGGCGGTGAACCCGGTGAACCTCCGAGATAAACATTGATTGAGGGAGGCTAGGATCTGGGCCAGGATCCGCTATTGGCGGTGAACCCAGTGAACCTCCGAGATAAACATTGATTGAGGGAGGCTAGGATCTGGGCCAGGATCCGCTTTTGGCGGTGAACCCGGTGAACCTCCGAGATAAACATTGATTGAGGGAGGCTAGGATCTGGGCCAGGATCCGCTATTGGCGGTGAACCCGGTGAACCTCTGAGATAAACATTGATTGAGGGAGGCTAGGATCTGGGCCAGGATCCGCTATTGGCGGTGAACCCGGTGAACCTCCGAGATAAACATTGATTGAGGGAGGCTAGGATCTGGGCCAGGATCCGTTATTGGCGGTGAGCCCAGTGATACTCCGAGACAAACATTGTTTGAGGGAGGCTAGGATATGGGCCAGGATCCGCTATTGGCGGTGAACCCGGTGAACCTTCAATATAATTGGTTACTGTTCTTCAAATAGCATCGAGAGTTTTACTCCGTTGGTTCGTTGAGTGCTCCGACTGTGGCTTCGAGGAGTTTTGGCTCCGCCGGGTCGCGAGGCTATTTATGCATAGCACAGAGAGTTGTGGTACTAGACTAGCACACCCCAAGGGATACCCTGGTGGCTAGGGATATGCCGACTGATGTAATATGATAGCTAAGGATATTTCCAGCTCTAATATGGTTTGACGACGATTGTCATGTGATAAATCAGCCTATGGAAATACTTCGTCATCCAGGTCAGTGGGTTGGTGTGGGCGGTGACCCAGAGTGACGAACTATTGTTGGTTCACAAATATCTGATTAGTCAGTTGTCTTGTGATATTCCAATAGAGGTGTCAGCAGTGTCTGACCTTCTGACATTTGGTGTCAGGGGGTATTCCTATTTGGACCACCACTATTCCGAGGTCTTGGCTTTGACCTGTATGCTATCCTGCGTCTGACAGGTAGGAGTGGCCAGTAAATATAGAGGTTCTGTCGGGAACCCTGTAAGGTTTACTAAATATTGGTTTTGTAAGGATAAAGAGTATTCCTGGTATTTAATGTTTGAGGTAAAAGAGCTGTCAGACGGGATAAGGGTTCTTCCCGGGTTTCGTGGGGAAATTCGGGATGGGTCTTGACAATTGGTATCAGAGCTCTAGGTTAACTTCCTGCAGACTGCACACTTGTGTGCAAATTATTTAAGGATTTCTGTTAACAAGATGCCTCCGAGGCGTTTACCTCTTTAGCGACCTTGAACTGAATAGGCGGTTGTTTCTTTAACCTGAGCTATTGAAATTTCGGGGACGAAATTTCTGTAAGGGGGGAAGTTTGTAACGACCCGGACCAGAAATTAAATTATTTTGAGAATTGGACGATTTTACCCTCGATTTTGGACGGGTTCGGGAGTCACTTTTTGACTGGCAGTACTTTTGGAAAATTTTCTTGGGTCGTTGCGTAGATATCGAACTCACGAGTTCGTAGACAGGCGGCACGCAGAAAATAGAGACCCGGTGAGTTCGTTACGGGTCTAGAAGCTTCAGGGGCAGTTTGGTAATTTTGGAAAAGTTGGAACTATATCGGAGATATTTTTCTCTCTCCTCGGGAGATTGGTCTGTCTCTCTCCTACCCGAATCCTCCCCGTGCCAACACCGACGACCCCATTTTCATCGGAGGGATTTCGATCCGATTCGAGCGAAACCAAGGTAGGGAGAATCTTCCCCGGGACCCACGAGCATTTTGGGGTAGTTATTGGAGCGGGAGCACCGCCGTAGGTGACGGACGGAGGAGGGAGGGAACCGAATCTTCTCGGCTATTTTTCGGCCAAACCAGGTACGATCTCGGAACTATGACCTCATATTTGGATTCCTGGTGAAAAGTAGATGAATTTACATGTGTGGATCGTGAAAAATGGTTAAGAAATGAAGAAGTTAGAAAACCTTGAAAATCGACCGGAAATGGAAATTTCCGGCGAAGCAGACGGCGGCGGAGGTGGAGGTCCGGTCATCTTCGCCGGCCATCCTCCGACGCGGCGACGGCCGTCCGGTCGTCTTCTCCGACGAGTCACTGGTAACCTATCGGGTTGAGTGAACTGGTCGGGTTGAGTTGAACTGGGTCAGGTTGAGCCAGGCCTGGTTGGACTGGTCAGGCGCGTGAACCCTATAGCAGGCGCGTGACCGGCGCGTGAGGGCGCGTGGGCGCGAGCGCCGACCATCCAGCGGAGCGTGGGCCGAGTCTGAGGTCACGACGGCGCGTGGTAACTAGTTTTCGACGTTACGAATCTATTGGTACAAGTTTCAGGTTGATCGGACGTCGTTTATAGGTCGTTTTGGGCAATTCCAGCTGTAATGTTTGACCTTGAAGCGGATTTTGAACTCGGAAAGTCAAGGTAGTTGGGTTATTTTTGTGAAGGTGTTCCTTGGGCTAGAGCGTCCATGAATTTTGGGTTGGATAATGTTGTATGCGGACTTTTGGTTTATAAACTATAATGCATGCATAAATCTATCTTTGATTTAAATACTCTTATGTATGGGTGCAATGATTTCCTGGAATTTATAATTGATTGCTGGATATTTGTTTTTCCAATATTTCAGTGAAAGTGTGTTGTGAGAAATGGCATGGTTGTTGGATTCGATTTTGATATTGTTTTGACTTTGTAATTATTTGAGTCCATGATTTGGAGTTGAAACCGTATTTTTGATTATAAAATACTTGATTTTTGATCCAATACCGATTTGAGGAGGCCAGGATCCGCTATTGGCGGTGAACACGGTGAACCTCCGAGATAAACATTGATTGAGGGAGGCTAGGATCTGGGCCGGAATCCGCTATTGGCGGTGAACCCGGTGAACCTCCGACATAAACATTGATTGTGGGAGGCTAGGATCTGGGCCAGGATCCGCTATTGGCGGTGAACCCGGTGAACCTCCGAGATAAACATTGATTGAGGGAGGCTAGGATCTGGGCCAGGATCCGCTATTGGCGGTGAACCCGGTGAACCTCCGAGATAAACATTGATTGAGGGAGGCTAGGATCTGGGCCAGGATTCGCTATTGGCGGTGAACCCGGTGAACCTCCGAGATAAACATTGATTGAGGGAGGCTAGGATCTGGGCTAGGATCCGCTATTGGTGGTGAACCCGGTGAACCTCCGAGATAAACATTGATTGAGGGAGGCTAGGATCTGGGCCAGGATCCGCTATTGGCGGTGAACCCGGTGAACCTCTGAGATAAACATTGATTGAGGTAGGCTAGGATCTGGGCCAGGATCCGCTATTGGCGGTGAACCCGGTGAACCTTCAATATAATTGGTTACTGTTCTTCGAATAGCATCGAGAGTTTTACTCCGTTGGTTCGTTGAGTGCTCCGACTGTGGCATCGAGGAGTTTTGGCTCCGCCGGGTCGCGAGGCTATTTATGCATAGCACAGAGAGTTGTGGTACTAGACTAGCACACCCCAAGGGATACCCTGGTGGCTAGGGATATGCCGACTGATGTAATATGATAGCTAAGGATATTTCCAGCTCTAATATGGTTTGACGACGATTGTCATGTGATAAATCAACCTATGGAAATACTTCGTCATCCAGGTCAGTGGGTTGGTGTGGGCGGTGACCCAGAGTGACGAACTATTGTTGGTTCACAAATATCTGATTAGTCAGTTGTCTTGTGATATTCCAATAGAGGTGTCAGCAGTGTCTGACCTTCTGACATTTGGTGTCAGGGGGTATTCCTATTTGGACCACCACTATTCCGAGGTCTTGGCTTTGACCTGTATGCTATCCTGCGTCTGACAGGTAGGAGTGGCCAGTAAATATAGAGGTTCTGTCGGGAACCCTGTAAGGTTTACTAAATATTGTTTTTGTAAGGATAAAGAGTATTCCTGGTATTTAATGTTCGAGGTAAAAGAGCTGTCAGACGGGATAAGGGTTCTTCCCGGGTTTCGAGGGGAAATTTGGGATGAGTCCTGACAATTGGTATCAAAGCTCTAGGTTAACTTCCTGCAGACTGCACCCTTGTGTGCAAATTATTTAAGGATGTCTGTTAACAAGATGCCTCCGAGGCGTTTACCTCTTTAGCGACCTTGAACTGAATAGGCGGTTGGTTCTTTAACCTGAGTTATTGAAATTTCGGGGATGAAATTTCTGTAAGGGGGGAAGTTTGTAACGACCCGGACCAGAAATTAAATTATTTTGAGAATTGGACGATTTTACCCTCGATTTTGGACGGGTTCGGGAGTCACTTTTTGACTGGCAGTACTTTTGGAAATTTTTCTTGGGTCGTTGCGTAGGTCTCGAACTCACGAGTTCGTAGACAGGAGGCACGTAGAAAATGGAGACCCGGTGAGTTCGTTACGGGTCTAGAAGCTTCAGGGGCAGTTTGGTAATTTTGGAAAAGTTGGAACTATATCGGTGATATTTTTCTCTCTCCTCGGGAGATTGGTCCATCTCTCTCCTACCCGAATCCTCCCCGTGCGAACACCGAAGACCCTATTTTCATCGGAGGGATTTCGATCCGATTCGACCGAAACCAAGGTCGGGAGAATCTTCCCCGGGACCCCACGAGCATTTTGGGGTTGTTATTGGAGCGGGAGCACCGCCGTAGGCGACGGACGGAGGAGGAAGGGAACCGAATCTTCTCGGCCGTTTTCCGGCCAAACCAGGTACGATCTCGGAACTTTGACCTCACATGTGGACGGAGAAACGAAACCCCAAAAATAGACCGAAACTTCCTGTCCAATTTCCGGCCACCACAGGCATTACCGCTCTGGAGCGTACAACTCAAGATTGAGTTATTCGGACCTTCAGTGTGTGGATTTTGATCTTCAAATCATAATGCATGCCTAAAATGTGTTTTTGAATAAATTCTTGCTCAATGTGAATTTTGATAAATTAGAATAATTATTCTAAAATGATTAATTAATTTGGATGAATTTCGGGAATTTAGAATAATGATTCTAGTAATTTATTATTAGATATGAATTTTCAATAACAAATTTGAAAATGAAGTTTTGGGCTATGGTCTGGCTTTATGGATGTCGATTTTACGGATATTTGAAGTTATGGATTTTGGCTTTTGCCAAGCATATAATTTTGGGCTTAGGCCCCGGATTTCGATTTATTGAATTTTGGGCTCATGGCCCAGTTTTTCTATGATTTTGATTAAGGTCAGGAAACAAGGATTTCAACAGTGGATTTTCGATTTACGTACGATTTTCACTATGTATACCATCCCCGAGTATCATGGCTTTTCTCCAGCACATGATGTGAGGTATTTTTCCATCATGTGTTTGTTGAGGGTTATTCTCCGTCATGTGACGTTGAGGTAATTTCCGTTATGTGCTCGTTGAGGGTTGTTTCTCCGACGTGTGGTGTTGATGTATTCTATGCCATATGATAATTGAGGCTGTCTACACGTAGTATAGGGTTACGTTCGCATATCTTGAGGTATTATCGAATGTGTGGAGAGTAGGTCCCCGGGTTGGACCTCTTGATTTCTAGCCATTGCTTGCGGTATTATCGGCGGTGGTTAGGAGGTCTTGTCCCCGTGTTGGACGACCCCGGATATCGAGCTACGACTCAGGATTACATTTGGGGGATGGTGGGATATTTTTATAGTATTTCCCGTCTAGGTTTTCTTATGATGTTAAGCTCCTTCGAGGAGGGTTTTCAAAGCATGATTGTGGACCACGGGATATTTTCATTGCTTGTGTTTTTGTGGGTTCCGCCGGGTTTTTATTTTATAAATGGACTTTTTGGTAAGTTCTATTGTGATTATTTTATTTAGTTAATTACTTAAAAAGGATTTTACATTATGCATGCATGGTTTTACTTATGGAGGGGAAGATATGTTTTCCTCGGAAATTATGTTTTTAAATAGTTATTATTTTTATCCACTCACACTTTGTCTTGTTTTACGTCCCCTCCAAGTCGTTGAGTTCGACGAGGGCACATCTTGAGGCAGAGGCACTAACTTCCAACTGCGCTATTACCTACGATCATCTAGTAGGGTATGTTAGGATTGCACATTTATCTTTCTAACCTAGTTTCTCTGATAAACCATTTGGGATTATTTGTAAATTATTCCGTAGTTTGATTATTTTGGACTTGGAGTTGTTTGGTTGTGACTGTGATATGTATTGATTGGATACTAGATTAGTATTTATATCCTTCGTCTGACAGGTGGAAGACATAAAAGTGATTACGAGAGGGTAAGTGTATTTTAGGAATTAGTTTGAATTGTCAGAGATTGTCAGACGGGAGCAGGACCTTTCATGGATTTCGAGGAGAAATTCTGGAAGGATCCTGTCAACTTGGTAATAGAGCTCTAGGTTTAAATTCCTACAGACAACACACCTAGTGTGCATATTATTTGTGGTACAGACAAATTGTGGATCTTTTCAGCGAGATACCTTCGAGAAGCGTGCCCCATCAGCGGCCTAGAAACGAGGAAGAGGAAGAAAATGTTATGGGTACATAGGATCCAATATTAGAGCCCGATATGAGGCAGACCCTGGATCAAATGGATCGGGCAATGATGACACACCCCGATTCGGAAAGTCTACGAGGACACCGAAATCTAGGTATGCTGGCCGACAACTGAACGGTAACGTCCAGATGACGAAAGCTAAAAGTAAAAATAGCGCGTTTTAGGAGGTCGTGTGAAGGTAATTGATAAAAACCGACAAGCGATTCATCGCGATAGCGGAAGCACAGAGCATAGTACACTATTTGATGATCATAAGATTAAGCAACTAGCTGAGTTACCCGGATTTCCTAGCACGCCCGAACATCCGGTATGAATGTCAGAGCAGCAACTGAAAACTCATCGATAAGCGTGAAGTACCACAAATACCTGAGGGGTACAAAAACAGAAGGGTGAGTGGACCTAACCGTTTATTTAAGTGTAAAACAGTAAGTTGAAAACATAATTTAACCCCTCAGTTTTGAAAATAAATTCAAGATACTAACAACGCACAAACAACAAATAAGCTCGTTCTATGAGATATAAAATTATAATAATATTCAGTCCCAAAATCAACCCGAAGTACCGTATAAAATGTATAACCCACTAATTATGCACTTGAGTCGCTCGAGTCATCCGTACATGATAGGTTGGGTATCTAAGATTCACTCGTGTACCTTGACCACGTGCAAGCTGGGTGCTAAGCACCGTCTCCTCATGTCGCCTAGAGCTTAGGGACAAGCTGGCACTATTTAACTAGTATTCGAGCGAGCGCAAGTTATCAATCACGCGGAGGCTGGTCTGTGGCCAAAAAACGTGTACTAAGATACCAGAGACTCCAATGTGGGTATTACACATCTCAATGTGTAACGCGCGCACATCACAACTTTTATAATGGCATAAAACCATCATAGACAAACAAAGCATGCTCGGGAGTCTGGTAACAAAACAATCAACGAGGCTTGCTCGGGAAAATGGCATGACATCTATAGTCAACAAGTCAGGCTCGGGATTCTAGCATATCAAGAATGAGGAAGACCTTTAAAACATAAACACATGCACATAAGCACATCTCGGGAAAATCAAAGTACACATAAACAATCCCGTAATGGTGATCACAAATTAATTTCCAGCTAACCATACTCGAGGGGAAGAGTGTTACCAAGGCACATCTTAGTTAACAACTCTAACCCAACATTTTCTAATGTCTAACAATCATGGTCTCAACTATTCTAATTGTAAGGTTCACCAAACATAATCAAACATATCATGCTCGAAAAAATATAATATAATAGTCAATCAAAGCATGCTTCCAAGATTAAGAAGATGTAGAACGAGCAAGTAGAAAAAGTAGTGTCAAAAACGAGGTTTGAGAAAGAGGTCAACTCACAGATTAGTCGAGGGGTCAAAGTCACCTAACAGTACCAAGCCATGTAAGCTCCAAACTTGTCAAAACCCTAAACAAAACTGTCCACAAAGGTTACAAACAATTCCCAAAGTTAAACACTAAAGGAAACCTCTTTTGGGTTGTCCGAAAAAGGACTAAAAACACTCTAAACAAACCAAAAACGTATTTAAAAGATCTGAAACGTCTTGAAACTAGGTTCACGCGCCACCGTAGATTAGAAAATAGCCCCACACGCCGTCATGCACCAGCTGGAAGTTGGGAAGTGGCCTCACGTGTCGCCACGTGCCTGCTGAGTGTTCTGCCCACGTGGATCTATGTGGCGCCCATGTGGCTGCTAGGTGGCTAATAGGTGGCATCCAAGTGGAGTCCACGTGGCTGCCAAGTGGAGTCCACGTGGCTGCCAAGTGGAGTCCACGTGGCTGCCAAGTGGAGTCCACGTGGCTGCCAGGAGGCTGCCAGGTGGAGTCCACGTGGTTGCCAAGAGGCTGCCAGGTGGAGTTCACGTGGCTGCTAGGAGACTGCCATGTGGCATCCACGTGTTTACCACGTATCCATCATGAGCTCGTCAAGTGTTCAACGACCAGAGACTGGGGTCGCCGCAACCAGCGGTCGCATTATGGAAATCTCAAGCAATTCAAACAAGAAAAGTACCAATCTTATTCTACCCAAGTTTACGAATAACACAATCTCAGACCAAGAAACTACCATATATGGCCGAAAAGTCGTCGTGAAGTCACTGTGGTTTTGAAGAATTCCATAATCCGGCAAGCTTTGTTCACCGTCGTCCTCCGCTCAAAACCTACATGCAATTAGTCCATCTTCAAGCTCTCAACGAGGTGATTCTAAAGGTATCAAAATCAAGTCACACGGTTACCTAGGATGGCCAAAAAAAATGTCGGGAAGCTCTCGGTGAAGATCGACGGTAAAGGTTGTGAAGTTGGAGTTTGCCTCATCGAGACTCATCCTTGGGTGGTGGTTGTAGAGGCTGGGTCGTTAGAGTTCGCGCTGGCCCTCGCGGCTCTGAAATTTTTGGCTACATCGACTACCGACAATCCTCGCATCAAATCAACATGAAATCAGACCAATAAGAAGTTCTCAGTGCGGCTAATACACTGGTTAAACTCACAAGGATCGAGTTTACCTGGTTCGCTAACAATGTCGTCGGGTCGTAATCAGGCCCTTGTTGGGTTTCATTTCGCAGCGCTGTCACGGTCACCGTCATGGATCATGGCTCAGTCCAGTGGACTCGAGAGGGTGAGGCGAGGACGATGAGTGTCGTCTGAGGTCCTGGTTCGAAGCTGTAAGGTTGTGGGTTTTGGTTGTTCTTCGGTGATAGCAGAGAAAGGAGGAGCGGAGTGGAGGTGAGGGTGTTCATTGTTCACGGTTGAGAGAGAGGAGGAGAAGATGTTCGAGAGTTAGAGAGACGAAATGAAATTACAAGGAGGTGGGTGCTTTCTTGGTTCTGGTCTTCGAGAGAGAGTGTGAAAGTGAAACAGATACTCAGTAACAGATGGTGAGGGAGTGGGCTTGGGCTCACTAACACAATTGATACCTAAATTACAATTGGGCTTAATTTTGGGCTTGGACGAGCTTAGACTCAAGCTACACACAAAAACAACAATACAATTCGGTTGGGTAAACAAAGTCCAACGAAACTCACAAGGGTATTTTGGTCTAATTTAAATTTCCTATTTCTCGTTTAAGGAACGGGATGTAACAATCTACCCCCCTTAAAGAAATTTCATCCTCGAAATTTGCTCAACGTAAGTCAAGGCACAACCCTCCAACGGTTTTCTCGAGTTCTCTCACGTGACCCTTAACACGAATCTCAACTTTCCTTACACAAGTTTAATTGGTTGGCGATGTTCTCTAATAGGTTGTAAACTTCAAATTTCAAACTTCTGATGCGACTCTCCAATTGAAACTCTACAAACTTAAAATAAGTTGATCCCAAATGATACAAAAAATCAGAACCTTCTAGAATAGTTTTCTGAATGTCTTGTACGGGTTCCCTAGCCATCGGAAGAAAACTTCCAAACCAACCCAGAAGCCTTCGGAAAGTAAATTCTTTACTACTAGTGATTTAGGTGGGTCAACGGTTAACAAAACTTCCACGTTCCCTAACAATCTTGTATCGTACCGTGAGTCAAGGTCTCTCCTTTCGTTGTTTTACTAACTCAAACACAAGTTTCGAAGTAACGGTTACTAAAACCACGCTCGTTGGTCTCGAACATTCGGTCTTATGAAGAGGCAACTAATCTTTTCAGTAACTTCCAACTCGTCGTGGTTGCATTGACTAACTCCGTCACTTCAAGTCACTTTAGGTTCTCACTAACCCCAAACAACAACTACCAACCTACGGACAGGTTCCCTCTGAAGAAATAAAAACCTAACAAAGCAATTCAGATACTAGGGCAGTTAGTTGCACAAGTTCCCAAAATCCGAACGGTTACTAAGAACTCAACTGTACTGACAAATCCCAACTTCACTTAAAGTAAAGGTAATAGCAATTAGGCTCACTAGATTCTCAAATAGAGTATCAACAAGAATGCAACTCCCTCAATAAGGTTCTTCGGGTTTCCAGGGTAGCTTTTTGTTTAGTAGATTCTTCCACGCAAGAAGTGCCGAAACGTGCTACAAACTCTCTAAGATTCTAACCCGAAACCAATGTAACTACCTTCACTAACTTCCTTGGTTATCCCAACTCAACAGTACAACTAATCTCTTTCTAAGATACCACTTCTTTCAATATGAAATTCTTAAACTTTGGTGGGTACTCCACTAAAACTCTAATTAATCGTTAAACCACAAAACTTCCGATACTTTGTCCTTTCTCAACCTCGGGGTAACTAAGAAGTCAAGTAATCTCAAGATAGTGTTTATCCCCAATCTAGCAATATTTTTCTGAAGTATACACTCCAATTAATTCCGTTCACGGCAGTCACATTCCGTAACATATGATTAACGAAATAATCATAGATAGTAACTTTAGTTCCTCCATACTAATGTCTTCCTAACCAAGACATTGTCTTGATTAGTGGACTCAAACTTTGTTTCTCCATCCTACGGTGAACTCACTCTATAGACACCCAGCAACCTGACGTGAAATTTGCAATCTTCTCTTATTGTGTCAGCTAAAATCGTTAAGTAAAGACGGTGGTACAATCACCCGAAACAACTGGTTTGTCAAACAAGTTTAGAAGTTCTCGCCACGTGATCAAAACTTGACACCAATGATTTGGCTGACCAAAGTCAACCATTCACCTCAACAAAAAGCTACTCAAGCAAATAGTCACTATCGACTAAGAGACCTGGTTTGTAGATCAGTTTGTAGGTGTAAAGTGGTATCAACAAACAATTAGGTAGCTGGGGTTGCTAGACAATTGTTCTCCGGAGTTTGAAGGTGACTCAGAATCCTCAATCGAAGTGATTAAGATCTTGCCTCGAGGTACGATACGGTTTCATTCTCAACAACTAAGCAAGTCCACACAAAAGTAAAATTCCACGTATTGGTAAGAAGCACATTAGGTTGCACTGGGTCGAAGATCAACCAGAGGACGTCAAGTATGAGGTTGGTGTGAAGTTGCTTGACACAACTACAAGGTAAAATGTTTCTACTTCCATTCAGAATTGGGGAAAAAGGTAAGAGTTTCCATGAGGCTTCAACTTCAGTCAAGGTAAGATGGTTTGACACAACGCCACACTAACGGGGTGAAAAGCACTCATCTAGGTGCCAGCTTAACCCAAAAGTAGCCTGTAACAACAATACTAACTTCTTGATTTAGTTTTCAACACTACACGACCCCCGAAACTCCTAATACTTGTTCAGCCAGACACACCGATTCCGAAAAATGTACTATAACCTCCTTTGGAGTATACAAACACTAAGGCACCAGTCTCCAACAAGCTAAAACACAAGGCCGATGTAAAAATTCAGAGAGAGTGCACGTGTTCCTACGATTCCCGTTTAAGCTCAACTGCCACAGATTACATAGCTAGAGGTGACACTCAATCGTACAGTCCGAGTCGTTAACCAAAATCCTCCCCGACTAAGTCATAGTGTCATAAAACGGGGATGACTTAAGGCTAGGGGTGGGAGGCCAACACGGATTAGATATAACTGTGTGTATCTAACTCTAAGTCAAGAGGCACTTCAATTCTTTGCTCGACGTAGATTGTTATGGTAATCCGTAAGGGTAAAGTCATCGGATAACAATTGTGAACCCAACAACTGCTACCCGAGACGAAGGAAGAAAACTGTCAAAACTTCAACTGCCGTCAATAAACGCGAACAACTACCCACAAAGCCTTCGCCAACACACCAACTCAAGTCGTCACAGGTAATACCTCTTCGAGGTCCAAAGAGATACGGCTTAACACTCTAATCAACGAATTTAAGAAATGGTGAACAAGTCAGTTTAGGATAAGGGTACAAAACAGGACTGATGGTACACAATAAAATCACAAGAGAATTTGAACAAATGCATAGCATTATGAAACCAATTTCAATCAACTCACAATCTCGGACACAAATGACCCCAAAAAAAAGAACCATGCTGCCAGTTTGAAAATCATTTCATTTGCATGACAAAAGTCCTATTGTAGATTGATGGGGATTAAAATTGTCCATAGAAAGTTAAAACTCAACAATTCCAAAATCTTCGCTAAAACATTTAATCCAGAAGTAAATGCAAGTGACATAACGCCCATACTTCAAAGAATTTTTCAACCACCGAAAGAGAAAGAAGAGGGTTGTAAGAATAGGTTAAGCGGGCTTGATATGATAAATACAAAATCATTAACTGGTTCAAATACATTGAGTGAAAAGGGTTAATGAAAATACACGTAATAATTGTGATGCCACTTAACCAGCATTAATTCAACTAGAAAAAATTACCAAACACACTAAAATCGCATCAAGTAAACACAACCCAAAACAAGTAGATTACGCAACTCAACTAGCTTCTTTGGTGCACATATGAAAGATTATGGCAAAAGGAAGCAACAACAGAAATAGCGGTGGTAGAACCTCGCTCTGAAGGAGCAAATGATCACACGTCCCACTTGACGACTATAAGAAAAGTTCCCCAGACTGCATCCTAAATGCCCTAAAATTCCATTCGGTAAAGCAGCACGGAAACCCACGATACGTTCAGTAACCACAGTTCCAAGAAAATTCTAATCCGCCCAAAAATTCTTAGTCTTAGGGTAGTAGGTTCCCAAAGAGTTACCAAATCCTAACAGAGTGATTTTCTGGGCCTTTGGTCAAGTTGGGCTCAACTCAAACTTCCAGAGCAGTTTCTGAGGTACCACACCTCAACGAAAACTTCAAAATGAACCAACACATAACGACTAAATCGTTAAACTCACCGCCGAATAACTCGTTCGCACAACCCCAAATGAGTTATGAGCTCGTGAACACCGCCCGACCGCGAAATTCGACGTGAAAAATAGCTAACTTGGAACCGGAGAAAGGTTAAGGTACACTCGAAACCTCAACTCTACTTGTGGGCAACTAAGGATCAAGTCGCCAGCGATTAAAAAAAAATGAACGTCAACGAATTATCAACGAATTATACTAACTATTCGAGGAGGTGCTCTGGCATGCGAAATCGGGATTCATGATCATCAAGTGTCCAAAAAATAATGACATTTCCTAAAACAATGCTCTGATACCAAATTGATACACCCCAACTCGGAAAGTCCACTAGGACACCAAAATCGAGGTATGATGCCGACAACTAAATGGTGAAGTCCAAATGACGAAAGCCAAAAGTAAAAATGGTGCGTTTTAGGAGGTCGTGTGAAAGGTAATTGGTAAAAACCAACAAGCGATTCACCGAGACAGCGGAAGCAGGACCATTCACGGATTTTGATGGGAAATTCAGGAAGGGGTCCTGTCAACTTGGTATCAATGCTCTAGGTTTAAATTTCTACAAACCGCACACCGAGTGTGCATATTATTTGTGGTACTGACGAATTTTGGTTCTTTTCAGCAAGTTGCCTCTGAGAAGCATGCCCCATTAGTGGTCTGGAAACGAGGAAGAGGAAGAAAACGTTAGGGGTACATAGGATCTAGTATTAGAGCCCGATTTGAGGTAGACCCTGGATCAATTGGGTAGGGCAATGATGACACACCTCGACTCAGAAAGTCTACAAGGACATCAAAATTGAGGTATGCTGGCTGACAACTAAACAGTGACGTCCATATGACGAAAGTTAAAAGTAAAAGTAGTGCATTTTAGGAGGTCGTGCGAAGGTAATTGGTAAAAACCAACAAGCGATTCACCGCAACAGCAAAAACACAGAGCATAGTACACTATTTGATGATCATTAGATTAAGCAACTACCTGAGTTATCTCGATTTCTTTACACGCTCGAACAACCGGTGTGAATATCAGAGCAGCAACTGAAAACTCCTCGATAAGCGTGAAGTACCACAAATACCCGAGGGGTACAAAAATAGAAGGGTTAGTGGACCTAATAGTTTATTTCAGTGTTAAACAGTAAGTTGAAAACATAATTTAACCACTCAGTTTTGAAAATAAATTCAAAATACTAACAACGCACAAACAACAAACAAGCTCGTTTTACGAGAAATAATATTATAATAATATTCAGTCCCGAAATCATCCCGAAGTACAGTATAAAACGTATAACCCACTAATTGTGATCTTGAGTCGCTTGAGTCATGCGCACATGACAGCTGGGTATCTAAGATTTGCTTGTGTACCTCGACCATGTGAAAGTTGGGTGCTAAGCATCATCACCTCATGCCCCTAGAGCTCGGGGACAAGCTGGTGCTATTTACTAGTATTCGAGCGAGCGCGGTGATGAATCACATGGAGGTCGGTCTGTGGCCAACAAACGGGTATTAAGATACCGGTGACTCCTATGTGGGTATTACACATCTCAACGTGTAACGTGCGCACATCACAACTCTTATAATGGCACAATACGATCATAGACAAACAAAGCATGCTCGAGAGTCTAGTAACAAAACAATCAACGAGACATGGTCGGGAATACAGCATGACATCTATTGTCAACAAGTCAGGCTCGAGATTCTAGCATATCAAGAATGAGGAAGACCTTTAAAACATAAACATAAACACATGCACAAAATCACATCTCGGGAAAATCAAAATACACATAAGCGATCTCGTAATGGTGATCACAAATTAATTTCCAACTAACCATGCTCGAGGGGTAGAGGGTTACCAAGGCTCATTTTAGTTAACAACTCTAACCCAACATTATCTAAAGTCTAACAATCACGGTCTCAACTATTCTTATTGTAAGGTTCACCAAACAAAATCTAACATATCATGCTCGGAAAAATATAATATAATAGCCAATCAAAGCATGTTTCCAAGATTAAGAATATGTAGAACGAGAAAGTAGAAAAAGTAGTGTCAAAAACGAGGTTTGAGAAAGAGGTCCACTCACAGATTTGTCGAGGGGTCAAAGTCACCCGACTGTACCAAGCCACGTAAGCTCCAAACTTGTCAAAACCCTAAACAAAACTATCCATAAAGGTTACTAACAATTCCCAAGGTTAAACACTAAAGGAAACCCCTATTGGGTTGTCCGATAGGAGACTAAAGGAAACCCCTATTGGGTTGTCCCATGCGCCGTCATGCGCCGGCTGGAAGTCAGGAAGTGGCCTTACACGCCGTCACGTGCTTGCTGAGTGTTCTACCCACGCTGCTCCCACATGGAGCTCATGTGGCTTCCAGGTGGCTGACAGGTTGTATCCAAGTGCTCCACGTGCCTGCCAGGTGGAGTCCACGTGACTCCCACGAGGCTGCCAGGTGCCTGCCATGTGGCATCCATGTGACTCCACGTGTCTGCCACGTGTCCATCATGAGCTCATCAAGTTTGCAATGACTAGAGACTAGCGCCGCCGCAACCGACCGTCGAATTTTGGAACTCTCAACCAATTCCGACAAGCAAAGTACCAATCTTATTCTACATGAACCCAGGTTTATGAATAACCCAATATCGGACCAAGAAACTACCTGATACGGCCGAAAAGCCGTTGTGAAGAATCCTAATGGTATCAAAATTGAGTCCCAGAATCCGACGATCTTTGTTCATCGTCGTCGTCCGCTCAAAACCTACATGTAATTAGTCCATCTTCAATCTCTCAACGAGGTAATGGTATCAAAATTGAGTCCCAGAATCCGATGAGCTTTGTTCGTCTTCGTCGTTCGCTCAAAACCTACATGTAATTAGTCCATCTTCAATCTCTCAACGAGGTGATTCTAAACGTATCAAAATTGATCTCATTTCTCACGCCACGGTGAGCATCGATGATGAAGGTTGTGAAGTTGGAGTTCACCTCGTCGAGTCGCATCCTTGGGTGATGGTTGCAAACGCTGGATCGTCGGAGTTCACAGTGGTCCTCACGGCTTTTCAATTTCCGGCGAGGTCGACTGGCGACCGTCCTTGCATCAAATCAACATGCAATTAGACCAATAAGAAGCCCTTATTGTGGCTAACACACTAGTTAAACTCACAAGGATCGAGCTTACCTGGTTCACTCACAATCTCGCCGGGTCGTAATCAGGCCCTTGTCGGGTTTCATTCCGCTGCACTATCACGGTCGCCCTCATGGGTCATCGCTCATTCCAGTGGACTAGAGGGGGTGAGGCGTGGACGACGAGTGTCGTCTAAGGTCTTGGTTCGAAGCTGTGAGGTCGTGGGTTTTGGTTTATCTTCGGTGATAGCAGAGAAAGGAGGATAGGGTGGGTTTAGCCACTTTTCTCCTTAATGGCTATGCGTACCGGTTGTGGCACATCTTGGTTCTTACGATATAGGATGTCCATACTCTTACTTGGAAAGCTTTCCATGAGTGTTTTCTCGAGTAGTTTTATCCTCGTTCGTACTGGGATGCCAGGGAGGCTGAGTTCCTATAGTTGCAACAGGGGAACATGACGATAGCGTAGTATGAGCATAGGTTTCTTGATTTGTTTCAATTTGCTCCAACTTTAGTGGCCAATGAGGTGGATAAATGCCGACGGTTTGAGTATGGGCTGAGAGACGAGATTAGAGTTGCTATTACTGTCGTAGCACATACTTCTTTGAGGGCCTTGTCAGATGCTACTGCTAGGGTGGAGCAGAGTTTGCCTAATAGGGGTCAGCCCAGTGGTTCTAAGCGATGTTGGGATTATATGAGTTTTGAAGCAACAAGTCAGGGACCATCAAAGAGAGGCAATTTTAGTTCTGGATCATCTGGGAGTGCCAAATTTGGGTCAGGTAGTGGTGGAGTCGGGCAGGGAGGTTCTCGAGATTTTACGGTGGGACTGCAATCATCAGCTCAGTCTAGTGGGGCTTCGGTTCAGTCGACTGGGAGATAGAGTGGTGAATCTAGACGGATTGGTGGCACATGTTGTTACTTTTGTGGGGAGACTGGCCATTTCAAGAGAGGCTGGCCATTTCAAGAGAAACTGTACACACCGGCAGGGCAGTAGTTTCTTGGATCGAGATGCTGCTGAGTAGGGACAAAGAGCAGCACAGACATACGGTACCATAGTAGGGAGCCAGACCCAGTCGAGTGGGACCAGCAGGGCCACGGAGAGCCGAAGGGGCTACGTGAGATCTTGTGGTACATATCCAGAGTTTTTGCAATGACGCAGTATGAGGCCCGAGCGGCACCGGAGGTGGTTACGGGTATGTTATCTCTTTTTGATTGTGATGCATGAGTTTATGGGGCTACACATTTTCTTATTTTTCGGGGTTTTACACTTTAAGCCAATAGAGGGTTATCACCGATTGGTTGGGAAATGGGAATTAATACCCCCCGCTGGAGGTATGTTAAAGGCGAACCTAGTGGTACCAAATTGCCCAGTGTTAGTGGAAGGTTATGCATTAGATACCGATTTGTTTCCCCTGGATATTTACGACCTTGTTGTGATTTTAGGGATGGATTGATTAACTACACATCGTGCTTCCATAGATTGCTTTGATAAGGAATTGGTGTTCCGAAACCCAGGTTTGACCGAGTATATCGCCTTGGGGTGTGCCGATGTTATTTGGGAGGAGGAAATAAGGTAATTTGAGGTTGTGTATCGATTACCAGCTAGTAAATAAGGTCACTGTGCGGGATAAGTACTCGTTGCCACGAATAGATGACTTGTTTGACCAATGAAAGATAGCGAGAAAGTATTTTGTTGACGAATCTTGAGTAGGAGATAGTTACCAGGGAAACCCGATGGACAAAGAGTGTGTTGCGTTCATGTTCACTAATCAGTTTGAATTTCTATGAACTTAGTCATCGTTACCTTGGAGTTTGTATTTGAATTAGTAAATCGGGGATAACGTGGGATCTCAAGTCGGTGGAGGTTGCGAGTTTATTGGGGAAGATTAAAGGTCCTTGTTAGGGGTTGGACTCGCCAAAATCGTTTGTCGTGATTGACGTTGCTACCTCTAATTTTCTTCGAGAAAGAAGGGTCAGTGTTGGTTGGAAGATTTCTTTTCAATGTCCAGGGAATCCATGCAAGACATTCAGAAATCCATTCAGGAAGGTTTTGATTTGTTGTATCGTTTAGGGTCAACATAATGAGTTGTAGAGTTTCAATTGGGCTAGTGTAAAGAAGTTTAGTTAGTGTTAGTAGAAGCGTGAGAGGTCACGCGAAATTATAGCGGGTTGATTCTTTGACCTGCATTGGGTAAATTTCGAGGACGAAATTTCTTTAAGGGGGGTGAATTGTAACGACCCGTTTATTTAATTATGCGATTTTCGTAATTTATTTTAGAAAAGGACGATTTTACCCTTTGATTTAATAAAGGCTCTAAAGTCACTTTTTTCTTGGAGACACTTTTTAAAGTTTTTATTGAACCATTACGTAGGTCTCGAACTCATGAGTTCTTAGACAAGTGGCATGCAAAAAACGGAGTCCGAATGAGGGAGTTATGGGTCTAGAAGCTTCAAGGGCAATTTGGTAATTTTGACCCAAAATGTTTTTTAGGACCTTATCTCCTTATCACCAATTGGGCAGAGATATTTTCTACTTTATTCTTCTCCCCTCCTCTCGACATTTTCTTCCACCAAAACCGTGAGGCACACATAAACAAATACCATCACCAAATTTCTTGGCTATTTTGACTCAAACTAAGGACAACATCACCTTCCTCTCAACCCCACGAGCACAACCATACCCTCCTTGCGTTGAGGGGATGACTGTGGACGGAAAACAAAGGCCAAAAAACTGACCGAAACTTCCCGCAGAGGAGCGTACAACTCAAGATTGAGTTATTCGGAACTTCAGTGAGTGGATTTTGATCTTCAAATCATAATGAACGCATAAATTGTGTTTTTGAATAAATTATAGCTCAATGTGAATTTTGATAAATTAGACTAATTATTCTAAAATTTTTATTAATTTTGATGAATTTCGGGAATTTAGAATAATTATTCTAGTAATTTATTATTAGATATCAATTTTCAATAACGAATTTGAATATGAAGTTTTGGGCTATGACCCGGCTTTATGGACTTCGATTTTACGGATTTTGGCTTTGGCCAAGTGTATAATTTTGGGCTTAGGCTCGAGATTTCGATTTAATGAATTTTGGGCTCTTGGCCCGGGTTTTCTATGATTTTGATTAAGGTCAGGAAACAAAGATTTCAAAAGTGGATTTTGGATTTACGTATGGTTTTCACTATGTATACCATCCCCAGGGTATCATGATTTTTCTCCGGCACGTGATGTGAGGTATTTTTCCATCACGTGTTCGTTGAAGGTTATTCTCCGACACGTGACGTCGAGGTAATTTCCATCATGTGCTCGTTAAGGGTTGTTCTCCTACGTATGGCATTGAGGTATTCTCCGCCATACGATTGTTGAGGTTGTCTACGCGTAGTAAAGAGTTTCGTCCGCATATCTTAAGGTATTATTGGATGTGTGGAGAGTAGGTCCCCAGGTTGGACCTCTCGATTTCTAGCCATTGCTTGAGGTATTATCGATGGTGGTTAGGAGGGCTTGTCCCCGTGTTGGACGATGCCGGATATTAGGCTATGGCTCAGGATTACGTTCGGGGAATGGTGGGATTTTTTATAGTATTTCATGTCCAGGTTTTCTTATGATCCTAAGCTACTTCGAGAAGGGTTTTCAAAGCATGATTGTGGACCACGGGATATTTGCATTGCTTATGTTTTCGTGGGTTCCGCCAGGTTTTTATTTTATAAATGGATATTTCGGTAAGTTCTATTGTGATTCTTTTATTTAGTTAATTACTTAAAAAGGATTCTACATTATGCATGCATGGTTTTACTTATGGAAGGGAAGGTATGTTTTCCTCGCAAATTATGTTTCTAAATAGTTATTATTTTTATCCACTCACACTTTGTCTTGTTTTACGCCCCCTCCCGACCGTTGAATTCGACAAGGGCACATCTTGAGATGGAGGCACTAACTTCCAGCTGCGCTATTACCTACGATCATCGAGTAGGGTTTGTTAGGCTTGCACATTTATCTTTCCAACCTATTTACTCTGATAAACCATTTGGGATTATCTGTAAATTATTCTGTAGTTTGGTTATTTTGGACTTGGAGTTGTTTGGTTGTGACTGTGATTTGGACAGCTTGGATATTATATTAGTATTTAAATCCTTCATCTAACAGGTGGAAGACGGATTGATCAAATTACAGGGGAGATTCTGCCGAATTTTCGGTAGAATTCTCATAGAGTGATTACGAAAGGGTAAGGGTATTTTAGGAATTAGTTTGAATTGTCAGGGGTTGTCAAACGGGAGCAAGACTTTTCACGGATTTCGAGGGGAAATTCGAGAAGGGTCCTGTAAGACGAGCATGCTCTGGGCACGTAAAATCACAAAGTGAATGGTTATGATCTTGAAAATTCGATCGTCTGAATATCGGTGGAACCAAAACTTCGAAAAATGTATTGAAATATACTTAAAAGTGTTTAAAGTGTTTGATGAATAAGATGATTTTATGATTTTAAATAATTTTCGAAATCAATCGACCGATCTAACCGTCCACATTTATTGTACATACTCAGAGATCGCCTACGCCAAAAATTAGCCAATTTTGAAATCATGGGAAAATGTAACGATACGACACGATTCAACGGTTACAAACCATTTTTTGATGATTGGACGGCTTTAACTCCTCAAAATATGGAGATTTTTTACGGGCAAGATCTAGGCACGTGAAACCAGAAAGTGAATGATCCCGATCTTGAGAATTCGTTCGCGCGGAATATGGATTGAACTAAAACTTCAAAAAACGTATTGAAATATACTTAAAAGTGTTTAAAGTGTTTGACGAATAAGATGATTTTAAATAATTTTAGAAATCAATTGACTGATCTAATCGTCTACATGTATTATACGTACTCATATATCGCCTACGCCAAAAATTTGGCAATTTTGAAATCCCGGGACTAAGTAACGGTGCGACACGATTCGATGGTTACAAAATATTTTTTGACGATCAGACGGTTTTAACTCATCAAAATCTGGAGATTTCCGACAGGCACGGTCTAGGTATGTAAAACCACAAAGTGAATTGTTTGAATCTGGAAAATTCAATCGTCTGAATATCAGTTGAACTAAAACTTCGAAAAACGTATTGAAATATACTTAAAATTATTTAGAGTGTTTGATGAATAAGATGATTTTACGATTTTAAATAATTTTCGAAATCAATCGATCGATCTAACCATCCACATTTATGTATATACTCATAGATCGCCTACTAAAAAAATTAGCCAATTTCGACATCCCGAGACTAAGTATAGGTGCGACACAATTTGACGGTTACAAAACATTTTTTGACAATCGAACGGCTTTAACTCCTCAAAATTTGGAGATTTTGGATGGGCAAGATCTAGCCACGTAAAACTACAAAGTGAACATTCCCAATCCTGAAAATTTGATCATCAAAATATTGGTTAAACCGAAACTTCGAAAAACGTATTGAAATATACTTGGAAGTGTTTAAAGTGTTTGATGAATAAGATGATTTTACGATTTTAAATAATTTTCGAAATCAATCGACCGATCTAACCGTCCACATTTATTGTATGTATTCATAGATCACCAACACCAAAAATTAGCCAATTTCGAAATCCCAGGACTAAGTAATGGAGCGACATGATTCGACAGTTAAAAAATATTTTTTGACAATCGGACGGCTTTAGCTCCTTAAAATCTGGAGATTATCGAAGGGCAAGGTCTAGGCACATAAAACCACAAAGTAAATGGTCCCGATCTTGAAAATTTGATCGTCTACATATTGGTTTAACCAAAACTTCAAAAAACATTTTGAAATATACTTAAAAGTTTTTAAAGTGTTTGATGAATCAGATGATTTTACGATTTTAAATAATTTTTGAAATCAATCGACTGATCTAACTTTCCCCATTTACTGTACGTACTCATAGATCGCCTATGGAAAAAATTAGCCAATTTCAAGATCCCGGGACAAAGTAAAGGTGCGACACGATTCGACAACTACAAAACGTTTTTGGACGATCAAACGGCTTTAGCACCTGAAAATGTGGAGATTTTAGCGGGCAAGGTCTAGGCATGTAAAACCACAAAGTGAACGGTCTCGATCTTGAAAATTCGATCGTTTGAATATCGGTTGAACAAAAACTTTGAAAAACGTATTGAAATATACTTAAAAGTGTTTAAAGCGTTTGTTGAATAAGATGATTTTACGATTTTAAATCATTTTCAAAATAAATCGACCGATCTAACCGTCCACATTTATTGTATGTACTCATAGATCACCTACGCCAAAAATTAGCCAATTTCGAAATCCCGGGGCTAAGTAACGGGACAACAGGATTCGGTGGTTACAAAACATTTTTTGACGATCATACGGCTTTAACTGCTCAAAATCTGGAGATTTTTGACGGGCAAGGTCTAGGCACGTAAAACCACAAAGTGAACAATCCCGATCTTGAAAATTCGATCGTCTAAAAATCAGTTAACCAAAACTTTGAAAAACATATAGAAATATTCTTAAAAGCATTTAAAGTGTTTGATGGATAAGATGATTTTAAGACTTTAAATAATTTTCGAAACCAATCAACCGATTGAACCGTCCACATTTATTGTGCATACTTATATATAGCATGCGCCAAAAATCAGCCAATTTCGAAATCTCAGGACTAAGTAACGGTGCGACACTATTCGACGGTTACAAAACGTTTTTTGACGTTTGGATGGGTTTTACTCCTCAAAATCAGGAGATTTTCGACTGATAAGGTCTGGGCACGTAAAACCACAAAGTGAACGGTCCCGATCTTCAGAATTCGATCGTCTGAAGATCGGTTGAACCAAAACTTTGAAAAACGTATTGAAATATATTTAAAAGTGTTTAAAGTGTTTAATGAATAAGATGATTTTGTGATTTTAAATAATTTTTGAAATCAATCGACCTATCTAACTGTCCACATTTATTGTACGTACTCATAGATCCCCTACGGAAAAATTTACCAATTTCAAAATCCCGGGACTAAGTAAAGGTGCGACATGATTTGACAGTTACAAAACATTTTTTGACGATCGGACGGCTTTAACTTCTCAAAATCTGGAGATTTTCGACGGCCAAGGTCTAGGCTTTAACTCGTTATGTCATTTCCTTCGATCGTAAATCGTCAAATTTGGGTTTTTATTTAAATAAATTGAAAAATAAAAATTAAATGGAGTAAATAAAGAGGAAAGTTAAGTGTTTTAAGGAAATTATTATTCGTGTTAGCCTAAAATGGGTTTGATGATGTTTTCAAAAACTTTTAATGAATGGGTGATTTGAATTTAGATTTCATATGGTATAGGAAAATATCTACCGAGTTTAGATTTCATTTCCATTGTTTGGGTGATTTGAATTTATGTTATTATGCATTATTTCTAGTATGGTCTTTCACTCGCTGGTCTCACTCTAATAACCTGATAATAACCTTGGCGTGCTGTACGAAAAAATTGTATCCTCTTTAATTTTATGTTTGCATTCCACTCTAGTACCCTGGTAAGTGAAAGAAAAATTTATAAATTAGGCTTTTGTTTAGAGCATGGTTAAACAACCAAAGTAAATATTAACATGGTTGGAGGGCCGACCCCATTAAAAAATTGATATGGCTTTTATTAACATTTTGAAAATTAATTTCCTAAAATTTTTTTTTTCAAAATATTTATTTTTTATTTTAATTGTCTATTAACTTGTGTACTTAACTTACTTGATAGATTCAGAAGACTACTCTATTAAGTATATGATCCAATTATGATCCTCTAAGGGGGCACTAGTTGGGTACTGGCAAGGTACCCTATGTGGGTATTGGGAGGGGCACTGTATTATGAGAATATGCATATTAGGAGTTAAGGTTAGCAAAGTAGGATTAGGGTTTATAAATTAGGGTTTTGTTAAAAGCATGGTTAAACAACCAAAAGAAATATTGACATGGTTAGAGAGCCGACCCAATTTAAAAAGTGACATGGCTTTTATTAACATTTGTAAAATTTATTTCCTTTAAAATTTATTTTAAAAAATTTATTTTTTATCTTAAATGTCTATTAACTTATGTACTTAACTTAGTTGATAGATTCAGAAGACTACTCTAGTAAGTATGTGATCCAATTATAGTCCTCTAAGGGGACACTAGTTGGGTACTGGCAAGGTACCATATGTGGGTACTAGGAGGGGGCACTGCATTATGAGAATATGCATGTTAGGAGTTAAGGTTAGCAAAGTAGAATCAGGGTAAAACAAGGAAAACTTTATAAATTAGGCTTTTGTTAAGAGAATGGTTAAACAACCAGAATAAATATTGACATGGTTGGAGGGCCGACTCAATTAAAAAATTGACATGGCTTTATTAATAAAAATTAATTTCCTTTAAAATTTCTGTTAAAAATATTTATTTTTTTTTATCTTAATTGTCTATTAACTTGTGTACTTAACTTAGTTGATAGATTCAGAAGACTACTCTAGTAAGTATGTGATCCAATTATGGTCCTCTAAGGGGACACTAGTTTGTTACTGGCAAGGTAGCCTATGTGGGTATTGGGAGGAGTACTGCATTATGAGAATATGCATATTAGGAGTTAAGGTTAGCAAAGTAGAACGAAGGTAAAACTTGGAAAAGTTGAATGAGGGGCACTTCATTATGAGAATATGCATATTTGAAGCCCCATAAGCAATAAGCGCATTTCAATAATTGGCAGTTATAGCCTTTAAACCTTCTTTGCCTTTCCAATTTCAATTTTTGGCCAAACTGCTCAGATGCTCAGATTTTGCCTTTAAAATTTGTTTGGCTGTATAACTCATGTCAAATTCTATTTCATATTCCCTATCATCATGAGCGTCTTATAGTCTCATAACCACAAACGCCTAAAACCGTACGTGATAAAACTCAAACTTTTTTAAAAAGTCACAATTAAATCTATTTATATAAAATGTATACACTACTAGCCTTTATAAAGTACATCTTTAAGTAAAAATTAATGTCAACGATCATACTTTGAGGTTCTAAGAACATGAAAATTCTAAATTTCCCTCATATTACCCTCTTATGAAATGGGGGCAATAGTGTTCTGGCTTTTTTTTGTTCACTTGGTACAAGTAAGTAGAACAGTACAATTAACAATAGAGAAACTGAAAATTATCCTACTTAAAGTTTTTTGAAAAAACAAGCATCCAAAACTCAATAGCCTTAGTGTCTATAAGCTGCAAAAAAAAAAAATTGACAATCAATTCAAAGCAACACTACGCCACAAATCTATATTTATAGCATTGCATGTAGTGTTCCTATACTTTTGTGGGCCCAAATAAAAAAGCACATATGAATGCACCTGAATGCCACAAACTCAATATGTATGTCCTTGTATGTGTGTAGCAGGTGATAAATGAGAATGAAATGGAGCATTTTTCACACTAAGGAAGAAAAAATGACAAACTAGTCTTGATAGGATGAGATCAACATAGAACAGTTCACACTCGAAGTATTTGATCATCCTAAAGCACATCATTATTGGTAGTTCTAGGTCAGTATTCATACTTTCCATGCAAAGGTTTCATATTTTCTCTCAACCTGTTTGATGAACCGATAGGTCCCTAATGTGCCATGCGCATAAAAAACAGTTCCGACACTCGCACGATTGCCAACAGATTGCACTATATGGAAAGAGAATGAAACAGAAAAGTAAACGAAATATGCTATTGAATACATAAAATTAGTATGATCAAAATAAACTTCCATACACATATATAAATTCAAAATCTATCTACTCGAGCCAACGAATCCAAATATGAAGTTAAAATAAAAAACCCATAGCTGTGGTGGCCGGAAATTGGACGAGAAGCTCCGGCCAGTTTTTGATCCTTTGTTTCTCCTTCCACAGTGATCCTCAAGCTTCAAGGATGGTATGGTTCAGTTCGTGGAGATGAGGGGACGGTAGTAGTGTCCTTTGTTTGGGTTGAAATGTCCAAGAAATTGGGTGATGGTGGTGGTGTGTGTTTATGTGTCTTTCCTTGTGTGTTCTCACGGCAAGGAAGAAGAAAATGTCGTAGGTGAGGAGAGAGAAAGTACCAGAAAAATCTGGAAAATTAAAGGGAAAAGAGGTAGATATTTTCCCAAAAATATATGAAACTCAATTTACTAAAATACCCTTACCCTTCCTAGATCCGTAACTCTCTCAAAAAAACTCTGATTTTCGCATGCCGCCTGTCTACGAACCCATGAGTTCGAGACCTACGTGATGGCCAAAGAATTGTTTTTAAAAGTAATCCCAAACTAAAAGTGACCTTCGAACACCTCCTAAAACCGAGAGTAAAATTGTCATTTCCTAAATTAATTTACGAAAATTGAATAATTAAACGTACGGGTCGTTACAAATGACCCCCTTAAAGAAATGTTGTCCTCGAAATTTGAACCAGCCAAAAGAAATAGATATGGATACTGGGCTCGTTGTTAGATAATAATTTATGCAATTTTTATACTTGATTTAATACCCTTTTACTTATATTTTGTTAATATTTCTTTTTATGCAATTGGAGAAAATAATATATTTGTAATAAATGTGCAGAATTAGATAGAGTTTAGAATTATAAGAATTTGAGCAAAAGAATCACCTCAATCGGAGTTATAACGAAAAAGTTAGGAAGGAATCAAGTGAGGCCACCAAATAGAGCAAAGCCATTCAGTGCGTCCCCATCGAATACAACAAAACAGACAAAACAGCCCATCTCAGCCCAAAACTTCTCTCGGCAAGCGGCTACTGAAGCGGCGATTCCTTCTTCGGCGCGTGCTCTGAACCCTCATTCACTCATTCGGCGTGGGCCTCCCGAATACCAGTCTCCGTCACTGTTTTGCGCGTTGACTGCCTTTGCCTGCGACATTTGGATCACCTGATTCAGTGCATGACCACCGAATGTCACCGAGAAGACTTCTTCAGCTGTTTGGCGTGTTTTGCTCCTTTGTTTGGGGGATTTACAATATGTGTTCACACTTGTCTCCATATTGCGTAGGGATTTCAAGCTTATTTCCTTTTGGAATTATTTTTACTCCTTTTATGTTTAGGAAAGATTTTTAATTAGTGTTATTAAATGTTAAGGAAACCTTTTACGTATAGAATTCAATGTAAACTTCTATTTGTTTGAGAATTAATAATTTTCTATAAATAGAAGTGTTAGGAGACCTTGTAAAAGGGGGGATCGAAATACATAGAGAGCAAAAACACTTGTAGTTTTATTTTTAGGTTAGGGCTTCTTGAAGCCCTAGCCATGATTATTCTTGAATTTTATTTTGGCGCTTGATTTGATTATTATCTTTGTCTTGGTGTGTTACTTTACTGTTTGAACTGATATTCTTTTATGTTGTTCAAATTAGCTACTTTAATAACATGAATCATTGCCGACTTGCATCAAAAGGTTACGTTAAGCAATAGCCTTGTAATTTAACTCATGACATTCCTAAAATTGCACATCACTTTCTAGGGTTAGTGTAGTGTCATTAAATTCCTTTTGTACTTAATGCTTTCTTTTGTGTTATAATCGCTTAAGGGAGGTGACATAAACGTAAGAGAACTAATGCATTATTGATTAGAATTTTAGTGGCTTAAGAGAACTAAACATGCGAAGTAAGAAGGAAAGAATGTGTGAGGGTGAGCATAAGAGACCCCTTGCATGGGCACTAGGCCAAGTCGTGAACATAATAATTGAACCTCGCAAATCAAGTTGGGATGTAATTGTGGTTAGTGGTGGATTGCGTGCCTTAACCGACTCTCTTTATTAATTGCTTTATTTTATGTTCTTTAATTTTTTATTTTCATTTATGTTAAAACCCCCACACGTGTGTGTGCGTTTTTGTTTTTATTTTATTTTCTATTTTTATTTGGTTAAGTCTCTAAGTTAATTAATTAATCTAAGTAATTAAGTGGAACATAGTTAAGACAAGTCCTTGTGGGATTTGACCCTAGCTTATTTACTATACTATCTATACGATTTGTGCACTTGCAAGGTTAAATTGAATAGAATAGGCTTCATATTTATGGTGTCTATTTTATCCAACACTCGTACCTAAACCTCGAGCCCCACAAGTATCCTCCTTAAGGCTCGAATCTTCCTTCCCTGAGAAACTATAATTCCTGCTTACGTCAACAGTCAGAAGTCCAACATAAACCAGAAATCAATCTTGAATCTCGTGCCCCTTGCACATTTATCCATTCCCATCTTAGCATCAGGCCGCGCACGAGGATGTCACCAAGGAGGCATCACGGAAGCGACAAGAATGCACATTATGTGTTTGGTTGACAGTAAATTGAACCTAGAGCTCTGATACCAAGTTGACATGACCCTTCCAGAATTTCCCTCGAAACTTGTGAAAGGCCCTGCTCTTGTCTAACAACCTCTGACATCTCAATTTAATACTTGAAATACCCTTATTGCCTTAACAACACTCTACGAGAACTCTACTGAAAATTCGGCAAAACCTCCCCTGTAATTTGGTCGAACCATCATCCACCTGCCAGACGAAGGATGCAAAACAATGACAATCCAAACAGTCCAGATAAGACAAAACCATACAACATCTCAATAACTATCCCAAGACAATTAGAGCTAACTAGGTTAAATTATATTTACATCCCAACCTAAACCTACACCGACAACGCAGCAGAAGGTGATGCCTGCTCCTAGTCTCGGCGCCTCGTCCTGCTACGGCCTGGAGGGCACAAAACCAAAACAACTGTGAGTGGACATTATCCCTCCACCACCACCTTAACCTCCAGCCTCACAGTTTCTGAAGGAGTATGCCACTCCACATGTCTTTGAGGATCAATTTCCTATTGCTTTTCCACCATCTACTGTGGAAAACTTCGAGCTTAAGTCAGGGACCATACACATACTCCCTAAATTCCATGGACTATTGAGAGAGGATCCTTATCTACACATCAAGGAGTTCGTGGAGGTTTGCTCTACATTGATGGAGGCAGAAATTAGATTGAGACTATTCCACTTCAGTCTCAAAGACAGAGCTAAGGCTTGGTTTCCCTCCTTGGCTCCTGCATCTATCACGTCCTGGAGAGACTTGTCATCCAAGTTTCTTACCTATTATTACTCAATGGCAAAGACTAATAAGCTAAAAAGTGAGGTCATGGACCCACGCCAAGCTGAGGATGAGTCATTTTATGAGTTCTGGGAGCATTTCAATCAACTCATTTTGTCATGTCTAATCCACAACATCGATGACTGTCACCTGATTTTGTATTTTTATAGAGGATTGAAGAATAGTGATAGAGTCATGGTGAACTCCCAATCTAAAGAAGTTCTAGATAGCACGGCCGAATAGGCTAGGGAGGCTTTTGAAAGTATTTCTCAACAGGAAAAACAATTCAGCTAGGCCATCAATGTAACGACCCGCTCCTCCCCGGATACGGAGACGTTATGGCCACCGGGTCCCCCCCGGCTCAGGCCCCTGGCTCCCCGCCAGCACTCAAAGGTATTGTTATGCTTGCCACATCCGCTCCCCTAGCTGCAGCCTTCCAGGGAGTCGAACCCAGGACCAAGCCTTTTATTCCTCTCAAGGAGGACACCTTTCACCAATTGAACTGCAGTTCAATTGGTATGAGGTGTCCCTCTTGAGGGGAGCAAAAGGCCAGGTCTTGAGTTCGATCCTATAGGCTGCAGACTGGGACGAATATAGGACTGGCATAACAATGCCTTGAGGGAAGAGCGTCATGCTACCTAAGGATCCTAACGCACTGCGGTCGGACCCGTCAGCGAGCAGGGAGCCGCCACGTGAGGACGGGTGGTTAGCGAAGACGGTGGGTGACCCCTCAACCTAAAGGGCGCCTTTTTATGTAACGACCCGATCCTCCCCGGATACGGAGACGTTATGGCCACCGGGTCCCCCCCTGGCTCAGGCCCACCGTCTTCGCTAACCACCCGTCCTCACATGGCGGCTCCCTGCTCGCTCACGGGTCCGACCGCAGTGCGTTAGGATCCTTAGGTAGCATGACGCTCTTCCCTCAAGGTATTGTTATGCCAGTCCTATATTCGTCCCAGTCTGCAGCCTATAGGATCGAACTCAGGACCTGGCCTTTTGCTCCCCTCAAGAGGGACACCTCATATCAATTGAACTGCAGTTCAATTGGTGAAAGGTGTCCTCCTTGAGAGGAATAAAAGGCTTGGTCCTGGGTTCGACTCCCTGGAAGGCTGCAGCTAGGGGAGCGGATGTGGCAAGCATAACAATACCTTTGAGTGCTGGCGGGGAGCCAGGGGCCTGAGCCGGGGGGGGGGACCCGGTGGCCATAACGTCTCCGTATCCGGGGAGGAGCGGGTCGTTACAATCAACCTAAAACTCTCGGAGGGGTGCGCAAGGACAAGGATGACACCATATCCCAACTCACAGCAATGGTGAAGCAATTGTGTAATGAGAAAGTTAAGGGGGTGTACGTGTGTGATGTAAGTTCAGTTTAGGGGCACAGTTCTCAAGAGTGTCCAATTGTTGAAGAAGCCAACATTGTGGGAGGCTTCAATGGTAACTCACGGCCTAGGAATGATCCCTATTCAACTACATACAACCCTAGGTGGAGGAACGATCCCAACTTCAGGTGGGGAAACAATCAGAATATTCAGAATCCCCCACCTGATTTCCAAAATCAGGTCGTGGCACCCACAACTCCAAATCCAGCACCATTGCAGCCTCAGGCCACTCACACTCAAGGAGGTGAATCCTGGACTAATGCCATGCTTAAAACCCATAACATAATTCAAGCCATGACTCAGAACACCATTGTACACCAACAAAAGATTGATAAAGACATAGCCAATCTGGATCGTCAGATGGGGCAACTTGCAACTCAGTTAAGTCAGAGAGAGCAAGGCACACTTCCAAGCCAAGTGTTGTTGAACCCTAAGGGATTCCGGAACCAAATGCCAATGCCATTACACTGAGAAGTGGCACTAAGCTCCAAGGACCTAAATATGTCCCTTATCCAATTGAGAGTTAGGTTTCAGATGATGAAGATGACAATCCGATTGGGAGCCCATCGTTTTAAGTAGTTAGGCCAAATTCTGAGTCCTTGCCGTAGGACATGTCAAAACCTGCACCGGAGGGCACTACCTTGGCCCCATCACTGGACTGCCTAGTACCGAGACACAGGGAGTACCGCAGACTCACCGCAGCACTGCGCCAAACCGTGGGTCAAGCCAGACCCTTGCACTGCCGTAGGACATGCCTAGGCCATCACCGCTGACACAATGAGACATCCATCAGCCCAGCCGCAGGACATGTTGTGACAGACACGCCACGGTCCGCCACTGCAGGGCACCAGACAGGGCCCGATTTGCAGATTTCACACCTGGCAAGACATAATCAGGCTCAAAACGTGTCCCAACCCCTGTCTAAGGACCGAGGCACTGTTTTGGCACAGACTAAGCATTCTATCCCTAATTCTCATACTTCAGTGCTTAATCAGCCCAAGATAGTTCATTTTTATTTAAATGATGATGTTGTAATACCTTTTCCTTGCAGGTTTCAAAATAAAAATAAAAAGAATGAGGAATTTGAAGAAGCAATCATTAGCATGCTGCATAAATTGCAAAGCACTATGCCATTCCCAAGCTGGTGAAACATATGCCAATTTTTCCCAAACTCATCAAGGACCTAGTGGCAAGGAAGCGAGGGTTCAGTTCACAGGATATCATAGACAACCCCAAGGCATGCTCTGTTGCAATCCTGCGTATGCCACACAATGCTAATGATTCCGGGCCTCCCACACTTCCTTGTGTCATTCAATCTAAAAGGTTTACATTGTTTATGTGACACATGAGCTTCTTGTAGTATAATGCCTTTTCATATGTACAAATCCCTCAATTTAGGAGAATTAAAACCAACTCACTTATGTGTTAGATTAGTGAATGATTATGTTACTAATCTAATGGGTGTGCGTGTGGATGTACTTGTTCAGATAGGTGATACCTTTATTCCAGCAGATTTCTATATCCTCAAGATGGATAGGATTGATCAAAGTGAGGAACCACCATTGATCTTTGGTAGACCCCTCTTGGCCATGACTGAGTGTTGGATTATGTGAAGAATGGTCAAGTTTCCATCAAAGTGTTGGATAAACTGCGAACCTTTTCCATTCATAATGCAATTCAATATCCTGCGGAACCTATAGTTGATTTTCCTTTAATATGATGGATATTTTGCTTCATAAAATAATTGTTATTCTTGTATTGCAGATCCACTTGGGCAAGCAATTAATTGCCCTATCCCCGATGATCAGATTCTTGATGAGCACGTGGTAGAAGAGGTGAGATTCCTCAACGCCGTGACCCCTCACCCGCTACACAAATAGCCCTTTGAGGAGCTACCCCTCACAGCCAAGCAGACCCTGCCATCCATCATTCAAGCCTCTGAGTTTGAATTGAAACCCTTGCATGAGCACCTCAAATATGCATACTTAGGTAAGAATCAAACTCTTCCAGTTATTATTTCGTCTAACCTTAGTATTTTGGAAGAAAATGAGTTGGTGTAGATTTTGAAGGCCAATCAAACTGCAATTAGATGAACCATTGCAGTGAACCATTGCAGACATCAGAGGAATTAGCCCCTCTAAGTTCATGCACAAGATTCTACTTGAAGAGGAGGCCAAGCCATCACGAGAGGGACAAAGAAGGCTCAACCTGCCAATGAAGGAAATGGTTAAGAAAGAAATACTCAAGCTTTTTAGATGTTGGAGTCATCTATCCAATCTCTGATTCAAAATGGGTAAGCTCAGTTCAGGTGGTTTCTAAGAAAAGTGGAATCATAGTGGTCAAGAACGAGCATGATGAACTAGTACCCCATCGAGTTCAAACAAGGTGGAGAGTATGTATAGACTATAGGAAGTTAAATTCCACAACTAGAATAGATCACTTTCCCTTACCCTTTATTGATAAAAGGCTTGAGCGACTTGAAGGACATTCTCATTATTGTTTTCTAGATGGCTACTCTAGGTACAATCAGATTGCAATAGCCCCGAAAGATCAGGAAAAGACCACTTTTACTATCTCCTGTGGAATTTTTGCCTATAGGAGAATGCCATTTGGTCTATGCAAGGCACATCCGCTTTCCAACGTTGCATGAGGAGTATATTCTCAGATATGGTTGAGGACATTATTGAAGTCTTTATGGATGATTTTTCAGACTTTGGTCATTCGTTTCAGTTTTGTTTATCTAATCTGTGTCGAGTTTTGGAAAGATGCAAGGAGTGTAACCTAGTGCTGAATTGGGAAAAGTGCTATTTTATGGTACAACAAGGGATTATATTGGGCCATGTGATTTCAGCACGTGGGATTAAATTGGATAAAGCCAAACTTGACATTGTGGATCGATTTCCATACCTTACATCAATCAAAGAGGTGAGATCGTTCTTGGGACATGCGGGGTTTTATAGGAGGTTCATCAAAGACTTTTCGAAAATCACAAGACCACTGTGCACCCTCCTAGCCAAGGATGCCGGGTTTGATTTCAATAAGGAATGCCGTGAGCCATGCAATTTCCTCAAGGCTAAGCTCACGGCTTCACCCATTATCATGCCTCCCAATTGAGACCTTCCATTCGAGCTAATGTGTGATGCATCCAATTATGCAGTTAGAGCTGTCTTAGGCCAAAGTGTGAACAACATGCCCCATGTCAGCTAGTATGCCAGCAGAACCCTCAATGATGCTCAATTGAACTACTCCACTACAGAGAAGGAGCTTTTAGCTATTATTTTTGCTTTAGAAAGTTTAGATCCTATTTAATTCAAACTAAAGTGATAATTTATACTGATCATGCAGCTTTGAAGTACTTGCTCACCAAGAAGGATGCTAATCCTAGGCTACTATGTTGGATGTTGCTCCTGCAGGAATTTGACTTGGAAATCAAGGATAAAAAGGGGAGTGAGAATGATTTAGCAAATCATTTGAGCAGGCTGATCCACGGGTCTACTAAGGAAGTTGATCAATTGCCATTGTTAGATACTTTTACTGATGAACAACTCTTTTCTTTAAATGTTATTAATCTATGGAAACATTGTTCAGATCAAATCTTCAGAAGATGCATCCTTGAAGCTGAGATGAGGTTAGTTCCGAACTTCTGTCATGGCTTGGCGTGTGGAGGGCACTTTGGTGCCTAGAAGGCTGCGTTTAAGGTATTGCATTATGGATTCTATTGGCCTAGCTTATTTAAAGATCCTCATGAGCTTGTCATGACCTGCGATAAATGCCAAAAGCAAGGTAATATAGGCCCTAGGAATCAAATGTCGTTGCGCCCTATTCTAGTTGTTGAAATATTTGATGTGTAGGGCATTGATTTCATGGGCCCATTCCCAAATTCGCATGGTTTTCTTTACATCTTACTTGCCGTTAGTTATGTCTCAAAGTGGGTGGAAGCCATCCCCACTCGTACTAATGGTTCTAAAGTCGTTGTGAGTTTTATTCAGAACCATATCTTAGCATGCTTTGGAGCATCTAGAGCCATCATCAGTGATGGAGGCACTCATTTTTGCAATCCTTCCTTTGAGGCCCTAATGAGAAAGTATGATGTTACTCATCGCATCGTTACACCCTACCTTCCTCAAACAAGTGGACAGGTTGAGATTTCAAATAGGGAAGTGAAGGCAATCTTGGAGAAGACCGTGAGCCGTACAAGGAAGGATTGATCTCAATGCTTGAATGATGCTTTGTGGGCTTACATGACATCTTACAAGACCCCTATTGAAATGTCACCCTTTCGGCTGGTCAATGGAAAAGGATGCCATTTACTAGTTGAACAAGAGGATAAGGCGTACTGGGCAATCAAGAGGGCCAATATGGACTTGGATGCAGCTGGAAATCATAGAAAGCTTCAACTCAGTGAATTGGAGGAGCTTAGGAACAAATCCTATGAACGCTCACACATTTACAAAGAGAAAACCAAGGCTTTCCATGATAAACACATCCAAAGGAAGTGGTTTCAGATTGGGCACAAAGTTCTCCTATTCAATTCACGCCTGAAACGTTTTCCAAGTAAGTTGCATTCAAACGTTTTCCCTGTGAAGTAACTATATTTGTTTGACTAGGAGTGTTGCCACTTTAAATTTGGAGCCTATTATGCACATCGCAATGCCATGTCTGAAGCGATTAAGTGAAACAAGTTGCTAAGTTTGAGTGAACTTCAGAAAATTAGTGGAGACTACCTTGTGAGAACTTAAGCCTTTATGCCATTCATTATGAGTGATTCACATTGTTTCTACTCTTTAAACACTCTTCACATTTGTTCATAAATGTTGATCTCATTACATTATACTTGCATTGAATTTTAAAGGACTAACATCATATAGATGATCTTGGTTTGAAGTGTGGTTTGCCATAAGACGTGATGTAGGCTATGTGTGCTCAACCTCTAAAGGCCCTCTCCTACCCTATTTGTGTGCTCCCTAAGCCATTTTGAAGCCAAACACTATCCTTTCTTTCATCACCCTACGTATGACCTGCCCAGATGTACACCCAACCAAATTGGCCATACCCTATAGCTTAGGTGGTGACAAGGCAGGGCCAAATGGAGTTCATGATGAGAATAAGAAAGAAGAACGTGCATTGCTTGTGAACCAAGTCATTGGCGGTTGAAGGACATGCCCAAGTACTGCCGCAGACACGCCTCAACCTAGCCGCAGGACACGTCCCAGGATGAGTCCCTAGGCATGCTCACAGACTTGCGCCAAGCTGCGCCACAGAGCCCAAACTTGTGCCAAAGTGTGTCATGGCCAGGGATTCCAATAGATCACACCATTGCTTGATCTTGGCTGAGTTCAGAAAAAAAAAAAGAGAAATAAAAGAAAAAAAAACAAGAAAAGAAAAAATTTTAAATTGAAAAAAAAAGAAGAAAAAGTGTTGAACTAAGCCAAGTGAGCCAATGAGATTCAAAATCAAGGATTAGCATCAATTAAAGAAGTCAAGCTCACTGTGAATTCATGAGGAGCCAAGATTGCTGTGGGGTGTTCAAATGACCAAGAAAGATGTCACATCCCAAGTCATGCTACTTCATGCCTTGTCTCAACTAAAGTTTTTGAATTGCAATCCCTTCTTTCTTAAACCCAACCAGCCTAACCTCGTTGCAACATAATGTGAAGACCTAACTGATCTTATGGGCAATCATGCTGAGGATTGAGGTAAGTATATATGTTCTTGAAGTTCAATTCCATTGATGAGATCTTAACATTGATGAGATCTTAATTCCAGAAAGTGCTGTGAAATTCCATCACATATGCTTGATATGAGTGTAAGCCTAGGATTCTAGAGTGAATTGAGAGATATCTAGTGAAGGCAAAATCTTTCTGGAGCACTTGAATGAAGTGGTTGCTAAGCTTGATTACTTAATATTTTTGCATTCTCACATTACACATGACTCTTACTAATGTGGCATATCTCTTAGTTTTGCAAGGCATGTCTACTGTCGTTGAATCTTATTAGCTTGTCAAAGAACTCTGTCTCTTGCATTCTAGTTGTCTAAGTAAAACATTTGTGGGTATCATGCTGCCATAACTCTCAGGAGACACAACTCCTCCTACAAGGGAAGCCGAGGGGTTTAAATGATTTATCCTTAATTAAGCTCAAGTCTTTTCAGTATGTTAAGTTTGGTTTTCCTTTGTTTTGCTCAGGGACTAGCAAAAGATAGGTTTGGGGGTATTTGTTCAATTATTATTTATACGTCATTTTGATGTCACTTAATGCCCTTTTACATACCTTTTGAATGAGTTCATGCTAACCATAGTAGAAAGTGATGCATTTTGTGAGAATTGTGCAGAATTGGAAAGTTAGGGATGTCCTAGACATGTCCCTGGACGTGCCACTGAGACATCCTACCGAGCCCTTAGCCATGGCCTCATGTTCAGTCATTGTTTATACATCATTTTGATGGCATTTAGTGCCCTTTTACATGTCTTTTGAATAATTGTGTGCCAACCATAGTAGAAAGTGATACTTCTTGTGAGACTTGTGCATAATCGGAAAGTCAGGGATATTCTAAGGAGAATGCAAAAAGAAGGGCTCAATTTGGAGCTAGAATGAAGAAGTATCCTCAGTTCACTATCGGGTCCTAAGCTAGGCCCTGTCTTGTCCTTGTGCCCTATTTAAGGTGAAGAATCAGGAACCTTGAATCAAGCCTCCCGGGTCCTAAGACCATATTTGAGGACCAACAGATCAAGTTCAAGGCGAGCCAAGGTGCATGCCAAGACATGTCCTTGACATTTTTTCAATGACACCTTAGCGGAGCCCTAATCTGTGCCATAAATCGAGTCGTAGAACTAGCCCCAAACTAGCCATGGCGCGTTTTCAGAGCTCTTAGCCAAGTCCCAATCGTGTCCCCGAACACGCCTCCAGGCCTAGTCCCAGACGTGTCCCTCAGAAGTTCCAGAGACCAGACCCAGCGATGAACTCAGGTCGTGCCCTTGGTTGCGCCCTATTTAGGGCTGTGACATGCTGATTGAGTCAAAATGGGACGTGACTCGGAATTCGTTGGAACTAAGTGAGACACCAACCAGTAGTACACTTCTAAACACTTATAAAAGCTAATGAAATCAAGTGGCACGCCCAAAACTGATGATGACATGTTGCGCCCTAAGAGACTTCCCGGAAGCCCTGATTTGAACCAAATTGGGCCACTGTATTTTCTACGAGCTTTTGAGTGGGACAAACCCCAAAACCATGCTAGATACATCATATGAAAGTGAAAGGAGTGGTTTGTCCCAGCTGCATTGATCAATGTCCTGCTGAGTTCTTAACAGGTCCAATAGTGAGGCCCTAGGAGCCAAGATTATGCCAGCTGTGTCAAGATTAGCCAAGAAAGGTGCCAGCTGTGCTCTGCTAACCAAGAAAGTCTCAGAAGGTTCCAGAACAAGTCTTGGTGCATCAGAATTCCCTGAATTGCTTGGAGAAGCCTTACCGCCTTTGAAGATTACTTGCCATCCTAGAAAGGTCCTAAATTCTAGGATTTTGTCCCTGCCGAGATAGGAGAGCTGATTCAGCATTTAATTAAGGGTCTTTTGGTCTTTATATATCAGTTTTAATTCCTAGTTTTTAGGGGAAGCCCTAGGAGTACTTAAAGGAAGTTTCAACGCAAGTTTAGGGTTCCACCCCCTTAGCCGCATAGAATTTCACAATTTTTACGTTTTTTTAGTTTTTTTGTTTGCTCGTGTTTTGGAAGAAAGCTTAGCGCAGAGAGTGGAGGAGAGTGCTTGGATGTGTCCTTGGCTTCCCATTCCTTCCAATGTTTTCCTTTTTTACCTGTACTTTTATTTTGTAATGATGACTTATTCAATTTTTTTATTCAATATAATGCGTGAGTAGTTCCATTAGAATTAGGGCTGCTTGAAGCCCTAACCATGTAGTTCCTCAGTTCAGTTTTGGCCCTTGGTTTATATTATGTTGAATACTGAATATGGTTTAGGTTACTTTTCGTCATGAGCTTAGTTAATGTTTATGAATCTGATTAATTTGTTTGCATACTCTATTGATGAATAATTGCTTGTTAGACTAGTTATATTCTTGTGATTATTTGGCATCAACAATATATGGCTTTACATATATTTGTAATCTAAATCCATGATAACCTACATTATTAATCATTCTCTAGGGGTAGTGTGATGTCATTAAATTCCTTTTGTACTTCATGCATCATCTTAGATTATTAACCCTTCTCTAAGATTGATAGACGTTCTAAGCAGTGGAAACAGCTAGGACATGCTGAGTAAGAAGAGAATGAACTGTGTGGAGTGAAATTTAACCGGACCTTCGCATGGGCATTGTATTAAGATAATTTATAGTAATTGAATCTTGGAAATTGTGTTAGGAACTTAATTGGTTAGTGGTGGATGGTTTGCCTTAATTTGCTTTAGTTAATTAATCAATTCAATTATCATTTCCATTTTTTTTTGCACTTTAAGTTTCTGTTTTAACATCTTGTTACAATCACATCAAACCAAAACCCCCCCATTTACTTATTGCCGCGAGTCTTGGTTTCAGTCCTTAGTTGAGTCTAGGTCTAGGTATGTTTTACTTGTTTTCTTTTATTGTTGTTGAGTCTTAATTTGAGTTAGTTGAGTCTAAATACTGAAGTGGACATAACTTTGATACAAGTCCCGGAGGGATCGATCCTTGCTTTTCTGCTATACTATCTTTTGATTTGTACGCTTGCAAGGTTTTAACTGTTAGAAATAGACTGCACATCGTTGTTCTTTATTTTTACCAACAGGTTTTTGGCGCCGTTGCTAGGGACTTGTCCCTTAACGGTGTCCAATTAGTTTAGATTATTTTGACTCAGTTTTGTTTTTCTATCTATTAGGTACTTTTCGTTTATGTCATCCCGAGGCTCTGTACAAGGATCGATACACAACTCCTCATTAGCTTCATCTGCTCACAGCTCAGTACACGGGTCTCCTCAACCAAGCCCACCACCATCACCCAGGATGGCACAATGCCATGACATTGTAACACCATCTCCACCTCCAGCCCCACGGCTTCTGAAGGAGTATGCCACTCCCATTGTTTATGAGGATAAGTTCTCTATTGTTTTTCCACCATCCACTATGGAAAACTTCCAGCTTGACCATTCACATGCTCCCTAAATTCCATGGACTATCCAAAGAGGATCCTCATCTACATATCAAGAAATTCATAGGCTCGACCTTGAGGATAAATGGTATAACGGAGGCATAAATTAGTTGAGGCTATTTCACTTCAATCTCATAGACAGAGCCAAGGCATGGTTTAACTCCTTGGCCCTTGCATCTATCACATCCTAGAGAGACTTGTCATCCAAGTTTCTAACCCAGTACTATCCCGTGGCCAAGATGAAGAAATTGAAAAGTGAGATTATGGACCCACTGCAAGCAGAGGATGAGTTCTTTTATGAATTCTTGGAGAGGTTTAACCAACTCAATCAGTCATGTCCTCACCATAACATCGATGACTGCCACCTCATGATGTACTTCTATGGGGGACTGAAGAACAATGACAGAGTGATGGTGAACTCCCAATCTAAAGGAGTTCTAGAGAGTATTCCTCAACGGGAGAAGCAATTCAGTTACAGGGGACAACATCCCAAAACTCTTGGAGGAGTGAGCAAGGAAAAAGATGACACCATTTCCCAACTAAGGGTGTTCAAGTGTGTGATGTTTGTTCAGTTCAGGGGAACAACATTCAATAGTGCCCAATGGTTGAAGAAGCCAACATGGTGGGAGGCTTTAATGGTAACTCACGGCCTAGGAACGATCCCCATTCCAATACATATAACCCTGGGTGGAGGAACCATCCTAACTTCAGGTGGGGGAACATTCAGAACATTCAAAATCCACCACCTGGATTCCAAAATCAGGCAGTGGCACCCACAACTCCAAATCCAGCACCACCGCAGCTTGAGCACCTCACACACAAGGAAGTGAGCCCTGGGCTGGTGATATGCTTAAAACCCAGAACATGATTCAAGCCCCGAATCAGAACACCTTAGCACACCAACAAAAGACGGATAAAGCTATCGCCAATATCGATCGTCAAATGGGCCAACTTGCATCCCAATTAAGTGAACGTGAGCAAGGCACATTGCCAAGCCAAGTGTTGGTGAACCCCAAGGGATTCCAGAACTCAATTGCCAATGCCATCACACTGAGAAGCGGCACTAAGTTTCCAGGACCTCTATATGTCCCGTATCCAATTGAGAGTGAGGTTTCAGATGATGAAGATGACAATCTGATTAGAGCCCCTCGTTTCAAGTAGTAAGGCCGAATTCGGAGTCTTTGCCTCAAGAAATGTCAAAACCTGCACCGCATGGCACGGCTCTGGTTCCATCACTGAACCTGCCCTGTACTGGGACAAAGGGAGTATCATAAACACACTGTAGCACTGCGCTAGATGTGGGCCAGTCCGAGCTCTGGAACTGCTGCAAGACACACCTAACACCGTGCCACACTTGACCCTACTACTGGGGCAGCCCTTGGGCATATTGCAGAATGTGCCCGTAGCCTTGCGTAGAACTGCGCCAAAAATGATGTCATAGCCTTCGAGAATGCCACAGGACATGCCTAGGCCCTCAACGCAGGACACGCTGCGACAACCCTCAACCCAATCGCAGTACACGCTGCACTAGAGCGTAGGACACATCCATGGACATGCTCAACAGGCTTAGTTTGAAAATTTTAGACGCGGCATAACCTCAATAGGCTCAAAACATATCACAACACATATCTTGGGGCAGGACAGGATTTTGGCACAAACTAAGCATTCTATCCCCAATTCTCATACTCCAGTTTCTAAAAAAGTTCATTTTGACTTAAATGACGATGTTGTAGTGCCTTTTCCTCGTAGGTTTCAGAACAAAAAGAACGAGGAATTTGAAGAAGAAATCATTAGCATGCTGCAGAAATTACAAATCACTTTTGCCCTTCCACAAGCTGGTCATGCACATGCCAATCTTTGCCAAACTCATCAAGGACCTCATGGCAGGGAAACGAGGGTTCAATGCAGAAGATATCATAGACATCCCCAAGGCATGCTCTGCTGCAATCCTGCGCAGGCCCCTCAAGGCTAATTATCTCGGGACTCTCACACTTCCTTGTGTCATTCAATTTAGAACGTTTGAACATTGTTTATGTGACACGGGAGCATCTATGATTATAATGCCTTTTCATATTTATAAATTTCTCAATCTAGGAGAATTGAAACCTACTCACTTATGTGTTAGATTAGCCAATGCTTCTGTCACTAAGCTAATGTGTGTGCTTGATGACGTACTTGTTCAGATAGGTGATACATGTATTCCTGCAGACTTCTACATCCTCAAGATGGACATGATTCATGAAAGTGAGGAGCCACCATTGATCTTTGGCAGGCCCCTCTTAGCCACGACTGAGTGTTTAATTGATGTGAAAAATGGTCAAGTTTCAATTAAAGTTTTGGATAAACTGCGAACTTTTTCAATTCATGAAGAAATTCAATATATGCTGAACCTATAGTTGATTTCCTGTTAAATATGATGGATATTTTGCTTTAGAAAACAATGGCTAATTCATGTATTGCAGATCCAATTGAGAAAGCGATTACTTGCCCTATTTCAGATGATGATATTCTTGATCACCACGTGGCAGAGGAAATGAGATTCCTCAATGCTGTGACCCCTCATCCACTACATAAATAGCCATTTGAGGAGTTTCCCCTCATGGCCAAGTAGATGCTGACGTCCATCCTTCAAGCCCCTGAATTTGAATTGAATTCCCTGCCTGAGCACCTGAAGTATGCAAACCTAGGTACGAACCAAACTCTTCCTGTTATTATTTCTTCTAACCTTAGTGATGTGGAAGAGAATGAGTTGGTGCAGGTTTTGAAGGCCAATCAAACTGCAATTGGTTGGACCATTGCAGACATCAAATGCATTAGCCCCTCCAAGTGCATGCACATTATTTTACTTGAAGAGGAGGCCAGGCCATCTCGAGAGGGACGAAGAAGACTAAACCCGCCAATGAAGGAGGTGGTAAAGAAAGAGGTACTCAAACTTTTGGATGTTGGATTCATCTATCCAATCTCTGATTCAAAGTGGGTAAGCTCAGTTCAGGTGGTGCCAAAGAAAAGTGGAATCACAGTGCTTAAAAATGAACATGACGAGTTTGTACCACAACGAGTCCAAACTGGGTGGAGAGTATGTATTGATTATTGGAAGCTAAACTCCACAACTAGAAAAGATCACTTTCCTTGCCATTTATTTATCAAATGCTTGAGCGACTTGCAGGCCATTCTCATTACTGCTTTCTAGATGGCTATTCAGGGTACAATCATATTGAAATAGCCCCAGAGGACCAGGAGAAGACCAAGTTCACATGTCTCTATGACTTTTGCCTATTGGAGGATGCCCTTCGGACTATGCAATGCACCCACCACCTTCTAACATTGCATGATGAGTATATTCTCATATATGGTTGAGGACATTATTGAAGATTTTATGGATGATTTTTCTGTATTTGGTCATTCGTTTAAGGTTTTTTCATCTAATCTATCTCGACTGTTGGAAAGGTGTAGGGAGAGAAATCTAGTGCTCAACTGGAAGAAGTGCCATTTCATGGTCCAACAAGACATTGTCTTGGGGCATGTGATTTCATCACATGGCATTGAAGTGGACAAAGCCAAGCTTGACATTGTAGACTGGTTTCCATACCCTACATCAATCAAAGAGGTGAGATCTTTCTTGGGACATGCTGGATTTTATTGGAGGTTCATCAAGGATTTTTCAAAACTCCAAAGACCACTATGTAACTTCCTAGCCAAGGATGTTGTGTTTGAGTTCAACAGGGAATGCGGTGAGGCATTCAATTTCCTCAAAGCTAAGCTCATGGCCTTACCCATTATCATGACTCCCAATTGGGACGTGCGATTCGAGCTCATGTGTGATGCATCCGATTACGCAGTTGGAGCTGTCCTAGGCCAAAGGGTGAACAAGATGCCTCATGTAATCTACTATGCAAGTATGACAGTTCGTAAAAATAAAGGACAAGAATATGTACTCTATCTTTAACGGTTATAACTTTGCAAGTGCACAAAGTCGATTATGTCAATATAGTAGCAAGAAAATGTCGATCCTTCGAGGAATTGTTCAACGATTAATCCAATTACGTTCAGATTTTATTAACTTTAAACAAAAGACACACAAAACAATAAAACAAACAAAGACAAACAAGATAACAAGCAAAGACACGGAAAAGAAGACAAACAAGGACTCAAACAATAATCAGGAAGGTACTTGAGGACATCAAAATGATGCATAAATAATGACCCTTAATGATGCTCACTTTTTTTTTTCAATTTTTCTTTTCAACGTTTTTCTTCATTCTTTTATTTTCTTGATTTTCTTGTTATTTTTCTTTTGAATTGAATTGAACCAAGATCATGCAATGATTTCCTCAATCTTTCACGCAGCTAGCTACTTGTAGAGGTTTTTACTCCTTGAAACTTTTGATCTATTGAACTTTCATTATTTGATAATGACGCCAATATCTTTGGAATTGGGCATCACTTTCTTTCACTTCTCATCCTCATCATGAATCTCATTTAGGGCAGCCTTAGAACAAACTTAGGTTATAGGGCATGGCTTTGATGAATGGCTGAGTGTTTTGGTTAGGTTATACTTTGGGTGATGAAAGAAATGGCTGAGTGTTTGGCTTCAAAGTTGGCTTAGGGAGCTTGCAATAGGGTAAGATAAGGCCTTTAGAGGCTAAACATACATAGCCAACATCACTTCTTATGGCAAAACCACCCATGAAATCAAGAGTAGTTATATGACGTTAGTGCTGTAAAATTCATTGCAAATATGATGTAATGAAATCAGTAATTAAGAACAAAAGCGATGAATGCTTAAGAGTAGAAACAAAGTAAATCCCTCGGAAAGAATGATAATTAGGCTCAAGTACCACACAGGGTAGTCTCCACTAATTTTCTAAGGTTCACTCAAATTTAGTTGTTTCGCTTACTTAATCACTTAAACATGGCATTGTGAAGTGCATATTATGAACTACTTGACTATGGCATGACTCTTAGTAGAAGAAAGCTAGTTACTTAGCATGTACACTCAAATTTAGAAGTTAAACACTATCTCTAGCAATCAACTTAAACTAAAAAATTTAAATTCCTGATTAATCTGGCCATGTACCACCCCCAAACCTAGATGTTTCTATTTGCAAAAATTTAATTGACACCCCCAAACCTAAACTAAACATTGTCCCCAATGTGATAAGCAATAAGTATGACAACAGAATAAAGGTTTTGAGAGGTATAAAGGGCAGAAACAGTAAGGAGAGAGAGACACACAAACTAGGGCTAGGTTGCCTCCAAGGAGCGCTTTATTTAATGTTTGTGCAAGACGAGGCTGGCAGGCTAGGCAGTGTGCACCTGTGGTAGGTCAATTGTACCCGTGACTATACTGGGGTGGGTCTCGAAGTAGTTTTTGAGGCGATGGCCATTCACCTTGAATGGTTCTTGCTTAATTGGGTGTTGAATTTCAACTGCACCATGAGGGAATATGTTAGTAACAATATATTATCTAGACCATCGAGAATGTAACTTACCTGGGGATAGCTTTAGGCATGAGTTAAAAAGTAGGACTTTTTGTCCATTCTGAAAGTGCTTGGGTTGAATGTGCTTGTCTTGAAAAGCTTTGGTCTTTTCCTTGTAAATCCTTGCACTTTCAAATGCCTCATTCCGGAGCTCATCTAATTCACTTAGCTAAAGCTTTCTATGAATGCCAGCTTCATCTAATTCCATGTTCATCTTCTTAATGGCCCAGAATGCTTTATGCTCCAACTCGACTGGTAAGTGACATCCTTTCCCGAAGACAAGTTTGAAGGGGGACATACCAATTAGGGCCTTCTATGCTGTCCTATAGGCCCACATGGCATTGTTCAATCTATTAGACCCATCTTTGCAGTTTGGGTTCACAGTTTTCTCCAATATGGCCTTCACTTCCCGATTAGAAATTTCAGCTTGACCACTCGTTTGAGGATGGTATGGCGTAGAGATTCTATGGGTGACGCCATACTTCTTCATTAAGGCTTTGAAGGAGCGATTGCAGAAGTGTGTGCCCCCATCACTAATGATGGCTCTAGGTGCTCCAAACCTGGCTAGATTGTCACCCTGCAAAAAGCTCACAACTGCCTTGGCATCATTAGTTTTAGTGGGAATCGCTTCCACCCACTTCGAGACATAATCAACCGCAAGTAAGATATACAGATAACCGAAAGATTTGGGGAAGGGCCCCATGAAATCAATGCCCTATACATCAAAGATCTCAATCACTAGGATAGGGTGCAATGGCATTTGATTTCGAGGGCCCAAGTTACCTTTCCGTTGGAATCTATCACAAGTCAGGACGAACTCATATGCATCTTTGAAAAGGGTTGGCTAGTAGAAACCACTTTGTAGCACCTTGAGGGGCGTCTTCTTTGACCCAAAATGTCCTCCACACACAAAAGTATGGCAAAAGGTCAAGACTGATTCCATCTTTGCTTTCGGAATGCATCTTCGAATGATTTGGTCTAAACAGTGCTTCCATAGGTATGGCTCATCCCAGAGGTAGTACTTGGCTTGGTTAGCCAGTTTGTCCTTTTGATACATGCTCAAAGATGAAGGAAATCACTTAGTTGCAAGGTAGTTAAGGAGATATGCATACCATGGATCAATGGCCTGGAATGCGAAGAGTTGTTCGTCTGGGAACGTCTCAAGCAGTGGCAAATGATCTGCCTCTTCATTGGAATCGTGGATCAATTTGTTCATATGATCTGCAACCACGTTTTCACTCCTCTTCCTGTCTCGAATTTCGAGGTCAAATTCTTTGAGAAGGAGCGTCCATTTGAGTAATCTAGGTTTGGTGTCTTTCTTAGTGAGCAGATACTTGAGTGCTATGTGATCGATGTAGATGTTGACCTTGGTTTGAATCAAATATGAACAGAACTTCTCTAAGGTGAAGATGCCAACAAGGAACTCTTTCTCAGTGGCGGATTAATTCAACTGAGCGTCATTTAGGGTTCTACTGGCATAGTAGATGACATGAGGGAGTTTGTTTACCCGCTATCCCAAAACAGCTCCTACAACAAAGTCCGACGCATCGCACATTAGTTCGAACGGTAAGTCCCAATCGGGAGGCCTAATGATGGGTGAAGCCCTGAGCTTTGCCTTGAGGGTATTGAATGCCTCATGACTTTCCATGGTAAATTCAAAGGCCGCATCCTTTGCCAAATAATTACACGGGGGTCTAGTGATCTTCGAGAAGTCTTTGATGAAACGTCAGTAGAAACCAAAATGCCCTAAAAATGAACGGACTTGCTTGACTGTTGTAGGGTATGGAAGTCTCTCCATGATGTCCAACTTGGCCTTATCCACTTCTATTCCACGACTGGAGGTCACATGGCCCAAAATGATACCTTGTTGTACCATGAAGTGGCACTTCTCCCAATTCAGCACTAAGTTGCTTTCTTTGTAGCGTTCCAACACTCGGGATAGTTTTGCTAAACATAACTCGAATGAATGCCCAAACACCGAGAAGTCATCCATGAACACCTTAATTGTGTCCTCCACCCTATCAGAGAACATACTCATCATGCAACGTTGGAACGTAGCTGGGATGTTGCACAAACCAAACGACATCCTCCTGTAGGCAAACATGCCATATGGACATGTGAATGTTTTTTTTTTGACCTTCCGAGGCGATAGCAATCTGATTATACCCTGAGTATCAGTCCCAAAAGCAATAGTGAGAATTTCCTGCTAATCGCTCCAACATTTGATCGATGAAGGATAAGGGAAAGTGATCCTTGCGTGTGGTGGTGTATAGTTTTCTGTAGTCCATGCACACCCTCCATCATGTCTGAACTTGCTGAGGGAGAAGCTCATCATGCTCATTTTTAACAAAAGTAATTCCACTTTTCTTCGGGACTAGTTGGACGGGGATCACCCATTTAGAATCACTGATTGGATAGATAATGCCCACGTCAAGTAGTTTGAGAACTTCTTTCTTTAGAACTTCCTTCATGGGTGGGTTCAATTTTCTTTGCGCCTCTCTTGATGGTTTAGCTTCTTCTTCAAGAAGTATTCGATGCATGCACTTAGCGGGACTAATGCCTTTGATGTTCGCGATCGTCCATCCAATTGCCGTTTGATTAGGTTTTAAAACTTGGACCAATGCCTTGTCTTCCTTCATACTTAGGTTAGCTGAAATGATGACCGTAAGCATTTGATTGCTGCCTAAGTACGCATACTTAAGATGGTTTGGTAAGGGCTTTAACTCGAGCTCTAGAGGTTGAATGGTGGACGGCAGTGTCTTTTGATCCGTGAGAGGTAGAGCCTCAAAAACTGGTTGTTTGTTGCTTGAATTATTAGGAACAACATTAAGTATTCTGACTTCCTCTATCACCTTGTCATCAAGTGTCTCAACAGTTGGTGAAATGATGGCCGTCTCAAGGGCAATCGTAATGCATGAGGTGGCGATGGTTTTCTGTAGCAGCAAGTCCAATGTGTTAAGAGGAAAGTCCATGATGGGTTCTGCAGGATATTGAATCACATCGTGAATGGAGAACCTCCGCAGTTTGTCCAAGACTTTGATGGAGACTTGGCCATTTTTGACATCTATTAGGCACTCAGTCGTGGGAAGGAGAGGCCTTCAAAAAATTAGTGGAGGTTCTTCAATTTTGAGAATGTAGAAGTCCTCGAGAATGCATGTATCTCCGATTTGCACAAGCACGTCCTCAAGTACGCCCATGAGATTAGTAACAGAAGCGTTACCTAATCGCAAACATAGGTGAGTTGGTTTGAGTGCTCCAAAGTTGAGCGATTGGTAGATGTGATATGGCATGATGTTCACTGATGCTTCCGCGTCGCAGAGGCAATGCTCGAATCGTTTCGATTGGATGACACATGGGAGTGATGGCAGTCCAGGGTCATTTGCTTTCAGTGGCATGCGCAGAAGTGCAGCAGAACATGCCTTTAATGAGCTTTGCAAAGATGGGCATGTGCTTGACTATCTTATGAAATGGCAGCATTATTTGTAGCTTTTGTATCATACTTATGATTTCCTCCCCGAACTCATCCTTGAGTTTATTCTTGTTTTGGAACCTGCGAGGAAAAGGAAGATCAACGTCGTCATCTAACTCAAAAGTCACTTTTTTAGTTGTTTTAGGAATTGAAGTGTCCAAGTGTGAGTTAGAGTTATTTGGATGATTGGTTTGCTTAGGGGAGCCCAAGGTCGTGGCCTTAGTATTGGAAGAAGGCTGTTGTCCAGCCGTGGCGTGGTATTGAGGGTTACGCGCAGCCGGGTGCACGCTCGCAGGGCATGGTGTGTCTTGGTTCAGGGGCGTGTCTCTACCTGGTGTGGCGCGAGGTAGAGCTCTCGGTGGCTCGTTGGGCAGGGCTCTCGGCAGAGCTTGGTTGATGTATTTTGGCGCAGGGCTGGCCCATTTCTCGGCAACAAGGTCAAGTCCTTGCTGGACTGCAGTTTGGGATGCGGTTGTGGTCCAGGGTTGCGACATTGGACTTGGCAGATTCAGTGGCACATCTGTGGCTTGATTTGGCCTAACGTCTGGGGCATTCCATAAGGCTATGGCGCAGCTTGTGACTGAAATTGAGTATCACGGTAGTGTGGGGCTTTGAGTGAGACACAATGTAATAATCCTCCTCGGCTTCTAGTCCTTCATTGTTTTCTTCATAGGCAACGTATGTAGGGCCTCGGAGTTGCGTTCCACTTTGAAGTGTGATGGCATTTGCGGTTTGATTGTGGAATCCCTTAGGATTTACCATCACTTGACTTGGTAGCTTCCCTTACTCCCTTTGATTTAACTGATTTGCAATCTGTCCCATTTGACGATCTAAGTTTGAAATTTCATTATCCGTCTTTGCCATATGACCCCGGCTCTCTTGAATAAATGCATTGGTGTTTTGCATAAACTGGATGTTTTGTTGAGCCATGGCATTGATGACATCCTCCAAAGATTTGCTTCCCGCACTCTAATTTGATGAGGGACTTATAAGATTCACTTGCGGAGCCGTGGATTGTTGTTGGAACCCAGGTGGTGGCAATGGGTTTTGTACACTTTGATTATTGCTCCAACAGAAGTTTGGATGATTTTTTCACCTCGGATTTTAAGTGCTTGAATACGGATCATTCCTAGGTCGTGCACCATTATTGATGACTCCCGTGAAGTTAGCTTCTTCCACTATAGGACATTCCTGCGTAGTATGTCCATGAATAGAGCATACGTCACAGATTTGAACTCCTTTTGCCTTCTCATTGCAAAGCTTCTTCACCATTGCCATAAGTTGATCAATGGCGTCATCTTTGTCATTGGTGTATGCATCACTTGTAGCCCTACAGGAATGACCTATGTAGCTAAATTGCTTCTCCCTTTGAGTGATGTTCGTAAAGGCCGTCCCTGCCTCCGCAGCCGTGCCATCAAGGATCCCTTCGAATTGAGGGTTCACCATGGTTGGATTGCTGGTCTTCAGTCAGTCCTCCGTAGAAGTACACAATCAAGTGATGTTCGTTGATGTTATGGTGAGGGCACGCCCAAATCATTTGATTGACGCGCTCCCAAAACTTGTAGAACGGCTCATCAATGCCTTGGTGTCGATCCATGATATTGGCCTTTAATTCGTTCATCTTCACCACGGGATAGTATTGTGTCAGAAATTTTGAAGACAAGTCCCTCCACGAGTTGATTGAAGTTGGCGCCAATGAATGGAACCATGTCTTAGCAGGATCCTTGAGGTAGAAGTGCAAAAGACTTAGTTGAATTTCAGCTTCTGTCATGCCGTTAATGCGCAAAGTTGAGCAGACTTCAACAAATTATTGGATGTGTAAATGCGGGTCTTCTTCGGAAAGTCCATTAAACTTTGGTAACATGTGAATTGTCCTAGACTTCAACTTGAAATTCTCTACCATGGACGTAGGAAAAATGATGGGGAATTGGTCCTCTGAAACGTGAGGGGTGGCAAACTCCTTCAAGAGCCGTGGGGCTGGGTTGTTCACCAAGGCGTGCACTCTTCCCTGCTTCTCCCTTGCATCCGCCATCCTTCTTGGGCTTGATGGGGGACTTGGCCGTGGTGTTCCTTTTACCGAAGATGGTCCACTTGATGATATCTGTAATGACCCTTGAGATGACATAAAACAGGGAACCTAAAAGAGTAAAAAAAAACTAACTTAACAAATCCAAACTAAATGGACACCGTTGAGGGACAAGTCCCTAGCAACGAAGACAAAAACTTGTGCGTAAAAATAAAGGACAAGAATATGTACTGTATCTTTAACGATTATATCTTTGCAAGTATACAAAATTAGTTATGAAAATCTATTGGCAAGCAAAGGTCGATCCCTCGAGGACTTGTTTTAACGATTAAGTTCCACTTTAGTTTAGATTTTATTAACTAAAAAAAAAAGACACAAAAACAGAAAAAGACAAACAAAGACACGGCTGGCTAGTACTCAAACAAGGACACACAAACAAGCTCAATTAAGACACAAAACAAGGGAAAACGGCAAGAATCATGATTAATTAATTTTAGGGACTAAGGCGAATTAAGGCCTGCTAGGGTGGGGGGGGGGGGGGGGGGGGGGGGGGGGGGGGGGGGGGGGTGGGGGCGGCGCGGCTGGATCGTGGGTGGAAATTAAGATGCGAGAATGATGATTGATTAATTTTAGGAACTAAGGCGAATTAAGGCCTACTATCCATCCTAACCAATTATAGCTCTTAATCAGATTTTCTTGACCTAATTACTATGCAACTCCTGAATTAGATGCCCTTGCCTAGGTCCGATTAAGGTACATTGAACATATTTTATTCCCTCTTACATAGCATGTCCTAGGCCGGATGAGTACCTTAGAACGTCTATCGCCTACTAGTTAAGATGATGCATGAAGTACTAAGAGAATTAATGACACCACACTAGCCGAGAAAAGTGATGTGCATTCCTAGGTTGTCATGAATTCCGATTACCAGATTGTTTCTTAACCTCAACATCTTGATGCTAATAAATTAAAAGATGATATAGTGGTCCGTCAAGCAATTCCATCAATAATTTATGCAAACAAGGTAGCTAATCTCACAAACATAAAAGAATTGTAGTTTAAGCAGTAATCAAAATTATTCACCATGCATAGCAATCAAAACCAAGAGCCAAAATTTAATTAACGAACTAACATGGCTAAGGCTTCGAGCAGACCTAATCCTAAAAGAAACTACTCACGCATAATTGAATAACAAAGCAAAATGTAAATCATAATTACAATGAAATATAAGTAAAGAAATGAAATATTGTTGAAAAATAAGACACGACAGAAGAACACAGCAAGGCATGCTCCTCCCAAGCTCCACGCACAACTCTCTCTCTCTCTCTCAAACTTGGAAAATATTAAGTGTTTGAATTTAAAATTGAATTACAATGAAACGCGGCTAGGGCGTCTAGAGGTCCTTACCAGTGAGCCTTTAGGTCCCTTAAATAGATCTCTAAACCTCTACAATGTAGGAGACAATCTACGACAAAATCCTAATAAAAAACCGACTCAAAACTTTTATCCTAGTTAGGCATGAAAAAGGACTCCAAAAAGGTAATCCTTGTTGGATTTGGAGTAGGAATTGTGGCAACACTTGTGGTAAACACTTTTGAGATTTCTTGCATGCCAAGGTAGCTTCGGGAGTCTTCTGGAGGTTGCTGTGGTATCAAGGACTGGGGTTGTCCAACCCTACGTGCTTCAATCACGGCTGGACCAGATTATAGGCTCCAAAACCCTCAAAATTGGACTTTTATGAACTTGACATGTCATTGACCAATCCAACCAGGATAAACCTCCCCAGGCACTTCCAAATGGTGTATCTAGTATGGTTCTGGGATCTGTTCTGCTTAAAAGCTTGTAGAAAAGTCGATGGCCCAATTTGGCTCAAATAGGGCTCCCGAAAAGTCTTCAGGGCAAAACAGGACACGAACGTGTCATTGGAATTTCTAGGTGAGACACTTGACTTTATTAGCTTAGAAAGGTGATTTGAAGTCCAACTATTAGTGGTGTCTTGCCTTGTTCCTTCAAATTCCAAGTCATGGCGCAATTTGCCAAATATGAGGAAATAGGGCGCAGAAGGATCTTCACCACTGAGAGACCAAGGACCCGCCCAGGGCATGACTTAGGTCTCCACTTTTGAGGTGCACCAAGAACTTGTCACTGGAGTGGGGTGCGTGGCTTGGTGCATGAGATTCAGAATTGGCGCAGATCCTGCAACAGGGACATGATCTTGGCGTGTCCTCGGTCTTGGCTGGCATGTCTTAGGACATATCCTTGGTTCGTTTCTTGGCACAGTAGGGGCTTGGTAGGACTTCTAAGGAGCTCAGATTAGGGCTTGGTTCCGGGCTTGTCTTGGCATACGTCAGGACCTGATTTTTGTCCTTCTCAAGACCTAAACTTCAACCTGAGATATCTCCTTCGTAATAACTCCGAATTGAGCCATTCTTTTTTGCGTTATTTCCAAAATTTTCCTATCTTTCCAAATCTGTACAAGTCTCGCAAGATTGATCATTTTCTACTATGGATGGCACGAAATCATTCAACAGACATGTAAGGGAGGTACTAAAGGACTTTAAAATGAGGCATAAATAATGACTGAAAAATTGGGCTACCGATTTTTCTGTTAGTTCCCAATCAGGCCAAAGCCTAGCACTACTTAGTTACATCATATGGATATGAGAAAGGTGGATTGGCCCTGCTAAATATGTCCCAGCCCAGTTCTTGACACGTTGTGCCCAAAGGTGTCAAGATGATGGCATGCCTTGTCATTGGTGTCCAGGGTTGGCCCAGCCCATTCCTACACGTCATGGAAACCCTAGGAGGGTCTCAAAAGCTGTTTTGCTGCAGAGGAAATCCAGAATCCAATCAGAGAAGGATTACCGTCATTGGAGGTTGCTTGCTGCTCAAGGAAGGTCCTAATTCTAAGGACTTTGTCCTTGCTGAGCTTGCAAAATTGCTTTAGGTTTCAATTAAGGTTAATTTGGGCTTTGTGAGGCAGTTTTATTCCTAGATTTTAGGGGGAACCCTAGTACTATTTAAGGGATGATTTAATGCTGAATAAGTGTTCCACCCTCCGTAGCCGCATAGATTTTTACAGTTTTGAACTTTAAGGTTTTGTTCGTGGTTTTGAAGGAGAGATGAATGCAGGTAGTGTGGAAAGCTTGGACGTGTCCTTGGTTTGCCATTATTCAAAGTGTTTCATTCTCTTCTCTTTACTCCTTTACTTTGTAATCATGAATTATTTTATTGTTTTCATTAATACAATGTGTGAGTAGTTTCCAATAGAAGTAGGGTTGCTCAAAGCCCTAGATATGTAGTTCTTTAACATGATTTTGGCCCTTCATTTACATTATTATGAATGCTGAATACAATTGAGATTACTGTGCGTAATGAGCTAAGTTTATGTTTATGAATCTGACAAATTTGTTTGCATAATCTATCGATGATTAATTGCTTGTTAGACCAGTCATCCGCTTGTGATTGTTAGGGATCAACGGTATATGGCTTCACATATATTTGTAATCTAAAGTCTTGACAACATAGATCATTAATCCTTATCTAGGGGTAGTGTGGTGTCTGTTGGTAGATTTAAAGAGCAAGAAATATGCAATTCAATTCTAACAGTTATAAAATCCTTACAAGTGCACAAATCGATAAGTATAGTATAGTAGCACAGCAAGATTCGATCCCTCGAGGACTTGTATCAACGTTATGATCAATTTAGTTCAGATTTGTTAACTTAAATAAAAACACACTCACACACACAGGGGGGGGGGGGGGGGGGGGGTGGGGTTTTATGATGTGATAACTGAAATTTAAAGACAAGTAAATCAAAGTGCAGAAAATAACAATGCAAGAATGAAAAGTTGTTAACTAAGGCGAATTAAGGCTTACTATCCACTCTAACCAATTATAGCTCTTAACCAAATTTCCTTGACCTAATTACTATGCATTTTCTGAATTAGGTGCCCGTGCCTAGGACCTGGCGTTGGTTCACTAGACACATCTTATTCCCTCTTACTTAGCATGTTCTAAACAGGGCATATGCCTAGAACGTCTATCACCTACCTTTTAAGATGATGCATGAAGTTTAAAGAGAATTTAATGACACCACATTAGCCTAGCAAAGTGGCATGCAATCCTAGGTCGTCATGAGTTAAGATTACAAGTACGAATACTTTCGATGCTCCAAATCACAAGATGATATGACGGTCACTCAAGCAATTACATCTATAATTATATGCAAACAAGGTAGCTAATCTTATAGGCATAAATTAAGTTCATTAAGCATAGTAATCCAACTTATTCAGCATGCATAGCAATCATAATCAAGAGCCAGAAATCCAATCAATAAGCTAACATGGCTAGGGCTTCAAGCAGCCCTAATCCTAATGACTACTCACACATAACTGAAATAAACACAAGTATAATTGAATCCATAAGTAAATTGTAATAATGAAAATAAGGGTACAGAGGAGATTATTAAGAACAGATGCAGCAGAAGACACGGCATGGCCTTCTTCTCCAAGCTCCACGTCCAATACTCTATGTGAAAGATTATGTCCCAAAATATGGTCCCTAATTCTCTAGAAAACCAAAACGGAACTCTGTGGCTTAGGTCTCTGTTTTTCCAGAAACAAAAACGCCTCTAATCCTCTATCTGATTCTCCTTTTTATAGACAAAGGAAAACCTTGTTCTATAAGGATTGGTATAACCTTGTCCTATACAGATTGGTAAAACCTTGTCCTATAGGAATAGGGTAAGTTATTTTACTTTTAATTAATTACAAAGTCTTTAAAATCTATTAGAACCAATCAGAACACGGCTGGGAGTGTGAATGCAAGCTGGCAAGTGGGAACGCAAGCTGGCCAAACTTGGATTTTTTACTGTCTTCGTAATCAGGATCTGGGACCGCGCTTTTGAAGTACGTTAGGAGTATAATAGAAGCGCATCGTCGTTCAGGCTTGGCGCAAATGTTGTCAGGCTTAGCGCAGAGGGAGAACCTCTGATCCACCGCTGGCGGAACAGGGACCCCGGCTTAGGCGCACATCTGGGCTCGGATGGGAGTTCTTGGGACATGTCCTCGACCTGCCTTTGCGCGACCTTGGCACTTCTAGGACTTGACCTTGATGTCATGAAACACAGGTTTGAGACCCGGAGGGCCTGATATGAGGTACTTGGCCAGTGGCCCAAAATAGGCGCACTGGCGCACTGGCGCACTCAGGACCCCGTTGAGGACCTGATATTGAAATGAGGACATCTCCTTCATCTGGACTCCGATTTTAGTCATTCTTTTTGCGTTCTTTCCAGATTTTACCTATCTTTCTAACTCTGCACAAGTCTCACAAGATTGATCATTTTCTACTATTGATGGTACGAAATCATTCAAAAGACATGTAAGAGAGGCATATAAAGACCTCAAAATGATGCATAAATAACGACTGATCAGTGTCATTAAATTTTCTTCGTACTTCGTGCATCATCTTAATTAAGTTGGTAGACGTTTTAAGCAAGGAAACGGCTTAGGAGATGCTAAATAAATGAGAATAAATGTATAAAGTGCACTGTAACCGGACCTTTGCATGGGCATCACATTCAGTCAATTCATAGTAATGGGATCTTGGAAATTGTGTTAGGAACTTAATTGGTTAATGGTGGATCATTAGCCTTAATTCATCTTATTTAATCAATCAATTCATCATCTTTAATTATGTTTAAGTATTTATTGCATTCTAAGTTATGTAGCTAATTTCCAGTATTTCAAGCATCAGACACGATGCGTCGGCAGGCTCCTTGCTTGGCAACGAACTGCTGTCTCATTCCTTCCTCATTGATGAATCAAGATTGGATTGCGGCCAAAGTGGATTTCTATTTTAGCTGCCTGTCATAATGGAATAGTGCCTCTCGTTGTCCCATGGAGCCCCTCGTGGGTCCCTTTGGCGTCCCTCGACGTCCCTTTTAGTTCGTTGATAGGTCCCTTAGAGTCGCGGCTTTGGGGGTGGGTGGATGGCTTCAGGTGGTGTCTTGAAGGCAGTCCTATATACCCAAAGGGTATCATTGAGCCGATTGGACCAATCCTTCCTTGATGGTCCCACGTTTTATCAAGGATAGCCTTGACTTCACGGTTTGAGATTTCAGCTTGGCCACTAGTTTGAGGAGGATATGGAGTTGAGATTCTATGAGTGACTCCATATTTCCTCATGTGTGCCTCAAAGGACTTATAACAAAAGTATGAGCCACCATCACTAATGATGGCCCGTGGTGTTCTAAACCTTGACAAGATGTGAGATTGAATGAAACTACAAACCACTTTTGATTCATTAGTCTTGGTTGGAATTGCTTCCACCCATTTAGAAACATAATCAACAACAAGAAGAATGTAAATAAAACCAAATGAGCTAGGGAAGGATCGCATAAAGTCAATGCCCCAAACATCAAAGATCTCAACTACTAGGGGTTTAGTGGCATTTGATCTCTAGGGCCTATGTTACCTTGTCTTTGGCACTTGTTACACGTGTTGACATGCTCATGAGCATCCTTGAAGATAGTGGGCCCAGAGAACCCACATTGAAGGACCTTAAGGGCCGTCTTCTTGTCACCAAAGTGGCCTCCACATGCCTTGTTGTGGAAGAAGTCCAAGATGGACTTGACCTCAGTCTCTGGGATGCTTCTCCTTATGAGTTGATTAGTACAATATTTTGAAAGATAGGGCTCATCCCATATGTAATACTTGGCTTGGTTGACAAGCTTGTCCTTTTGAAACCTAGACAAATGAGAAGGAATCAAGTTAGTAGCAAGATAATTGATAATGTCAGCATACCATGGTTCAAAAGCCTTGAGGTGGAAGAGTTGCTCATCAGGGAAGCTTTCTTGGAGAGGACGTTGGTCCACTTCCTCATTGGACCCGTGTATGATTCTGCTCAAATGTTCAGCCACTACATTCTTACTTCCTTTCTGGTCTTTGATCACAAGATCACACTCTTGAAGCAATAGCATCCACCTAATGAGCCTTGGCTTGGGATCCTTCTTGTTAAGAAGGTACTTGAGAGCTGCATGATCAGTATAGATAATAACTTTGGTTTGAAGCAAGTACGACTAAAACTTCTCTAAAGAAAATATCACAGCTAATAGTTCCCTCTCATTAGTAGAATAGTTAAGTTGAGCATAATTTAAAGTTCTACTTGCAATAGCCTATAACATGGGGCCACTTGTCTATTCTTTGGCCCAAGACTGCCCCAATGGCATAGTCTGAGGCATCACACATAACCTCAAAGGGTAGGTCCCATCTTGGTGGCATGAAGAGAGGGGCAGCCGAGAGCATGTCCTTGAGGGCCTCAAAGGACTCACGGCATTCTTTGGTGAAGTCAAATGGTGCGTCCTTGGCAAGTAGATTGCACAAGGGCCTTGTGAACTTGGGGAAGTCCTTGATATGCCTCCTATAGAATCTAGCATGTCCTAAGAAGAATCTGACCTCCTTGACTGAGCGGGGATAGGGTAGACCACTAATGACTTCAATCTTGGCCTTGTCCACCTCTATGTCATGGCTTGATATGACATGGCCAAGCACAACGCCTTGTTGGACCAAGAAGTGACACTTTTCCGAATTCAAAATCAAATTGGATTCCCTGCATCTTTCAAGTACTCTAGACAGGTTTGTTAGACACAAATCAAATGAGTTGCCAAAGACAGGAAAATCATCCATAAATACCTCAACTATGTCTTCTACCATGTCTGGGAATATGCTCATCATGCATCTTTGAAAGGTGGCAGAGGCATTGCAAGGCCAAAGGGAATTCTCCTATCGGCAAAAGTGTCGTAGGGGCATGTAAATGTTGTCTTCTCTTGGTCCTCAGGTGTTATGGCAATTTGATTGTAACCTGAATAGCCATCTAAGAAACAAATGTGAGAATGTCCTACAAGTCTTTCAAGCATTTGATCAACAAAAGGTAATGGAAAGTGATCTTTGGAAGTAGTAGAATTAAGCTTCCTATAATCTATGCATACTATCCAACCCGTTTGGACTCTGTGAGGGACAAGTTCATCTTGCTCAATCTTGATGGTTGTGATGCCACTCTTCTTTGGCACTATTTGGACTGGTCTGACCCACTTGGAATCTGAGATAGGATAGATGATTCCCATGTCTAAGAGCTTGTGGACTTCATGTTGGAAGAAAAGTACAACAATGAAAATAATACTAATCCTAACAATTAAATCCTAGCAAGTGCACTAATCAATAGAAAATATAGTGGTACAAGCAAGGGTCGAATCCCACAAGGACTTTACTCAACAATGTAACCAGAGAATAGAATGCTTAGCTCCCAAGTTAGGTACTCAAAACAGAAACGAGACACTAAGTAGACATGGTTGACACTAAACAAGACT